>JASPKZ010003842.1:2722500-3322500 GCA_030220185.1 Diploptera punctata
ATTTGTCGTAAAGGAAGAAAATATTACATTTGAAATCGAATAGTAAAAAAAATCAATATATTCTTCCCCGAATGAGGAGTAATTTCCAGCAATCAGATGTTTGACAGATTGAAAACTTCAGACAATATAAATATGTATTTTTTCCGTTTCCGTGGAAATCTGGTGTTCACTTGCTTACTCCATGAATGAGATCACTCGTGTCTCTTCCAGCTCTGAACTAGACCTAACAGATCTTTTAAATCATTGGTAGAGTTCTGAGTTTGTGCTTAAATGTGAACAAATAAAATTCCTATTATTTGTTTGTCCACCGCTGTGGTCTCGAGGTAGCGTACTGCCTTGTCACGCAGCGGGCCCCGGTTCGATTCCCGGTAGGGACAGGCTCCTGGGTGAGGTTTTTTCGAGTTTTTTCCTCGCCTGTAAGGCTAATGTCAGGAAGCTTAGGGCCCAACGGTCCCCGAAAATCATCCGGCCATCTTCATTATCATCATCCTTCACCGGTGTGGAAAGCAACGGGAAGCTACCACGCCTATAATTCCCTAGTAAAGCTGCAAAGCATAGCATGAAAATGCTATGAATGCAGTGAAAGACCTGCCCTCGGGCAGAATTACTATGGATGGATTATTTGTTTCTTTTGTTTCTTTAAATTCTTTCTGAGATGCTTTGAAATGTGTGTTATTAGCGCGTGATGAATTGCTACCGTCTGCGTCTTGTATTGCTCAATTAACTGCATTTAAATAGTGCATCCTTGGTTTTATATTTTACATTGTCTTCTGGAGGTATTTCTATAAGTTTTATAATTATATATTATATGTAATATATTTTTCCACAATATATTCTACAATTTTAATTATGTGTTATATGTAACACATTTTTTATTTTTATTTTTAATATTTACAATTAAATATTCAATCTAGTATAAAATGTATATTTAAGTTCTTATATGAGTAAGTTCTGCATTATATTTTAGTACACACATAACATGATATAATTAACTTGGATATTGAAAGTAATTAATAAATAAATAAATAGTATTTTTTCTCCATATGTAATTTCTGCGCTAGCTCTGGAAGTGAATATCGGTAGGTCTAGCTATAATTCACAGTTAACGTATTGGTATTTTATTCCTTACATAATATTTCTTTCTGTTATTTACAGAGTTTCAACTGCTAAAATAAGTTAACAGCTTTATTGCTTTAGAAAATTATTGTAATTAATCTAATTATATTAAGAGTTATCCACAAATTTTATTGGAAGTATTTCATTTCTTAATAATTAATAGTTTTTATCAAGTTAATTAAAATATTTTTATTGCGAATGAGCCCATCTAGGGCTACGTAAAGTATTTAGAAGCATTTCCTTTGAATCCGTATTTCCCTCATTATCATTATTGATTATTATGTTATACATTATATATAGTAAAACTTGCTGGAAGCGGAATCGCATTAGACAAATTCCGCATTATAAAAAACTTAGTAATAATATTAGATTATAGAGTACCGTATATTTCTTTTTACATGCCTTGGATTAGTTGTAGTTCCGCTGCCTTTGAAAAGTGAAGTATAATACGTTTGAGCGACTTCGACGGTAACATGCGAAAAATAAGTTCCGTTTCGTTAACGTTAAACATGTCTCTCAGGCGCGTATCCTGAAATTAAAGTATGCAGTTTCGATTTCCGCTCACTAACTACACTTTCGTCCACATCCTTTGATTCCCCGTAAATATCTTTCCGCACTACATTGTGTCGTCTTTTAAAACTGTCCAGCCAACCTAAAGATTCCTTGAAATCGTTATTCCCTAGGGATTTAGCAACAACTAGAGCTTGACTTTGGAGCATCTGTCCGGAAATTTGGAGATTTATTTTCAATCGCTTTCACTTTTTCGTTTAATGACAATGGTACATTTGATTTAGCCATCTTTATTCCGTAAATTCAGAACGCTACCTGTGAAAGATCGGTTTCAGAACTTAAACTAATTTAAGATTTTACTGTGCAATGGTTATTTGTAAGACAGGTATCTCTATTTCGCATAACAGGTGTGCAGTGAGGCCGAAATAAAATATCAGGTACAGGTAGAATATCTACTTCACCCGGGGGCAGGAACCATTCCTTATTGTTTTTCTGGCCAAACGGGAATTCAATGAAGTGGAAACTAATTTATTTATCTGTCTTTCCGCTTTATAATTTTTTCACTTATTGTGTAGAAATATCCTTCCGTTTCCGCGTTGGACAGATTCCGTTTTATGCAAAATAAATACTAGTAAAATTAATATTATTTCTCCGGAACAAATAAATTATTCACATTGAACAGATTTCCGCATTATTCACGTTCTGGATTAAACAAGTTTTACTGTATATAGGCCCTATATATGACTATGTTGTATACTCCAGAAACTGTAAAAACAATAATTGTTACGAGATAACGTTTCAAGTAAAACTTAATATCTGTAGCACCCCCTATCTGTAGCACCCCCTATCTGTAGCACCCCCTATCTGTAGCACCCCCTATCTGTAGCACCCCCTATCTGTAGCCCCCCTATCTGTAGCACCCCCTATCTGTAGCACCCCCTATCTGTAGCACCCCCTATCTGTAGCACCCCCTATCTGTAGCACCCCCTATCTGTAGCACCCCCTATCTGTAGCACCCCCTATCTGTAGCACGTATCCCTTATGTTATCACTTGATATATTCATAACTGAATCAGTGTTAGCGTGTGTTCAGTGTATTTGCCTGCAGTGTCGAGGTAAGTAAGGTATGTGATGCTAAAAAATGCATTTATCTCTTTATGACTCTCAAATATCGCTAACTGCTTCTCGGTTATTCATTCCTCGCAAGTTTCAGGACTACTCACCTAAAGGTATTACTCATCACACGTCTGTATAATTTCCCATGTGTAGAATATTACGTAATAAGAACACTAATTGCAAATAGGAACGAGATGCACAAATAATTTAAGCATAAGCTCAATTCAGGAAATGCGTGCTATTATGCATTACAGGGACTCTTGTCGTCCCAACTCATGTATGTAGACCTATGAGTCAGAATCGAAATAGAAATGAGATATCTATCGAAAATAATAATAAAGTAATTATAGTAATAATGGTCCCTAATCAATTGTATCGACAATCAATTAGGCATTTTCCAATATTTCCTGTATATAGTCCACCTCACAGTTAATGTTATTCTATCACCTCATCTTTGGCTTTTTTTTAAGAAGTTGAAAATAATAAAATGCTCCTATTGTTGTTACAAACAGTTCTATCTCCTTTTTTAAAATAGATTTATTGTTTCCATTCAGTTGGAAGAACCTCTTTTTCCAAATCATACCAAATAACCGGTATATCTTGTCCATTAATCCCTTCCTCTCCTCTGCTTTTATGAGTTCTGCTGGGATTCCATACGAACCTTTTGCTTTCTAAATATTTAATTTCATTAAGAAATAGCATTAACTGAATTTAGGTATTTAAAAAAAACTAAATGTAATGCTACAGTTATAGAATACAGTCAATAATGTTTTTTTTGCGCAATAGTGCGTTTTATCGTACATACAGCAATGGCGACCATCATTGAAAGTTCAATGTATATACAAAAATATATGCAAATGGTAGTGTTAATATACATTATACGAAACAAGTCACTGCATATTAAATGAACTGAACTTTATTTGTAACAATATAAAACAATAAATACGTACTTGCCGCCATTTTACGACTGGTGTAGTCTCAACTAATAAACATTGCCCACACTGTTAACGATAGTCAGTTGTTTCTATTGAACGCAAATAATTCCAACAAAGATGTTATTATTTTACTATTATTTATTATTTTGAAAACACCATCGCGCAAAAAAATAATGTACAACGCACGTTTGTGAAGTGTTTAAAAAAATCTCGGAAATTAAAAACCTCGGTATCATTCCTCGTTCTGTAAAAACCACTTCCAAACTTCGCATCGTAATATACTATTTCACGGGATAGAGCATAACAATATCTATGTTTCGACTTTATTTTCGAATGTCTGGAATAGTTGCAATGTGATAGTTTATTTTAAATAAAAACTTTGTTGAAAAATGCGATAAATTGTCGACTTACTTATTATTTTATTACATTAAGCAGATATATTTAATTCGGTTACAATATCCCATAGGCTAATCATAGTTTGTCTGAAAAAAATTAAAGATAAGAGTTCAATTTTCATAATTTTCCGTTTAAGAGAAAGAAAAGGAACTACAATAAATCCGTGAAAAGTCATTGTATGTAGTCGTATTTAGCGGAATTCCCTGTAGCGTGTGTAAAGTCAATCACATCGTGTGTTGGCCGTGATGGTCTAGTGAATACGTGTATTGCCTCCAGTCCCAAGAGTCGAGAATTCAAAGCCGGCTGGAGTTATTAGGATGAACAATTCAAGGAACGCGTCCTCCGAGAGGGTCTTTAAGTCGTGTATCCCGAGTTACTTCATCTAACAAAGAAAAAAGAGCAAATCCTAAGAATTTGGAAATTTAATAGGATTGAATCTTGCAAAACGTTAGGTCCATTTGCAATGTGTACAGAAAACAGTGTAATGTAGAAAATTTAATGAAGAGGAGAATTCGAAAGGCAGTGAGTGTCGTTTTACTGGCGCTTGGAGAATAAAACTCTAGTTTCTACCTACGTGGAGTTGTTGATTTCAAGGCTGTCAGGATACTTGTCATGACCGAGACTCGAACCCACGCTATATGCTATACTTTGTTTTTAAGCTTCTTGTTTTCTCTTCGTATGTAACAAACCTTTCCACTTGAGTCAAGTTTTACAGATACAAGCCGGAGACCTGCGCTATACGAGAAATAAACTATATAATTACTGCAGAACTCACAACTTACGCCCTTTCGAATTGAGTAATCACTGTGAGGTCAAGCACACGCGTCACAGGTAGATCAGATTTCTCTCCGGACTACATTAATAGTTATTTGCGTTTCAATTATTTAAAGTGAGATTTCACAGATGAGTTATCGAATTTCATTACTTTTAATATATGAATATTAACATGTACGTTCCTATTCAATCTTCGTATATAAACATTCAGTCTGCATATGTTTGTTATTTATTGACTTCTAAACCGCTCAACAGATCTTCATCAAAATTTGTTCAGACAGGATTTTAATTTCAGCGGGTGTTATCTGTTATGCTCTAAAACTATAAGGCGTAGGAGTTATTCTGAAACGAAATTTGAATAATCGCTCTAGCGGTCGCAATTTTTTATGATTCACAACGAAACTCAGTATATGCTAATATACTGTGTATATATATATATATATATGCAATAATAACATTTCCATGCTATGATGATCTTGAGGAAGATTTCCGGGCTGTAGGCCGTGGTCTCGAGGCTTGAAGTTCCCCGACGTTTCGGCAGAGACTACGTCTGGCATCCTCAAGGGTTGTCTCTGGCGAAACGTCGGGGAACTTCAAGCCTCAAGACCACGGCTAACAGCCCGGAAATCTTCTTCAAGATCATCATAGCAACTCCGGCCTTGAAAGCCTAAGTCAATACATTTCCATGCTATGCTTTGCAGCTTTACTAGGAAATTATAGCTGTGGAGCTTCCCGTTGTTTTCCACACCGGTGAAGGATGGTGATGATGGCCGGATGATTTTCGGGGACCGTTGGGCCCTACGCCTCCTAACATTTGTCTTACGGGTGAGGAAAAGCCCCAAAAAAAACCTCACCCAGGAGCCTATCCCGACCGGGAATCGAACCCAGACCCGCTGCGTGTCAAGGCAGCGCGCTACCTCGAGACCGCAGCGGTGGATATATATATATATATATATATATATATGAAGCTACGACACCTACAATTCCCTAGTAAATATGCAAAATATAGCATGAAAATGCTATGATTGCAGTGAAAGACCTGCCCTCGGGCAGAATTACTATGGATGGATTATATATATGTTTATATATTTATTTATTTATTCCAAAGCCCGCTCTAAACTTATCGTTTCCGCAATAAATAAATTTCATTAAATATACAACATACACTAATATGCTCTGAACGTAGATAAAATATTGTAGACAACATTTAGAATGAGCATCTCGTTTCTAAACTTCTGCTTTTGTACTAGTCCTCTGAATAACTATTAATAATACCTTCATTGTGTGTAGTTATGTTTTTATTCGTGTTCACTGATTTGTGTTTTAATTTTTTACATACGATTATTGATATTGAAGTGGCTTGTGACAATCAAAATCCAACCTAGCATTTATCTTGAAGACTCAAAACTTTCACCCAAAAAAACAGGTTTGTCAATGACAAATCCAAATGTTGTCATAGGCCTACCTATGGCCTTTATGTAAACACATAGGGGCACATATACACAGAGCCATGACACACACACACACACAGATGGATCATAAATGAATACCATTGTAAATTGAAAGGGAGATAGGAATATGAAAATGGAAAATGGTACGTTTATAAACCTAATTTAGTAAAATAATTTTTTAAGAATCAAGATATTTACAAATAGAGTTAACTTCGATGAACTCTTTGTAAATAGAATAAAATTTAGCGTATATAGAATAGATTTTATTTAGACTTATTAAGCCTGGTGGAGTTAAGGTCATGTGGCCTTCTCTTCCACTCACCAGGACAAACATATGTTACATTTAAATACAATAAATTGTAATAATAGTACATACCAAACAATTGATTATCTGGTCAAACTGAACAATAATGAAAATAATATCTGATAATTCAATAAAATTAAATACAATTGAAATTAAACTAATGGAAGAATGTATAGTCAAAGGAATAACAACTCGAATCTACTATACATAAAAAGAAAAGAACAAATATAGGCTACAAAGAAAGTAATAAACTCTAATGAATTAATCTATCGCTTATATATATATATATAAGCGAGCATTTGGTAAATACATTGAGAAATCTTAATTCTATTTTTATTAAATAATAAAAAATCAAATTATTAATAATTAATAAAGTAATATTAGTGAGATGTTTCTGTTAATAATTTTATTTTCAATTTGTTTCTGAAAGATGGTAAACATTGGCAGTCTCTGACATAGGGTGGAAGAAATTTCCATGTTCTTGCAAGAGAAACTGTAAAAGATTTCGAGTAATAGGTAGTGTGATGAGGAGAAATATAAAGGACGATGTGCTGATGGGATCGGGTATCTAATTTATGTGTATCAGAGAGTCTAGTGAAGCGGGTGATAAATAATTAGGCAATGATGTGTGTAATATTTTATAGAGAAGAGATAGGGAATGGATGGTTCTACGATCTTGTAGACGAAGCCATGACAATTGTTCCAGAGATGATGTAACGTGATCAAATATGCGAATACCACAAATAAAACGTATGCAAGATTTATGAAAATTGACCAGTTTCGTGGGCTAGTGGTCAGCATTACTGACTACTGTGCATGAGGTCCCGGTTCGATTCCAGGTCAGACCATAGGAATTTTTTCTTAAAGGAATTATTTCTGTGGTTGCCCATGGTCTGGAATTTAGGTTAAGTTTAGGTTAAGAACTCTCCTGGCGCTTCATTATCATTTATCGCCCATCATCGGGGTAACGTAACTCCGCCTTCCAGATGCCCCAACCTAAGAAATGGATTACAATTCCGCCAATGCCAGGGGAGAACGCCAGAAATGTCATAAAAGACAACCTGGTGGCATTAGACAAAAAAAAAAATTTATGAAAACGTTTAAGTATTTGGGTAAGAAATTTGTATCCATAAATACTCCGTAATAAATGTAATATTATTAATCTTTATTTATGAAAATGAGCGAGTCTGCCTCTCTGTCTGTCTGTCTATGTGTCCTTTATGGACTCAAAATATACTTGCCCGATTTGAATGGGTTTTTGACTATCATTTGGTAAATTGTTCTGTTACCGTACGTACTATAGGGCCGGAGCTAAAAAAAAAAGTGCATCGGTGCACAAAAAAGTAGCTTTTTAGACACTTAAATGGCTTACGCTACGATATAATGACAAATGCATCAAATTAATACAAATAATTGAATATCTAAAAAAAATCTACAAAAAAAGTCCGCGACAGCATATGCCTATATTTTACGGATAACTCACAATAACCATTTTTATTCTTCAGCCCATTGATGCCAAGAAGATCGCGGTAAGTAAACTGCCGGGCAACGCGGTAATAAAATTACAAAGAATGTTTTAGTAATACCATGTTAATTCTTATCAAATTAAATATGTTAGTTTATACATAACCTGTTTAAATTATTTTGTCCACCCGAACAACGTTGTGGGTCCCACTAGTAAGATTACAAAACCTACACGTGATTACAGATACAACAATAATAAATATTTAATAATAATAATAATAATAGTAATAATAATAGTTTTATTTTGCCTAACAGAGTTATGGCCTTGTCTGCCACTCAACCACGTTTTAAAAAGTACAAAAAATAGAGCAAAAATAGAGAAAAATGGAACATCAAGTAAAGAAATAGCAAAAAGGATTAGTAATGCAAGCTAATCCATAGGAATGTTAAACTCTATACTATGGAGTAAAAACATTATTAACAGAACATTAAAACTAATTTAAAAGTCCATACTAGAAAGTATAATATTATATGTATCGGAAGTTTGGACAATGACACAACAACATGCAAACAGAATAACTGCAATTGAAATGAATTTTTGGAGAAATGCTGCCAGAAAATCTCAACTGGAAAGAATTAGAAATACAGAAATGGTATGGACACGTAAGAAGAATGCAGGATGGAAGATTACCAAAGGTTGCATATGCATGGAAAATTGAAAGAAGAAGCAGAAAAGGAAGACCAAGAACATCCTGGAATAACATTGAAAATTCAGTGAGGAAATTTGGTAACGGATGAAGACACAGAGGACAGAGAACGATAGAGAACTTTAATTAAGGGAATTTTGTGAATGTTTGTTACAAACTGAAAGTCTGTAAGTCCGTAGTCATTTGTGTACACTGGTGTCCAAAAGTTTAGGATAATTTGTAAAACGGAAAATCAAAATGCTTTAAAGAGGAGCAAGGAGTAAAAATTATTTATCAAAACGTTTCTCAGTACATTTAGTTTAGTTTACATACTAAATTATAATCTCTCTTCAACAATGAAAAAATTAATAGCAATTATAAATGAAAATTGCATTGTTGCAGTTAAGCCCTGTTCCATAAATCTTCATTTTTAAAGAGAGTTATGATATAATCAGATGTAGTGTAAGAACAGATTGCAGTAAAATGGCACAAAGACAACATCTGGACCTTCTGCTTCGGGGTAGAATTTTTGGGCGGCTATAAACAGGACAGACACAAACTGAGGTCTCCATAGCACTTATTGTGCCACAAAATGTTATATCTAGGTTATGGCGACGGTTCCAAGAGACCGGAGACGTTAGGCGAAGACCAGTGGGAGGTCGTCCAAGAGTTACAAATCCTCAGCAGGATCGATATCTTGCGTTAACTGCAAGAAGAAACCGAACAATGTCTGCCAGACAACTGAGTTCAGAACTTGCGGCCGCCTCAGGTATCAGAGTATCCAGACAAACTGTCTATAGAAGACTCAGAGCTGCTGGTCTGTATGCTAGGCGGCCTGTAGTGTGCGTCCCACTCACCCTTGATAACAAGAGAGCACGTTTACGGTGGAGTCAGGAACATCGCGACTGGACTCTAAATCAGTGGAGCAGCGTGCTATTTACAGACGAGTCCAGATTCAGCTTGAACTGTGATTCGCATCGCGTGACTATCTGGAGGGAGCAAGGAACTCGTTACAACCCCATGAACATTATGGAAAGACATCCATTTGGTGGCGGTGGTCTCCTGGTATGGGGAGGTATAATGATGAATGCACGCACAGAGCTTCACATCTTCGCAGGTGGCACTGTTAATGCTCAGCGGTATAGAGAAGAGATCCTGGAACCTCATGTAAGACTTTTCAGGGGAGCTGTGGGTCCAGAATTCATATTCATGGATGACAATGCCCGACCTCACAGGTCACAACTGGTGGATGAGTTTCTTCAGGAGGAAGATATCCAGCGTATGGAGTGGCCAGCGAGGTCTCCGGATATGAATCCTATAGAGCATGCATGGGATGCCTTAGGGAGACAAATTGCATCTCGTCAGCCTCCTCCGAGGACACTTCAATACCTTCAACATTGCTCTTCATGAGGAGTGGAATTTGCTGAGCATCGAACTCCTGAACAACCTCATCACTAGCATGCCACGTCGATGTGAGTCTTGTGTAGCTGTCAGGGGTAATCACACCCCATACTAATCATTTGAACCATTGTTGTTCAACTTTTATGTTCGAATTCTGAAATGCAGTTTTCGTTTGTTGTGAAAATGACAAGTGAATGACGTATTCATGCCATTGTTTCTTTCGTGCCATGTTTCTAATTATCTGTGACATACCCTTACCAAATTTTGTATTATTCTGACAAATGCTTTATAATAAGTCGGCAAATGAACTAATTATCCTTAACTTTTGGACACAAGTGTATTTAAAAAAAAAGAACTCATATTAATTACTAAGATTACCTCAATGATGAGGGAAATTCTCAAAATGAATGAATGAATATTCATTTTTGTAAAACCTTAAATTTTGTACTTGAAATTACATTAGAAGATAGTAAGTAAGCTGGAAACTATTTTTAACTGTTATTTACAGATTATTTAACTACTAAGATCGCTTCGTGTCTAGAATGTTTAGAATCCAATATAGAGACTACTGTAATCTTCTATTGTGCTATTTCCAAATCTTCACATTTTTCGTCATCATCAATAACATCATGGCGAAGACTATTATAAAAATCATGATAGATGGGTGGTATATATTTCAATAATTTCATCAGGTCATTGTATTTAGCTCCCTTTATCTTTCTCTGTTCAGTGTACTTCTGCTGTAACTTAAACAATGAAACATGTGAACTTTTACCTCTTTTCCTAAAATTAATTTTTTGACACACTTCAGAGTTAGAATAACATATAAAGTTCTACAAACAATGTATCCTTCACAAACGTTAAACATGCAAGCTGAATCAGGAAAATTACAGCATTTATCTAATTGTTTGCTTTTTTTTTTGTGGAACCACTATGGACTTTTTTCTTACATACGATTTACCACTATTTCTGAACAACTTTATTCTGTTTATTACCCATTCAGTTGCCTTTCTCATTCGTTTCTTTCCTTTTTTTTTTTTTTTTGTGGAGATTCAGGAATAGCATTTGCAGAGGACGTCATATTCACTACCGTTCACTATAGCGCCATGAACGTGTAGCGGACATAAAGTAAAACACTCATAGTTGGGATATGTCATTTTTACACTGAGAAAATGTTCGTTTTCACTACGGACAAATTTTAAAGGTGGAAAATAAGAGCTTTAGCATAACCCAATTCGTTTGATACTTCATCACATGTAAGGTAGATGGCAGTTGTGCACGGCCATGCTTCTATCTCCAAATTCGTTGTCGGTTGGGATCTGCCGTTGTTATATTGAGCGCCTCAATTCCGCTTGCGGTCTAAAAGAATTATTCGGCATTTCCACCTAAAAAATGAAACAGTTCATGATGTAAATAAAAACATTGATGTGATGTGAACAGTTACTTTCAATACTTTTAAAATTCCTTTTGAACCACCGTTGAGGTTGTTATGTAAAAGTTAAAATATTAAATTTTGTACCTGGAATAACAGTCGTCCTCAATAACTTAAAAATTAATTAAAACAGTGAAGGTTTTTCAGAACATCTTGTTCCATCCTCAGCATGTTCCATCCAGAACATATTGTTCCATCCTCAGCATGTTCCATCCAGAACATCTTGTACTAAAAGGCCTTCATTATTTTAATGAATTTGTAATTTGTTGAGGAAAACTGATATTTCGGGCACAAATTTTAATATTTTAACTTCTTACAGTAACCTTTAGAGGAAAATACTTTTATTTTTAATTAATTTATTTATTTATTTATTTTACCTGATGGAGTTAAGACCATAATGTCTTCTCTTCCACTTCACCAGGGTTAAATTATACATCCATCCATAGTAATTCTGCCCGAAGGCAGGTCCTTCACTGCAATCATAGCATTTTCATGCTATGCTTGCAGCTTTACTAGGGAATTGTGTAGGTGTGGTAGCTTCCCATTGCTTTCCACACCGGTGAAGGATGACGATGATAATGGTAATGGTAAGGATGATAATGATCAGGATGATGGCCATATGATTTCGGGGACCGTTTGGGCCTTAAAGTTTTCCTGACATTTGTCTTACAGGTGAGGAAAAACCCCGATAAAAACCTCACCCAGAAAAACTGCCCCGACCGGGGATCGAACCCGGGCCCGCTGCGTAACAAGGCAGCACGCTACCTCGAGACCACAGCGGTGGACTAAATTATACATATAATAACAATTATGAATTATCTACATTTTGATATAAAATACATAAAAGGTGTTGTCTACACAATATAGAACTGACAAGAAATAATATATATATATATATATATATATATATATATTCATAATATACAGATTTTCAATGTTTACACATCTTTCTGTACTTAAAGTTTTATTTTCCTTCTCCATTCGTCTCTGTCCATCCACTCCATTTCCTCCAGCCCTCTTCTTCTCATTACAGTTCTTATTTCTTGCATCCACGAGTTTCGAGGTCATCCTTTCCTTCTTCTTCCAGGTGGACACCATTCCAATGTTTTTCTGGATAACCTTTCTTCTTGCATTCGCCGTACATGCCCATACCAATTTAATTGCTTGTATCTTATATAATCTACTATTGAATATCTAATATTAATTGTTTCTCATATGACAGTATTTCTTATTTTTTCTAATTTTGAACATCTTGCCGCTCTCCTCAAGAAATTAATGTCCATCGACATGAGTTTTTGTTCTAATTTTTTGTTGAATTTCCAAACTTCAGCTCCGTATGTGACAGTACTTCTCACTATTAAATTATATATTCGTAACTTATTTTTTCCGGTTATACGTCTGTTCCATAAGACTCCATTTATCATTGCTGTTATTGCTCTACCTTTATTTATTCTGTTCTTAATATCACTTTCTTGTTTATCCTCATTATCCACTTTTACTCTCAGATACTCAAATTCTTCACATCATCTAATGAACTCCTTCTGATCTTCTAATATTAAATCTTCGGTTTCTGATCCACATTCCACATAAAATGTTTTTTTTCTAAATTTATTTTCAAACCACAGTTAATCATATTCGTCCAATAATTTTCTGAGCATAAACTCCATGTCTCCATGTCTTTGAGCAATTATTATCTGGTCATCCGCAAATAACAGTGTGTATGCTGCATCTATTGATCCATCTCCAACTATAAAAATAATCCATCCATACTAATTCTGCCCGAGGGCAGGTCTTTCACTGCAATTATAGCATTTTCATGCTATGCTTTGCAGCTTTACTAGGGAATTATAGGTGTGGTAGCTTCCCGTTGCTTTCCACACCGGATGATGATAACCATGATGGTCGGACGATTTTCGGGGACCGTAGTGCCCTAAGCTTCCTGACATTTGTCTTACAGGTGAGGGAAAACCCCGAAAAAAACCCACCCAGGAGCCTGTCCCGACCGGGAATCGGACCCAGGCCCGCTGCGTGACAAGGCAGCACGCTACCATGAGACCACAGCGGTGGACATAATAATAATAACAATAACAACAATAATAATAATAATAAATAGCCTATAAATACGTATGTGTTACACGAAGAATCGAACACGAGCGTCTTGCTCTATGTTTAAGCTCGTTAGCCTCAATAATATAGCCCGGTTAGACCCGGACCTTTCATCTTATAATACAGTAAAACGTGTCTTAGCCGGAACCTCCATCCATCCATAGTAATTCTGCTCGAGGGCAGGTCTTTCACTGTAATCATAGCATTTTCATGCTATGCTTTGCAGCTTTACTAGGGAATTGTAGGTGTGGTAGCTTTTCACGCCGGTGAAGGATGATGCTGATGATGATAATAAGGATGATGGCGGCCATATGATTTCGGGAACCGTTTGGGCCTTAAAGATTTCCTGACACTTGTCTTACACCCAGAAAAACTGCCCCGACCGGGAATCGAACCCGGGCCCGCTGCGTGACAAGGCAGCACACTACCTCGAGACCACAGCGGTGGACGAAGGAAACCTATAGAGACGAAAAAATCTCCAAAGCGGTTCGATTTTATATGTAAAATCCCCCCTGTATAAGCCGGAAACCTTCATAACGCGGAAACGGAATGGTTGTTAAAGTATCAATAGTTAATTTTTACCTAAAAAAACCGAAAATTATTCTTAAGCACATTCTAATTACAGTATTAATGACCAGACATGAAAATTCTGCATATGAGACTTTTTGCGCTATATCGTTTTACCTTCTTGTGTTGCCATTGTATTGCGGGGATACCCTTGCTTATGTGTGACAGCGGGGAATCTCTCGTTTTTCCTTGCCTGCTTACGTTACCTGCGAGGGAGTTGGGAATCTCTTCAGTCTTTCTGTAGTTGAGTTGCTTCTCGATTTTGTGTAATAAAGTTGCTTTGTATTGTCGTGCAAATTGAGCTGTGTTACATTTACTATTTTGTCTGTATTTCAGTAAATACGTTACGGTATGTCCTTAAATCGTGCATGTAAAACCCTTATACAGGGTGAGAAAATTCAAGCTTGTAATTTGGGAACCCTTTATAAGAAGGATAACTGGCAAGACGGAAATATATTTAAGGAACCGTCATGTTCCTTCATAGACAGGTTTTGCTGTATCAGACTCCTTGACACATAACATGCACAGATGCTGAGATGTAGAAACCCTGTGCCAGCACCGAAAATACAAACTTTGAGAAAACATCCGTAAACTAATGATAATGAAATATGCATTATGTTATTGTTTTCACCTTGTATTGAGGCGTGGTCTGGCCGCTGTGAAATTGACAGTAGGTTGAAAAATTTGCTGTGGCAATACAAAATATTGTCAGAGTCATGATTGTAATTATTCACCGGTGTTGAGAACGCTGTCCTCTGTAGTTCCCTTCATAAAACTTTCAACATGTATAATGCAAAGAATTGCTGTATCTAATCATATAATGAGAAGATTGGTTCTGTCCTTGGTGGAAGGTGACATTTCTCATAACTTGTTTTCCTCATGAAATTTCTAGGTGTGTTTGTTTATTGCTACATTGCTCTAAGTGTGATATATCATAAACAAAATATAGATTATTCCTATGATCACCCAATCAATCTATTTATTTATTTTACCTGATGTAGTTAAGGCCGTAAGGTCTTCTCTTCCACTTCACCAGGGTTAAATTATACATTTAATAACAATTGTGAATTATCTACAACTTGATTAAATTATAGGCTACACAATATACAAATGTCAAGGAAAGACCAAATATATTAAAATAATAATAATTATTATTATAATAATAAGTTTGATCCTTCCGGGAAATTCTCGTATAAGACTTGAAAGCATAATAAATAGTCCCTTCGATTGGTTGCTGGCCAAAGGAAGGCAAGACCAGTGATGGTGCTGCCATCTTATAGCCTCTGGTCAGGCTTTTCTGGAGAAGAAAAGGAAATAAAGAAAATAAAGGAAAGAAGAAATGGAAGAAAGGAAAGACTCCCTAGCCCTCGGATGCCCTAATAGCGTCGGGATCGAAAAAAACAAGAGTTAACCAAGAGAAGATAGATAGTAAAGTTAAAAGAGTCCGGTAAAATCCAACTAAATTGGAAATGCCATCTTGAAAGAATGAGTTCAAATCGGATCCCCAAAGCTGTTTATAATTATATACCAAGACGACGAAGATCTCTGGGCCGTTCTATGAAACGCTGGAGGGAAAATTTTCTATAGGATCGTAACAGGCCTTGGCCTAATACTTGAAAGGAAGAAGAATAAGATAATAATAATAATAATAATAATAATAATAATAATAATAATAATAATAATAATAATAACCAAAGAAATTTAGTGTCGTTACAAATAACTAAAACAGTTTAAATATAGGCCTACAGGGTGAATCCAAACTTTACTGACAAACTTTCATAAGTTGTTGAGGGATGTTTTTTGAATATTTTGATATGAGGAACCCACGGACTCCGATGGTTCATTACCGAGTAAGTTCATTGTTTTTATCTGTTTACTTGGAATATGATTCTTTCTAAACAAAACATAATATTAGACTGTTATAGCAGAGTAGTTTGGGCAAATATGAATTGGTCATGGCGGACTTTTTCTTTTGGGGTCACGTGAAGAGCCTGTGTACGTGATTCCTGTCAAAACGCATATGGACCTGGTTAGGATTGTAGCAGTCGCTGACGATGTGCCACGATCTCCTGGGATGCTAGAACGTGTGCAACAATCTATGAAGCGTCGCTGTGAAATTTGTCGTGATTATGGGCATTTTGAACAACTATTTTAAACAGTGTAACAGTGTAATTTGGAAACAGTCATTTCCGATTAAACAGATACGAAAGTGGTTGAATTATACAAAACGAACACAACGAAGTTAGTCGGTAATTTGATACCGGACCATGGGTTCCTTACATCAAAACACTCAGAAACATCCGTGAACCACATATGAAAGTTTATCGGTAGAATTAGAATTCATTCTATTTTTGTATAATAATATATTATATTATATATATTATTTTATTATATTATATTATATTATATTATATTATATTATATTATATTATATTATATTATATTATATTATTTATATTATATTATATTATATTATATTATATTATATTATATTATATTTATATAATTATTTATTATATTATATTATATTATATTATATTTATATATTATATTCTATTATTTATATTATATTATATTATATTATATTATATTATATTATATATATTATATTATATTATATTATATTATATTATATTTATCTTATATTTTATATTCTATATCTTTTATATTTCTTATCTATTCTCTCTTCTCTTCTCTTCTCTTTCTCTTCCTCTTCTCTTCTACTTCTCTTTCTTCTCGTTCTCTTCTCTATCTCTTCCTCTTCTCTTCCTCTTCCTCTCTTCTCTTATATTCTATTTACTTATTACCTTACATTACCATTACATTACATTACATTACATTACATTACATTACATTACATTACATTACATTACATTACATTACATTCCATTACATTACATTACATCATTACATTACATTACATTACATTACATTACATTACATTACATTACATTACATTACATTACATTACATTACATTACATTACATTACATTACATTACATTACATTACATTACATTACATTACATTACATTACATTACATTACATTACATTACATTACATTACATTACATTACATTACATTACATTACATTACATTACATTACATTACTTACATTACATTACATTACATTACATTACAATTACATTACATTACATTACATACATTACATTACATTACATACATTACATTACATTACATTACATTACATTACATTACATTACATTACATTACATTACATTACATTACATTACATTACATTACTACATTACATTACATTACATTACATTACATTACATTACATTACATTACATTACATTACATTACATTACATTACATTACATTACATTACATTACATTACATTACATTACATTACATTACATTACATTACATTACATTACATTACATTACATTACATTACATTACATTACATTACATTACATTACATTACATTACATTACATTACATTACATTACATTACATTACATTACATTACATTACATTACATTACATTACATACATTACATTACATTACATTACATTACATTACATTACATTATATTACATTATATTACATTATATTATATTATATTACAACAACAAAAATGGAAATCCTATATGCGATATGATCTGATGGTAATCTTGTATTATCCATTATGTTTAAATGTTCTTTCCATTGGTATTTATGCTCTTCTAGTGTATCGACTATTGAAAATATATCCAGTTCATTTCTTATTGATTCATTGTGTAATCTATCCATGTGTGTACATCATTTTACGGATCTTAAAAATTTCATTTCAGTGGCTTGAATGTGTGAGATATTTTTTATAAGTACCCAAGATTCAGATCCATATAAAAGAACAGTAGAGTCATAATTTTATAAAACCTGAGCTGAGTTTCTCTTCGAGTCTTTCGGAGGGTTCTTCTTATGGTGCCACACGTCATTTGATATCGGTTTAATTTATCATGTATATCCCAATCATAACTATATGTTATATGTGAACCAAGATAGTTAAAGTGTACTATCTCTTCTATTATTTCATTATTGATTATTATTTTTGCTCTGACTGGCACTTTGCCGTGAAAAGCCATAATTTTAGTTTTTGAAGTTGAGACTTTGAGATTATACATAGTCCTAATTGATTCAACATGTAAATGGCTCTTTGTAAATCATCCTCGGACTTCTGTATAATTACTAGATCGTCTGCATACATTAAAAATTCATATACATTTCCTTATTAATTTGTATTCCTATTGGACTTGATTTTTTCCATTTTCGTATAACATCGTCCAAATATATATATATATATATATATTAAGCCATGTAGGTGATAATGTACACCTTTGTCGAACTCCTTGATTTATTAAAATTTCTTCTCTTGAATAATTATCTAAATTAAGGATAATTTTCGTGCCATTATAAAGATTTTTTATTCCTTCTATAAGTTGAGCCGGGTACCCTCTTGCCTTCATTATTTCCCACAATTTTCTTCTTATCACCTTATGAAAGGCTTTTTCAAGATCAACGAAAGCCAAATATGTGGGTAAATTGAATTCTCGTCTCTTTTCTATTATCTGTCTCATAGTGAATATATTGTTATAGCAGGACCTTCCTTGTCTAAAACCGTTCTGTTCTTCTAAGAACAATTCATCTGCTATTGGTTTTAATATATTAAGTAATATCCCTGCATATATTTTTATATATAGAGTTCAAAATACTGATTCCTCTATAATTACTTGTTTTTATTCTGTCTCCTTTTTTAAAAATTGATATAACATTTGCAATGAGCCATGTTTTGGAAATTTCTTTGTGTATCCAACATATATTAAAGATGTGTAATAATCTTAATTTTAATAACAATCTTCCGTATTTCAAAAGTTTTGCATTTATGTTGTCAGGCCCAGATGATTTTCTGCATTTCAATTTTCTTATTGATGTTTCTAATCCATCCAATGTGATTTAAATCGCTTCCTTCAAATGTATTATTTACTAGAGTGTGAGATGGTTCATTCTCATTAAACCACAGTTTTTTTATAATTTTCAACCCATACTTTTGGTTCAATAATCCAATATTGACGGTATCTTTCTCTGATTTATTTATATTTCTTAGTATTTTAAATGCAAAATCTTGCCTGCCATATACATCATATTCAACATCTATAAATTTCTCCCAACTCTCTATATGTGGTCTCTGCACCAGTAATTTAGCATAATTCCATGCCTGTATATATTTTTGTCTTGATTCATCACCATTTTTTGTAAGAAAATGCAACATGTTCTTCGTTTTTCCCATACAAATTTAATTGCTTACATCTTATATAATCTACTATTGCATATCTAATATTAATTTTTGCTCTATGACAGTATTTCTTATACTTACTTACTTACTTACTTACTTACTTACTTACTTACTTACTTACTTACTCACTGGCACTATCGAACCCATAGGTTCATGGCCGCGCGGACATAAGCTCTCCATAAATCCCTATTCAGAGCTAATGCTTTCCAATCATTCCCTGTATAATCTACTTCCCTCAAATCATAGTTAATGTTGTTCTCCCACCTCATTCTTGGTCTACCAACTGGGCGCTTTCCCTCTGGCTTTCCTACAAGAAGCTTCCATGCACGTCTTTCATTCCCCATACGCGCAACATGTCCTGCCCATCGCAGTCTACGAGACTTAACTGTTCTTATTATATCTGGCTTCCTATAAAGACCATGTAGTTCATTGTTATGTAGTCTTCTCCATTCACCTGTCTGTTCATCTCTCTTTGGTCCAAAAATTTTCCTAAGTACTTTATTCTCAAATACTCGTAATCTCCTTTCCTCCCTTAAAGTAAGAGTCCATGTTTCGCACCCATATAATATAACTGGTAGAATAATAGTTTTATATATTTTCAGCTTAACGTTTTTTGAAAGGAGTTGGGATATCAAAAGTCTCTGCAATGCATAATAGCATGCATTTCCAGAATTGAGCCTATGTTTAATTTCTTTGTGCATCTCATTCCTATTTGTGATTATTGTTCCTAGGTATTTGAATTCAGCCACTTCCTCAAAATTTCCCTCATTTGTCATTAGCTATCCATTTCCATTATATACTGAATTTCTACGTGTGACCATATATTTACTTTTACTCCACCACGACAAGGTAAAGATACCATGGAGGGGACAGTATTTCTTATTTTTTCTAAAATTGAACATCTTGCTGCTTTCCTCAAGAAATCCATTTCCATCGACATAAGTCTTTGTTCTAAGTTTTTGTTGAATTTCCAAACTTCAGCTCCATATGTAGCAGTAGTAGTAATAATAATAATAATAATAATAATAATAATAATAATAATAATAATAATAATAATAATAATAATAATAATAATAATTAGTATTCAGATTGCTTTCTGGGAGTCACTGGTTAAAATTACGGAACATGTCTGCATTTTTTCTAATTTCACTCAGTTGTCAGTCTCTTCCGGTACATTGGTGGTTACATCCAACCATAACATACAGTGCCATATCAAATGCGAGATGTAAACACATGCTATTAGATCACTGTATCAAAATTTGGACTAATATTTACATTAGTTCTAAAAACCTTGTACACACCTATTAATTCTTTTAATATTCTACAGACTCTCCATTTCCCTATGTCCAAATTGCATTCTTACCTGGTTCTTAACTAGCTATGCATTTTCCTTTACTATTTATAAAAAAAATAAGAAAACATCGCCAAATATCAACTGTCAATAGAGCCCAGTACAAACGGTTCAACATCTGTTGATCGAAAATACGCCTACTATGTTCTATAAAAATAGACAAGTGCTCTGTGGCCTCTACCATAAGCGATGAAGTACCACATCATCGTCGTCAGACTGACTAGCTTCCTCCGTTACGTCTAACAGTGAGATTAAAAAACACTAACAATTAAATGTAGAGGAAGAAAATAAATTTTCAAAAAGGCATACGATTCAGTTAAGAGGGAGAAGTTACATAGAATCCTTCTGGATTTCGGAATTCCTAAAAAGTTAGTTAGACTTATATGAATGTATAGGCTCAATTCTGGAAATATATGCACTATGCATTACAGGTACTCTTGTCGTCTCAACTCCTTTCAAAAAAAAGTTAAACTGAAAATACATAAAACAGTTATTCTCCCAGTTATATTACATGGATGCGAAATATGGACTCTTACTTTAAAGGAGGAAAGAAGATAATAATAATAATAATAATAATAATAATAATAATAATAATAATACTTTATTTATTCTGGCAGAGTTAAGGCCATAAGGCCTTCTCTTCCACTCAACCAGTACAAATACAAATAAATATTCGACAAATATAGATATACACTATACTAATTATAAACACTTAAAGATACAATAAATGTAACAATGTAAATGTCATGTACAAACAACATTTTATAGGGTAATAACAATAATGATACGATAATAATAATAATAATAATAATAATAATAATAATAATAATAATAATATAAATATGATACATTATACGGGAAACACCAATTAATATATATATATATATATATCTTACACTGGATAATAATGAAGTCGAGTTTAGATTACGGGTACTAGAGAATAAATTTCTTAGGAAAATTGTTGGGCCTAAAAAGAGATGAACAGACAGGTGAATGGAGAAGACTACATAACAATGAACTACATGGCCTTTATAGGAAGCCAGATATAATAAGAACAGTTAAGTCTCGTAGACTGCGATTGGTATGACATGTGGGACATATGCGCGATGAAAGACATGCATGGAAACTTCTTGTAGGTAATCCAGAGGGAAAACGCCCAGCTGGTATACCAAGAATGAGATGGGAGAATAACATTAACTATGATTTGAGATAAGTAGATTATACAGGGAATGATTGTAAAACATTAGCTCTGGATAGGGATGTATGGAGAGCTTATGTCCGCGCGGCCATGAACCTAGGGATTCAATAGAGCCAGTTAATTAGTTTGTTAGTTAGGAAAGAAGGAAATACATTTTCAGTTACATTGCGCACGTGCCTGTTTGGCCAAACGTGCACATTCTGTTCCATGACTGAAAAAGTTACTAGTTATAATAAAAGTTTAGGAATTATTAATCAAGTTATGAAACCATCCCTTGTACAAAAAAACACCAGATTACGTTTATATAACACTTTGGCTAGACCAGTGTTGACCTATGGTAGTGAAGCATGGACACTAAGAAAACAACATGAAAGCAGAATAACAGCTTGTGAAATGAGATTCATGCGCAGAACAGCGGGTTACACCAGATGGGATCGGAAAAGGAACACCGATATCTTAAAAGAATTGAAGACTACGCCAATTTTGGAATATATTAAACAGTACCAACTAAATTGGAAACACCATCTTGAAAGAATGAGTTCAAATCGGATCCCCAAAGCTGTTTATAATTATATACCAAGAGGACGAAGATCACTGGGTCGTCCTATGAAACGCTGGAGGGAAAATTTTCTATAGGATCGTAACAGGCCTTGGCCTAATACTTGGAAGGAAGAAGAAGAATAAAGAAAAAGCATACAAATATAGAAACAAATGCATGTATGGTCACACACCAACATTCATACATAAAAAATCATATAAAATATATTTAATTCTACATGTACATTACGAACACAATAATACACATGTACATTCATAAATATAAAGACTATGTGTATAAGTCCACCGCTGTGGTCTCGAGGTAGCGTGCTGCCTAGTCACGCAGCGGGCCCGGGTTCGATCCCCGGTCGGGGCAGTTTTTCTGGGTGAGGTTTTTATCGGGGTTTTTCCTCACCTGTAAGACAAATGTCAGGAAAACTTTAAGGCCCAAACGGTCCCCGAAATCATATGGCCATCATCTTCATCATCATCCTCATCATTATCACCATCATCACCATCATCCTTCACCGGTGTGGAAAGCAACGGGAAGCTAACACACCTACACAATTCCCTAGTAAAGCTGGAAGCATAGCATGAAAATGCTATGATTGCAGTGAAGGACCTGCCTTCGGGGAGAATTACTATGGATGGATGTGTATAAATATGAAAAATTAAAAAAATATATATATATCTCACTTTGTACAATAATAAAAAAAACTAGCTATCGTACAGATATAAAAAGAACACACGCACGCGCATACCACTCCTAACTCCGCAGACAGAAATTCAGTAGAAGGCTATTCAACTAAGTCTACTTATTACTACAGTTAGGATTTTTATGTACTAAAAGGTAAGATTGGCAACACAGTACAATGAGAATTCAGACTTATGACTGTATTTTATTTTGTTTTCATATACAAACAGTTGAATAGTATTATCAGAAGTAAAACTTCTAACTACCTTTTTTCTTGGTTTCACACACAAACAGTTGAATAATATATACTATCTGCATTGCATTCTTATATTTTATTACATAAAAATCATGACTCTATTTATTATATAGTACAAATGAAGATCGGAAAGTAGAAATAAATTAATTGTAAATAAGTACTACAAATACCGTTTGAAATTCCAGTAGGTAAAACACGGGTTGTATTTTTGTTGAAGTAAAAAAAAAACATGCTCATATCTATTTCTCGGGTTCGCGAGTTAAACCTACTTGGATCGACGGATTTTTAAGGACTTAAAAATCGTGAGTATTGCTTCCTTCGAAAACGAATGATTCAATGTGTCCCGAGTCGTAGCTTTACGGCATTTAAAAGAATGTTAAATCTGAAATAAGAGGGCTCTGATAAAAATATGTTTGTTGGCTTTGAATTACGATATTAATTACCTGTGTTGTTAAAAAGTATCTCTAAATAAAATATATTACAGTTCAAAGCAAACTCTGGATCGAATTTCATCACCAGGAACTCATTGGGATCCATTTTATCATAATAATCATCTTGTAACATCGCTAAAATTAAATCATTCAACAAAGACGAAAACATGTAGAAACAATAGAAACAAGCAGCCTATTGGATACAAACAAAAGATTATCAATAATACGTGACTTTAGATGTTAATTGCTCTATAAATAATAGTTAAATAAGACATTATGATCCTCCTCGTCACTGGTGAGACAGCATAGAAGGCCTCCTTTAGTCTACCAGCCGGTTTTGGCCTTACATATATCCATATATCCATCCATCCATATCAATTCTGCCGAAGGCAGGTCCTTCACTGCAATCATAACATTTTCATGCCATGCTTGCAGCTTTACTAGGGAACTGTAGATGTGGTAGCTTCCCGTTGCTTTCCACACCGGTGAAGAATGATGATGATGATGATGATAATGATAAGGATGATGATGATGATGATAATGATAAGGATGATGATGATGATGATGATGATGGCCATATGATTTTGGGGACCGTTTGGGCCTTAAAGTTTTCCTGACATTTATCTTACAGGTGAGGCAAAACTCCGATAAAAACCTCACCCAAAAAACTGCCCCGACCGGGGATCGAACCCGGGCCCGCTGCGTGACAAAGCAGCACGCTACCTCGAGACCACAGCGGTGAACTCATCCATATATATATATATATAATATATATATATATATTAAACACAGACGTTTTCGATCATTTAGCTAGTGTAGGAGTGACATGTGGTCAGTATTTCGGGTTCTCCATCCGTTATAGCTGGTTTTCTGCATCTGGGGCATTATAATTACTGGTTTTAAAATAAACATTTTCTGAGATGTAAGCTATATTTCGTCTAAATACAAATTTCATTATGAAATGAGTATTTTTTGGAATTTTGGCTAAGATTAAGTTCCGCAATATTTCGCCAGAGACTGCGTCTCGTATTTCCACATTAACAAAAAGGGCTCATTACCATCATTGTGAACCCAGCCGTAGAAATCTGAATTATAACTAAATGTTTTAATGATTTTAGAAGAAAAGTCCACCGCTGCGGTCTCGTCTTGGCGTGCTGCCTTGTCACGCAGCGGGCCCGGGTTCGATCCCGGTCGGGACAAGTTTCCTGGGTGAGTTTTTCCTCGCCTGTGAGATAAATGTCAGGAATCTTTAAGGCCCAAACGGTCCCCGAACGCTATCTGGCCATCATTATCATCAATATCATATTCGCCTAATTAGATTAAGTTTAGTTTAAGGCCTCTTCTGGCGCTTCATTATCATTATCATCATAAACTCTCATATCATCGGGGCAGCGTAACTCCACCTTCCAGGCGCCCCAACCTCAGAAGTGAGTTACAAGAATACCATGCCAGAAGAGAATACCAGAAATGTCGAAATGACAACCTGGAGTATTGTAAAAAATTGAATAAAACTACAATTATTATATTTAAAAGCCCCTCTTTGCTTTATAGTTATATTATTTTTTGCCAATATAAAGCTGATATGTAAGCTTTTAATATGTTTTAAACAACATATTATTAAATATACGTTATTTTACACATATTGCATGTATAATATGTCTACGGTTAATTGACGTAAACAGAACAGAAAAAAATGTGCTGATATGAAACGCCGTTAAATTACGCAACCCATCTGACACCTGTAAGTTGGATTGCATACTATAATGGCGGTAATTTTGTCAAGAACGTCAATATGAACGTTGAGTTTCTTACCATTGCAAGATCGTTTACTATTTTCCTTATTTCTTCTTCTTCTGCTTCATGAAATTATGCCTTTTGACCTGTTCTCACATCAAGTGGGATTTAATGAGTCCTCCCATCTAGTAAATGGGCGTCCAACATTTCTATGTCCTATTGGTTTGTACTTTATTAACAGCTGAGGGATTCTATCTGTAGGCATTCTCTTAACATGTTCATACCAGTTGTTTCTCATGTTGTCAATTCTATTTGTTAAATTAAAAAAATATTTAGGTCCTTCCTAATATCCTCACTTCTTTTCTTGTCCAAAATTGTCACACCCGCTACTGAACGTAGGAACTTCATTTGTGCAGTTTCTATTGTCCTTCTGTCTGAGCGGTTAAGAGTCCAATTTTCACTTGCATATATTAAGACAGACACTGCCATAATTTTATAAAATTTTAGTTGTGTGCTCCTCAAAGTTTTATTTTTCAGTGTCCGTCTTATAGTGCCACACATTCTGTAAAATCTATTTAATTTAATGTTAGTATCTTCCTTCTGGCAGCGTGATACGTTGCATCCTAAATAATTAAAATTGTTCACCTGTTGTATTATACTGTTATTAATACTGATTTTACACCTCATATGGTCTTTCCCGTTGAATGTCATTACTTTCGAGTTACTTTCATAGATTGTCATATTGAATTTATTTGCTATTTCGTTTAATTTATATGCTGCTATTTGTAAATTGTCTTCTGAAGAGCTAAGGATTGTCTGATCGTCTGCAAACAGTATGGTATTTAGAATCGTACTCCCAACTTTAAACTCTGTGGTTAAATTTGATTGTCATTGTACAATGATCTCGTCTATATATATATATATATATATATATATAATATATATATACTAAAGAGTGCACGAGATAGCGGGCATCCTTGTCTGACCCCTTGATTAATTTCTAATGTATTATCGCTCATTGTACCTCCTTTATCAATCATTATTTCTGATTTAAAATATAAGCTTTGCACAACTTTGTCAATGTGTCCTGGAAACCCTTTGTCATACATTATTTCCCATAGTTTATTTCTTGACAGTCTATCAAACGCTTTTTGATAGTCAATAAAAAGTATGCAAGTTGGCAAATTAAATTCTCTTCTCTTCTGAATAAGTTGTTCTATTGGTGAAAATGGCATCTGAACATTGACCGACCTTTCCGAAAGCCACACTGTTCTTCACTTAATATGTACTCATTTATTATATTTAATCGTCTAGTAATAATCTTAGCGTATATCTTGTAAGCTTAATTCAATAAACAGATTCCCCTGTAACTTGTGTACTCGTGTCTACTTCCTTTTTTTAAATTATTTTTCATAAAATAAAAAGACATTGTTATGTTTTATACTGTATTGAATGTATATATTCGATTTTTAACTAGTATATTAATCTCACACTTAATGAAATTTTACTGAATTATGAAATTTATTAAACGTTAGATATTTATATATCTACCCAATTATAAACCAAAATGGAGAACAAAATGTTGGGTAAATCTCTTCCTAGTCACGAGGTCTAATACATCAAAACAATGATCATGATGGTGGTGATGATGACCATTGTTTCTTCCTTTTTTCGGACATTCCCGTTTTTTACTCAGGTTCTTTCCCATTTTTTTTGGATGTATTTAATATGTCGGCTATTTATATATGATTTAACTGCTGAAGATTCTTACTTTAAACAAAAGGTAGTTAATGTGTTAATGGATGCGTTGAGACTTTCACGGTTATGGACTTAAAATGAACCTATCTAGGCTATATTCAAGTCTATTGCTAAGCGCTTTACCCAGAACAATTATTTAATTAGGTCGTTTCTTTGTATAAATAAAGATGGAATAATAGTTACTTAGACGACTAGTTACAAAAGCAGATTCTAAGTTAGAACATGACCGAAGGGACTAGTTCTAAGAGCAGCGAGTTACTAAACCTAATTTTGTAACGTGTTGTCTAAAATATTTTATCTACATTCAGAATATTTTAGTATATGTTGAACATTTAGCATATGAATGAATTTATTTATTGCTGAAACGATATGTTTAGAGAAAGAGAAATGTGGGCTTTGGAGAAAAAAAGATACAATAAATCAACAAACGTTGTTGTTATATTCTGTAATTTTGGGTATAAGTTTCACATATGTGAATTTAAAGTAAAAATGAACGGAGAAGGTGATTTTCGCGGTTCATCAGGAAAAATTTTAAAAGAAGTCCAAGGTGCAACTATTAATGCACTTCCAAAAAAGTCAAGGAAAGTTTATTTATGTATTTATAAAAAAATCATAATTAAAGTGTATTTTACGTTTTGTTGAACCTGTATTTTATGTTTTGATATCGTGCTTTGTGTTTTGTTAGAATATAAAGTGTGGATTTTGGTGCCTAGTAACTACGAACTAAAGCTTCACTGATTGTTGTAATAGTAGAAAAAGAAAGTTGAAATAAGTCATAATATTTAGTATGTTAAGGTTATTTTCTGTAAAGAATAACAATCTTTCGATTTTTAATTGCAGAACTATAAAGGATTTCATTATAAAATGAAGTCAAACAGGAAGCAAAATAACAGTTTATATATTTAATCCACTGAACCACAAACGCAAAGTACTTTATCATATTATAGACCTTATTGTGTTAATCCATAATTTTCCATCGGGTAATGTCAACAATAAATTACACAACTTCTTACAAAGAGAACGTGAACGCAACAATCTTGTGATTCTAATCCAATTATCAGACCGACTTTACACACACAGGTACTCATTTTATTGGAGGTTCAGTTGGTCTCAAGATCCAATGTCTCTATCTTTTATCCCGGTTATCGAACCCGGTCTGTCCTACCCTTAAGCAAACTGCATGTCCCCTTAGCTAAGAGGCCCACAGCTTAATTTCTGTATATACCCATAAGAAATAAATTCTTCGCACAACAACTCTGAAGATCCAAGGCCGACTAAATTGTTTGCTGTCAATGTAAATAGATGGCAGTGCAGAGTGTCATGTGATTAGCATTCAGCAGTTCCTCGGCCTTAATTTCAGTTTTAATCGGAACGATATGATTTCAACAAATGATTATCTTCATGTGTTATAAGTTATAACGGTGATTTTTTTTCAGGTGGACGAGGACAAGCAGTAACCATGTCAGCCGAAGTAGGTGATGTATCCCACATACAGGATGAGGATCTTCTGCGGAGAATGGTAAGACTTCTTACAACCATTCTTACATGCTCCAAGATAAAGCCTATATAGATTAAAAACGTATGCCCTATTCTCAACTAGGATTTCAAGTCTTTCGATCAATAAATGCTTTTAGTTGTCCTCCCTATATAAAATAGGCTTATGCCAATATAGTGCCTATACATGGCATATCTCTTCACAATATAGTTTAAGGGCGATACATTATATACAATATTTAAATAAGTATAATAAATACAGGATGGAACATAACTTTTCGAAAATGTTTCACAGGTTATTGAGGAATTTTTGGGAACTCACGGTCTCCGGTAAATTATTACTGAGTAATGTTGTTGGTGTATTAGACATGTGGGCATGCAGAACGCCCTTTGAACTCTAGTAATATGACTTCTGATATATTACAAATCAAAATTGCATTTTTAAATAAATGCAAATATTGTGACAGTCATTTTGACTGGATAATTTTACTCTATTGTTATTCAGTGTTAGTTATACTTTCGTATCATTGTCGTTATACTTTGCCGTTACAGTTATCCTTCCTGCCTAAAAACGTTAAAGTATTGGAAATGTAAATTCCTACCAGTTACACAGGTACACATACAGGGTGCCCCATTCAAACCTCCCACATTTTAATTAATCATGACTAACAAAGTATGCGGAATTATGAAATGAGGCCGGTATTAAACGAAACAGAAACTAAAAAAAGTGCATCGCCACACACTAAAACACCTCTATATGTGCACCATTAGTAGCACGAACAATATCAAGTCTTCACATAGACTTTCACGGCCGGAGTTGCTATGATGATCTTGAATAAGATTTTCCGGCTGTAGGCTGTGGTCTTGAGGCCTACAGCCCGAAAATCTTCTTCAAGATCATAATATCAAGTCTGTATTCGATTTCGTGCCACGTTCTGTCTAACATGTCCATTGGAACTATTGCAATTGTGTCAAGGTTACGGGTTATAAATCATGAAGATCTTGTACTGGAGTCGCAAACACATGGTCTTTTACATACCCCCAGAGGAAGAAGTCCAGTGAATTGATGTCTGGCGAACGTGGTGGCCAGCAAATTGGTCCGCCGCATCTGATCCACCTACCTGGGAAGGATTCTTTGAGTGAATTCCGAACATCCAGGCTCCAATGTGGTGGGGCTCCATCTTGCTGAATGATTACTTGGGGTTGCAGATTAGCTACTTGGGGGTACAAGAACTGTTCCAACATGTCTTGGTATACAGGGTCAGTTATTGTCTTCTCATGGAAGAAAAAAGGGCCTATAATCGTGTTCATCAGGCCGTACCAAACGTTTACTTTTGGGCTATCCCGGAAGTGTTCACGATAGACGTGTGGATTTTACGTGTACGAACACTTCCTGATTCTTTTTAACGCTTCAGTCGCCAGAAACTTCTCAAGCCATGCCTTAATGGTCTTCCCATCAGTTGCATTTCCTCCATAATTTCATTGCACTCTAATTATTGACTTCGTCTCTGCATAACAGAAAACAGTTTGTTCTCGTTGCTGAGGAGTCGCCATTTTGTGTTATGTCATTATTGTCCAACATGCGACAGATGAATTATCAGCAACAATGAAAACAAAAATTTTTTGAGTTTCTCTTTTTTTTGAATACCAACCTCATTTCATAATTCCGCATACTTTGTTAGTTTTGATTAATTAAAATGTGGGAGGTTTGAATGGGACACGGTGTATTTTTAATTGTTCTTTGTAATCTGTCATAAACCATCAGTCCAAAGGTTATGGTACATGTCTACCACATCAACAGTGTTTATTCAACAACCTAATAGGTCTAACTCTGTAATAGATACCAGAGACCATGCGTTCTTTATATCAAAACACTTAGCCAACAACTCAGAATCTGTTAAAGTGTATCGGTAGAGTTCTTTACTGCACTATACCAAAATTCTGAACAACTATGAAATATAAATAATCTTCCAAATGACATAAATAATCTTTCTATGTGCGTTTCTAAAATAATAATTATTCAAGTTAGCATTGGCTTTACGTATCTATAAATATACCATGTAGTATTTTAAATACCACAGCACAGAACCTCCCACTATTTTAATTCCTATTCCGTTTCTACTGCTATACTCTGTACTACAAGGCTGTCGGAAATTAGCTTGTTTAAAAAATAAATCTCTTTATTTTGTAATTGGTCTCTCAGCATATTAATTGACGGTTCTGATCTTACGTTCATTTAATTATATTATCTTAGTTATTTTAATTTCAGTTTAATTTGTATAAATGTTTACTTACATTTTAGTAATTTATTCTGTGTTAATCTTATTTATTTTTATGTATTCTATTTTTACTGGTTTACTGATTGTATTTATTATTATTATTAATTATTATTAATTATTATTATTGTTATTATTATATTATTATTATTATTATTATAAAATAATGCAGATTTTTAATGCATATATATTCTTCTGTGCATAAAGTTTTATTTTCTTTCTCCAGTTGTCTCCGTCCATCCACTCCATGCCCTCCAGTCCTTTTGTTCTTGTTGCAGTTCTTATTTCTTGCATCCAAGAGTTTCGATGCAAGAAATAAGAACTGGAACAAGAACAAAAGAACTGGAGGGCATGGAATGGATGGACGGAGACGAGTGGAGAAAGAAAATGAAACTTTATGCACAGAAAGATGTACAAACATTAAAAATCTGTATATAAATAAGACTTATTATTATTATTATTATTATTATTATTATTATTATTATTATTATTTTATAACCTGATGTTCTTGTGTATTGTATATGTCTATCTATGGTATATAGTAATGTATTACTACTAATGTTCCTTTGCATTTACAATTTCCCGGCAATAAACATCTATTCGTATATACTATGGTGAAACTAATCAAGTATAATGAAGTGGAATTGGTTTTATAAAAAGCAATAATTGGTATAACACTTTTAAATTTACATAATTTAAAGAAGGAAGTTTTGTTAGCAATAATAGTAATAATTTAATTTAAGAAATTTGTAATTGGATACCGGTACCCATAACGATACAAGAAATTCCAGTTCTATAATTGTGTAGCAGGATTTAAGAATAGCTGAAGAGTGGACGCGAGTCATGTACATCTTAACAAAATTGAGCACTTTATATTCTAATAACTAATTTTATACAATATGCTGCCTTTCTACTGTTTAATTCTTTTCGTGTTTTATTCTTATTTTGCTTTGTCGTATTCTACATAAAAAAGCCCTGAATATAATAAGTCTTCACATTTCTGAAATTCAGTTCTTCGAATGCATTTCTTTGTAGATTATAAAAAAAAATGATGAGAAATTTCGTTTCTTCGTTTCTCTAATCCAGTAAATACATTTTAAAAGGATAATTAGTGTAATAAGTGCATACGTCGCATCTGTCAAATAAAGATACTCTTTTCTCCTTATTTTTATATTTTTTCATCTACTATACTCCCCTCGCCCTAACCTTGTTTCCTACATTTTAAACTTTTAGAAGGTGCGTAATATTATACTGTTTAGTTTTCACATCCTACGACTGTGTTATGAAAAAGTACACTACACTTATATAAAACCTTAAATATAAAATTGTACCTTATTCTCATTCGTCCTCAACTATCATGAGCGTATTTTTTATGCACTACTGGTAGTTGAGGACACTGAGAATAAGGTACTAATTTAATATTTAAAACTTTTACAAAAAAGAGCTCGACATGTATTCATAATGCATTTTAAAAATCTTGATACACTCATATAGTTTAGTAGTAGTAGTAGTAGTAGTAGTAGTAGTAGTAGTAGTAGTAGCAGTAGTAGTAGTGGAATGTATTGACATTTTATTTTGAAAAATACATGTTGACAATACGGACCTTATTAACCATCATGATCAGCTTCAAGGTATGGGCAGCACTTAATGCTGCAGGTGCAGGTCGTCTTTCCAACGACGTTTTGGTCTTCCTACATTTCTTCGGCCTAGAGGCCTGTAATGAAGCAGCTGTTTTGATAAACGATTATTTGGAATTTTTTTTGTATATGTTCAAACCAATTACGTTTATTTCTGTGTATTCTCTCTTTTATATTATATATTTGTAACTCATCTCTGATATCTTGACTTCTCTTTTGATCTCTTAGAGATACACCTGCAACTGATCTGAGAAATCTCATTTCTATTTTCTCAATTTTATTTATATCAGAGATCGTTAAAGGCCAAGTCTCAGACCCGTATGTTAACGTTGGAACTGCTACTGTTTTGTAAAATTTTAATTGAGTTTCCCTTGTGGTCTTATTTCTCAAATATCTTCTTATTGAACCACATATCTGTTGAAATTTTCCTAATTTCTTCTCCATGTCCAAATTTTGCTGGTACGATATCATGCATCCCAGATAATTGAAACAAGTTACTTGTTCAATTATGTTTGCTCCAATTAACCATTAGTGCCTATTACTATTTCAAATGTATTATTTTTATTTTAACAGGTTTTAAATGTATACATCTTCTTGTGCCCAATATAAAGGTTTGAATCTCTTCGTTCATTCATCTCACATATCTTTCTTTGCTTTATTTAATTCTGTAATTATTTCCCCCATTTTGTTCCTTATCCCACGTACAAATAAGAATTGTCCTTTCCCGCTGCTTTTTCTGTCGTTTACTTGATCCATCCGGCTTACTTGTATTGGACCCGTTAGCATTGTTTATTTTTTCCAGTGAGCAGGGAGCTGTTCTGCTGCATCTACCCCCAAACTGAGGACCAGGAATATTATTTCAGGTTTCCTTCCTTAGCCTTTGTCAAACCAATGATGAAACATAAGGCAGCAGCATCTGTAACCCTAGATATGGGGTCCGTACTGGGTATTATCAACTGGTTGAACCCAGATTTTTTAACGAGGTTGTTACTCCTCTCCCTCGCTCTTTTTCGACCTGGCTTGGGACAGAATTTGGCGGGTTATGCATATTACTGCCGAAGTAATGCAATTAGTCATTATAAATAATATCTAGATATTTTAATCGTATAATGTTTAGCCATTTTGCATAATATCTACTGAATTTCTTCTTCTTCATCATAATTTGTAGGATTTTCATCCTGTTTATTTCCAAAAAAAAATTCAAAAATTGGAAATAAACAGGATCTACTGAATTTGATGTAATAATTGTACATAATTACTATAAGTTATACTTAATCGCTGATGAATCAGTTTAACTGTATCATACACACCCAAACATATACATGTACATTCACATATAACTTAAAAGTGTAGGCATTAATAAATGCTGAAACAAACTCATATGACCTAGAAGCATTTCATTGGATCATTGTGTTATAGGCATATCAGAAGACTGTGTAGACAGTACCTATTGTTATAATAAATTTGAAAACCAATTAAAAGCTCCAAGGTCACGTAGATTTTCTTCATATCTACTCTACACTTTGCTTGAAAGAAGTATAAGTGACTCTCATTTGGTTAATTGAAATCGCCCTACAAAAAAAATATATCATAGGCTATGACAACTTAATACTAAATAAAATTGAATATCAGAAACGACTTCCTTTTTGAAATTTCCAATATAATTTTTTAATTCCCCCCCCCCAATGTTGTCCTTTCTCAATATACTTACTCTACCCAAGAATTTAAATGTTTTATATTCGCGCCCGACACCCCTCCCTCTCCCAAGAGACCTCAATCCTCACAATCCAATCTGAGAATTCTCTCCGGTAGAATTTTCAATCTGAGTTGGTCTGTATCTTTACAAAATGTTATAATATGATATCAATTTTTCAGCTCATTGCACACAGAGGACTATTTTAATGTCCTAGTTTCTTAAATTATGAGTCATACACGCTCCAATCAGAACCCTACAATATTGCACTTCTATCATCTCCACCTAAAGCATCAATGTACACTTAAACCACTGCGAAAACTAAGCGAATTAACCAGCAAGTCGAATTTGCGATCTGATTTTGCTGATTTGTGGAATATGTATTTATTTTGTTAATTAAATCGTATATATCCAGTTTCATAGCGAGAAAACAAAACATCCGCCATCCTTACTACAGATTTTTAAATTTCGACTTTCCAGCTAAATCTCCAACATACTGCCCATCGTCTTAACGTTTTTTGAAGAATATCTTTGTCGTCTTTATTTTCAATCGGCATATATAAAGCTTCGTTTGTGAAAAATTACAGGCCGCTAGAGCTGATTTATTAAGTTTTGCCCTTACTTCGCTTAACTAACCAATTCTAAGGGCCCTATATATGATGGTTAGTAAAACAGCCTTTCTTTTCTTAATTGCCGTTATTTACTAATCAATGTTATTTGACTATTTAACTCATCCACCAAATGGGAGGCAATGATCAGCTGACATTTCAAATATTTTTTTATTTACAACCAATCACAGATCATTTTCCACCTCGATTTATCGCAATTTAATCAAGCCTTCTCCTTTTTAACACTCTGAATAGAAAACAGCATTATTTATGCAGCGCACCGTCCATAGTGGCTACCTAGGCTGCTATATATATATATATATATATTGGTGCACTGACGAAAACCGCTTATACGTGGTCTCGCGCGAAGGAGATCAATGCCACTAAAAAACATTTGTAGCAATTGATTATACCACAAAAAAATAAACCACTGTTTGCACTTTCTTAAACTTATTTTTTCCCCAGGTAATAACGTTCGAGAAAATTATAATTGACATATTTACATCATAGGACATCAGAAATTAATTAATATACAGTTTGATGTGTTTCATTTTTTCTCCACTAAGGTGCATTCTTACAATATTGCGGTCCTTTGGCAATACATAATATTATGATCTGGTCGCAGTGATAAACAAGTGAAACAACGTTTCTCATTTGTTTTCAAACATCGCCGTTTACATTAAATATATAAATATTTTAAAATAACTGTATTTAAATTATGATTTGTGAGTAAACAGCTTAATTTTATTCATTAAATAGTACTAACAAATGCCACTCTTGATTTCCAAATTCTCTAGATAAATTCACTCCTCACTTCGTGAGTCGTGAATCAAAGTTCTTCATGATTTTGATAAATATTTATTTTAACATTCATAACATCTGTTTCAAAACACAGTATATTCATCAGATGAATGTTATAAATATAAATAAATGTTCTATTTATGTGTATCATTTTATTTATATGACATTCATCAGATGAAAATACAGTGTATTGAAACAGCTGTTATGAATGTTAAATAAAATTAATATAAAACTTTGATACTTCTATTTATTAAATATATAATTAGTTATTTTTTGCCGGTCCGCGCCGTAGCCGAGTGGTTAAGGCAAGATGCCTTGGCGCAGAATTATCGGACCTGCGCTGGTTAGGGTCTTCATTGGGGAAAATATTTTCTCGTGGAATTTCGGATCATGAGGCATTTCGGTAGCTGCAATAGGTAGCGGTTCCAGGTTCAGAAAACCAGCTATAACAGCTGGGGGACCCAATATGCTGACCATATGTCACCCCTATACTGGCTGGATGATCATCTACCTCTATGATTAACACATGCTGTGAGAACAGCAGTTAGGCTGATAGGCAGAGGGCGTTCTAGGCCTGTCGCCAAATGGAATTATATTTTGGAACCAGGACAAAAATTCAGAAATTGGGAGAAATCGAACTGCTACTATGCTCAGCATATTGCCCTGATCCTGTGCTTGAATGCCTAGGAAAATGTGTGATAAAGAGATATATCAAACTGCAGGAAACACAACAGAATGACTAAAGTCATAAAATTAGCGAGAGAGAGAGAGAGAAAAAGGAAAATAAGAATGGATTTGAGACAGTCCCCTAACGCCCCACTACTGATAACCTTTGAAGACGGAGAAAAACAAGTAAAATTCTTACACACAGTCACGTACGAGAAAAGACTCGCCATATATTATTATAGTCAGGTAGTTCAGAAAGCTAAGGAATGGTTCAACGTTTTAAATTGAAGGGATTTGTTTGAATAAAGAGGGCTTGAAAACAAGCAATTTGAAATAACGTATAACAAGTGACTCGGAATAATCAGCTGCCTATGTTATCTTCATTTGTTACACATAATCATATATTAAAATTAAGTTGGAGTGAGAAATAATACAGGTTGGCTCCGGGCCTTAAATGGGGTTAGAAGAAGTTCAACTATTAAGAATTAGTCAATTTTGTTTCGAAAATTTAGCATTTAAATAATCTGTGAACGTGTCGGAAAATGGTTGAGCCATTTTGGGAATTCTGTAAAAGCTCAATTTTGAAAATAAGGCATTAGTTCTTAATAGTTGAGCTATGTAATTAAGATTACACATCCCTGTTTCATTGTAACACAGAATAGTGAGCATCAAATACGTATAAACAACTTAAACAATTGATAACTAATATATATATATATATATATATATATATATATATATATTGTCCGAGTTCTATCCTTTATCTCAAATTATTTATCTGTAACTCCTCTGTTACCAGGTAAATGCTCGTACCTTCCGTAAATTCATTTATACTTTATACATAAACATTTAAAAAAGATTTAAATATTTAATACAATCTCAATAACGAATTATTACTTTTAAAATAAATATAAATTTCTGAAATAGTCAATACTTACAAAACTGAAGATCAAGTAATTGGTATAGTCATTATTAACATCTGCAAAATTAGTTTGTACCTGTGATTTAACACCAGTGGCATACTTGCTTATTATTGTCCACTAAAGACTAAAATTGAGTCGTTTCCACTTTATATATATATAACGTGAAAAGAAAAATAAACGCCTGAACCAGGATTTGAACCCGAGACCTCTAACTTTATATATTAGTGACATAACCATGAGTCCACTCAAGCTCCTGTTACAAACATTTATATTCCCTTCCTTGTGTATATTTCTGAATCATGAGAGGCAACGGGACATCGTCCTCACTGCCATTTCGCGGCTTCTATAACAAGTAGGCATTTGAAAGCGATTATTTACATTATAGCAGTAAAGACTAAAATTGAGATGTTCCCACTTTTATCAGATATATATATATATCCATCCATAGTAATTCTGCCCGAAGGCAGGTCCTTCACTGCAATCACAGCATTTTCATGCTATGCTTGCAGCTTTACTAGGGAATTGGAGGTGTGGTATCTTCCCGTTGCTTTCCACACCGGTGAAGGATGATGAAGATGATGATAAGGATGATGGCCATATGATTTCAGGGACCGTTTGGCCTTAAAGTTTTCCTGACATTTGTCTTACAGGTGAGGATATATCCCGATAAATCTCACCCAGAAAAACTGCCACGACCGGGGATCGAAACCGGGCCCGCTGCGTGACAAGGCAGCACGCTATCTCGAGACCACAGCGGTGTGTGTGTATATATAGCTAAAGTAGGAGAGAGAAGACGTGAATTTACATTATGATATAGGTTGATATAAATAATTAAAAATGTGATGAATATATTTAACTTAAAACATACTTTAAAATGCATTCCCATGAAGGCAATTATGTAACAAACAATATTTGTGACATGAGATTACAATATCCTATAGTTAAACTACAAAAAACTCCATTGCAATATTTAGAATATTAATAAATGTGTTTGTAATTCACAGTGGCAGCAGACAGATGATTTTGGTCGCAAGAAAGAAATTCGAGCCCGCATGTATAAACTTCGAGAACAGAGATTAAAAGAATTCTACACAACTGGAGAAGTGCTGTCTGATGTTTTAAGTACAAGCACGTCATCTCTCGACGGAGGCAGGAGGAATCGTCAAGATCTTACTACATCCAACCTTGTGGATACTTCCATGAACAGCCAGAGGTAAACAGAACATCCTCTTTTTCGGTGAAGAAAATATAAAGTTATTTAAAAATATGTTAAGATACCCTCTTTCTTTTGAAGAAGCAATTCTTTTCCCATGTTGTGGTGACATTTTGAAGCAGTAATTCTCTTCATGCCCGATGTTGTAGTAACATTTTGAAGAAGGATTTGTGTCCCAAAAAGAATTACAGGTTCAGGTTAGGTTTGATTTTCGGCAAAGCCGGATTCTCTTCTCAAGGTCGGAAGTTGGTACACTGGATAGGAAAATACTTTAAAAATCACTAAAAAAATGTTTCTTGTAGAAATAATTACAAATGTATTCACTTTGTAGGTTCCCAGCAGATTAAGTAAATTTAAGTGGTATTATTCTTCACTATCAATTAAAATAAATTGTTTTCTTTTCTTGAATCAACTATTCTTCTTGTATTAAATATCGCATTTTATCAGGAGAACTCTTATTGCTTCTATGTTTGTTGAAAGTTGTATGCAGAATGACTAGTGTAATTCTTTTATAATTTTAAAGAACATTATTACATCACATGATGGTAATTTTAAATTCTATTGGTTAATAGTCCATTAAATACCAGGTTTAAATTTGATTTGTTAAATCAAAAAGTTAATTGTTTTAACATCCAATCAGAGTTTAGTTACTTTCATTTAAAAATATGAAGTTAAACTGGTGTTCTTATTACAGTTATAACAGACAGCTTTATTATTCTGACAACAATGACTTAAAACAATTTTAAAAGCATTATTTAGAAAGACAACAATGAATTATTTAGATGTTTTTCTTTAATTAAGTTATATTTAAATATTAAAAGAATTTTAAAGTATAAAATTGTTAACTTTAACTTCATATTTATTATGATATTAAAATCCTGCTATACTTTCATCAACAAAGAATAAAATTGTAACCCAAAAGTTAAGATAATTTTTCATTCTTTATCAGTTTTCTCAAATAGTTATTTTCCGGCGATCGGCTAAATAGGTGGCCATATGTTTGTCTTCTGAATTCTTATATTAGATTGTAAAATTACGGTCGTATTAGAAAATTATATAAAAAACAGCAGAGCAGAAATCTACCAGTGACTTTCCTGGCTACAGTGACCGTAGCATTGTAACTCGCGGAGAAACGGGTTATAATTCTCGCCACTGATGCTCATTGTATTCAGTTACAGTTACAATTGCGTTTTGCATTGTTTCAGTTTCAAGTTTTTATTTGCTGCTACGCTGTGCGAATCTCCTGAGAGATTTTTGGGATTATTTTTTATATGTTCTAAAATTTCGTCTGATTTCTCAGTAAAGGCGCACTTGTTTAGCCCCTTTTTTTCCCCTTTCTTTCTTTCTTTCTATTTAAACTTAAAGGAAACTTCCCTATCACTGCGACATGAAAGATCTATTACGCTTATCCCATCTGTGGAATGAATGGTGAAATCTGTGGTGTTATGCAGTCTATTATGGTTTGCCTGTCTTTTATACATCAGCACTCATACATGACTCATATCGCCATTTATTTGAATTGAGCCCAGGACCTTGAGGAGGTACTACACCCCTCTCCTTTGGCTATATTATGCTCTAAATTGATGAACTCAGGCTCGGAGTCATGAGAAAGTACACGAGTGTGTCCCATTAGAGCATCATAATCACAAATTCTGAACGCCTGTGGTTTGCTACACCATAATATTTTTACCTAACAGTTGAAGAGTGATATGAAATGAATGAATGGAGATGAAATGACATGTTAGGGAAGGGAAGATGAGCGGAGAGCGTTGATTGGATGAAATTCGGGAGACTGGATAATCCTGAGAAACCCCCGAAAATTCCGGGTGTGGTGCATCACAAATATCCCTCCGGAACCGCCAGGATTTGAACCTGGGATCCCAGACGGGACGGCCACGCGCGCTGCCACGCATCCACGAGACGGCGCTTTCAAACGTAGCATTTAATTAGAACAGACTCTAATTCTCTAAATGTGTTTGCAGATTCTCTGCCTCGTACCCACCAGACAATTGTGATAAATATCGCCATACAACTTCCCCGCAAGAATTTATCACATACGAATCATACATAAAAATCTTTTCCTAGTGTGGTAATGTGTAAACGTTTAGATCCATTATGAAAACTATGCAAAACATAGATAACTCATAACATCATGAACACAGAACACTAACTAACAATGGCTACATTGAGACTGATGCCTATAAAGGCTATTTACACCTACTGGCGGGGACGTGAGTCCCACCTATAATTGGCCGGTACGATAGTCTTCTTGTGATGGTTATATAAACATTGAGTCACTCTATATCGCCATAACTTCACGTAATGAGTGAGTTTCATTAAGGACGAAAATTGAATGTATTACCAATACATATTTTCAAAATATTTTAAACTCATATAGATTATTTTTATAGAGAATTTGTATATTATAATATATTTTTCTCTCTCTTTACAGTAGTTCACAAATAATCACCAAGAGTTCATCCTACACGACTAATAGTTCCGGTGGGAGTTACAGTATCACACATGCAGACTCCTTAGGGGACGAGGGATTTCTTTCACTCAAGAGCAAAGAGATTCGAGATTCTGAATCTCCAACTCGAGAATTCCACCAGCGCCAAGAACGAAATGCAGTCTCTTCTTCAAAGAATGAAAGTTACTCATCAAAAGTGGACAGTGGCAATAGAAGTTACTGGAATGTCACACAGGATTCAACTTCTGGATCGTATGAAGCCGTTGGAAAAATGGGAGCAGATGGTAATATGATCGTTCACTCGAAAAGCAAAACTGAAAATCAAAATGTGATAGGAAATTCAGATATTGGAGGATTTGTAAGTTCTACACAAGTAAGCTCATCTGAGGAAAATACTTGTCTGCCCAGAAATGGAGAAGCAATTGAACTTTCCAGTACAAAAGATGGAAGCTCAATTGTGGCCAAAACGTCAACAGCAGATGACATAACTGGTGTAAATCAGACGTCAGCATCTTCCAATTCGTATTCAGGGAGATGGGCATCATCTTCTTCCTCATCATATTCCACAAGCAGTAGTCGTAGATATGAACAAAGTGGTAGAATCTCAACAACTTATGGAACTGATGTTCCAGTTTCTGGAACTATACAAGATGTTTCAGATGTTGATATTTCAAAAAGAACAAGATACTCTACATCTGTGGGCAAAAATCAAAATATTGTATCTTCATCTACAGTAGTATCAGAACAGGACATATCAAATCAAGAAAGTACCACCAGCAACAAACATAAAGTGACGCAACGTTCTCATACTGGAGAACTTACTGGAAAAACTCCTCAGACCACAGACGAAAAAACTGCACAACAGTTCACAGACTCGAGAACTGATTCTGATAAAACTACAAAGAAAACTGAAGGTCTAACAGTTGATGTTAATATTGTCGCAAAAAGTCAAACAGATGATACAAGAGGAACTAAGATTGCCACTAATAATACAGTTGTAGAACAAAGTATAATGAGTGAGCTGAATAAGCTAGATAACTTTCTCTCTACGCAACATACCCCAACAGATACACATCCTACAACTCCATGTGACACAAGCAGTTGGAAAATTGTATCATCAAGTGATAAAAAACAACATGTTAAAGATGATACCGATGAATTTGTATTCCGTTCAGGTCATACATCAAGAGACACTACGCAGGAAAACTCTTCAATATTCCTGGATCAAGAAAGAATTTCTACTTCAAATGTTCGCGATCAAAATGTTACTTCTGATGTAACCAGACTCAAAGATAAGATTATTCCTGAAAATGACATGAAACATCCTCAAAAGAAGCCTTCAGATGATTCCACGAGTCCTAAACAAGAAGGACCAAAGAAAAGTACTATTAAACAACCCACAACGCAAGACACAACTGTTCCTGATTCAACAGGACAATACACCACCACATATCAACAAGCGTATACCAATAAAAGAATCAGTGTTGATGTAAGTCCTACGCATGATGCCTTTGTTCGATCTCTTCGGACATCACCTGAACGACCAACACCTCCGTCTTCAACAAGATCCTCTTCCAAAACTTCTCTAGATCGTTCTAGCCCTGATCGATTCAACAAATCTCCTACAAGATCATATAGAAACAGAACAAGCCTTGACAATAGTCTTGGTACAGGAAGAATCAGTCCAGAAAAAGCTTCTACTAATAGACCATCGCCTACTCGTTCTAGTCCAGAGAAAACTGTTAACAGAACATCTCCTGGTCGTACGAGCCCCGAAAAAACTCCGGCATATCGAAGTTCCCCTACTAGAGTGAGTCCTGAAAAAACTACCAAGGCTGCTGATCGAAGTTCTCCAAGCAGAAGTAGTCCAGAGAAAACTGTTAAATCTCCTACTAATGATCGAAGTTCTCCAACAAGGCCAAGCCCAGAGAAAACAACCAAATACAGCTCTCCATCTAGAGTGAGTCCAACTAGAACTTTCCCTGATAAAGCGCAACCAGAAAAATCATCACGTCTACCAGAGAGGAGAGTCAGTTCAGGAGACAAGCCACGTGATACTGTAAGTACTTACTCTCCCGCAAGGAAAACATCAGAGTCCACAAAATCTTACACATCGGCTATAGCAACCAATGCTACAGTCAAAGCAACTACAGTTACAAAAGAAAAGCGCAAACTATCTTCAGGTCTCTCTAGAGCTGCAACAAAGAAAAGATCATCTACTCCTGGAGCTTCTCCCCATACAAGTCCAACTCGCGAGGAAAAGTCTCCTCAAACAGAAAGACAAAGTCGACCCCGATCAAGAGGCAGTTCATCCAGATCAAGTTCTGACACAGAAAACAGTGACATGGAAAATAAGCGTCTTAAAAATATTACTGATGAGACTATTGCCAATTATACTACATTCTTACAAACTAATGACATCACTACTAACACCTTCATAACAGATAATGAGGTGACTAAAACACATAAAACAACAAGTGATAGCATTGATACTACTAAGCCTGCATCAGAATCATATCCTAACAACTCCAAAACTAGCAGCACTCAAGAAACAGATTCAAATATATTACCCACAATTCTAAAACATAGAGACTCAAATCAGACAACAGATAAAGTTTCGCTCAAAAAGGTGTCAAAGGGAGAACTTTCAAAATCTACAGAAAGAAGCATCTCGCCTACCAAATCTAAACCAGAAGATAAAGTACCTAAAACTTCTACTGGCCGCAAAGTTAGTGGCACATATCCTGTTAAACCTTCACATAGAAGTGATTCGCCAGTAACATCAGTAACACAGACAGATTATGGTTCAATAACACCTTCTGATCGGAAAGTTAGTGGTACTCCTAAAGATGCACCATCTAAGCCCACAGATACAACTCAGTTGTCATCCAAGATAAAACCGTGTGATAATAAAACCAAATCACCCACTGAACGTAAGCTTACTGACAGTCCTGTTGATGACCGAAACAGCCCAACCAAGCAAATTGATTTCCCAAGTATTCCACGAGACAGATCTCCAGAATACAGTTCTGAAGGCTCTCTTGTTAATGAATTGATTCCCAAGAAACCTTCAGATGAATTTCCTAGGGTAACTTCACCAATTAAAAAGGTAAAAGATTCAAATAAAGATTCTCCTGATTCAAGCCCAGAAAGAGAAACTTTTAAACCCATTAAATGCTTCAGAACAAGCCCAGAGGTTCGACCATCAACACTTGAACTCACACAGCCAGAAAAACAAACACCTTTCAGTGCACCAGAAGCTACTTCACCAACAAAACCAGTAAAAACAAAACCAGGAGATAAAATGAATGAACCTATATTCCCTGAATATGATAAACCGTCCCAGGAAACGCCAAGTACTCGAAGGGAGCCAATTAAACCATCTAAACCAATATCTACTAGGGATCGTGATGCAAAGAAATCTCCAGAAAGGCCTACCACATCACCAATTTCTGATGATGACGGAGCAATCAAATCTCAAAAATCACCCTGTGATTCTTATCCATATGATAAGACTACGGAGGACATTCCTGATTCTCTTCACGACCCAAATATAAAGCCAAACACACAAAAATATTCATCGCTTACCCCAACTACCTCTACTGGTAATACAACTACAGTGATAACAGTTAACTTCACAGGACCAAGTAAAAAGACAACACCTGCGGATAAAGTGAACCCTATAAGAGAACAAACAATGGAAACGCCACAAACGTTCAGATCACAAAAAAAAGTTGATGGTTATACTTCAGATTCAAGCCCAGAACGAGAATCCCCTAAAACATCAGTTGGAAGACAACCAACAAAACAGAAAGAAACTCAACCAACTAAACAAACATCAATTCCTAGTCGAACATCAAGTATTCCACGTTCTAGCCCTCCAACGGCTGAGAAACCAAAATACCGTTCTCAACAACCTCAGGAATCACCAACTCGACTTGGGGAAAAACCAAAACCGAAGGATGCATCCGCGGATAAATATCCAGGAAGTAAAATCCCGTCAACAACAGATCATTCTCCAAGGAACCGTCCTTCCCCTGACTCTAGTCCTGACAGGTCTTCCCCTCGGTCTAGAAGTTCGCCAACATCAAAAGGAAATTACCCAGATACAAGACGAACACCGTCTTTGAGCCCTGAGAGACCTAAGGAAACAAAGAAAGACAAACTTCAGGATCGTTCTCCTTCGTCAAGCCCAGAACGGCATATAAGTCCAGTAAAAAGCAGCCTAACCCCTAGCAGAGCTCCTAGTAAGCCAACATCTAGACTTCCGCAAAGTACTACTCCAACAAGTACTAAAGAGAGAAAATCAAGAGTACCAAGCAATGTAACGGACAGACCAAGTCAGTCACCTGCTAGACCAAGTCAGCAGACAAGACCAACCTACACTGTTTCCCGTCCTAATCAGTCACCATTGCGTCCTGCCCAACAGCCATTTAGACCAAGCCAATCTCCAGCAAGACCAAGCCAATCCCCAGCAAGACCAAGCCAATCTCCAGCAAGACCAAGCCAATCTCCAGCAAGACCAAGCCAATCACCTGCACGACCAACCCAGCCTAGTACTAGATCAAGTCAATCGGCTCCTAGATATGGCCAATCCCCTCATCGCCCTGGTCAACCATCAGACAAAAAAACTCCTAAATCAGCATTTGTGCCAACTTCACAAAAACCACAAACACTTAATCATGTTTCTCGAATTCCAAAGGAACCCAATCGCCAGCCAAGTCAAGAGCGGCCAACCACTAGACATATTACAACAGCTACAATAAAGACAACAAAGGTCACTTCAACATCTAGAACTGTACCAAAGGAACCCAAACATCACAGACCTGATGAGGTAGATGAAGGTCACTCTACAGATCGATCTTCTACTGTTTCAAGTCCAGAAACTGTGAAAACTGCTGGAGACTTGACTAGTGTTGAAACTGATTACATATCAAATACTCAAACAGTTAATGAAACGTCACGAAAACGCACAGAAGTTTATGTCCCTCATCTACCTCAAGATAGAGATATAGCTCCCTCAGATGAAGAGATGTTAGAAATGTATCCTACAGTAAAACAACCTACAGGCACTAATTTTCCTGTGCCAGTAACAGTATGCATTAGTACACAAAAGAATATTTTACGTGATGTACACAATGGAGCTTATGAAGAGTATGTGAGTGACGAATATGATGTTGATGAATTTCAGGAAGAGACACCACCAGAAGAATTCTATGTTGATGATGATTCTCCAGCAACATCCCCTGTTTCAACAAAATTCATATCAAGGAAGCCAACTAAAGTCCCTGAAACTCAGCCAAGTAGATCTTTACAAAAGAAACCTTATGATGAATCTCCAAAATCGAAATCAAGGACTCCTGCTACAGTTGGTTCCAAACCTGGTAAAGTTACCACAACTAGAACTACATATAGGACTGAGGCACGTAAATTCATTCGTGATTCATCAAGGCCTGAATCCAAAGTACCTGAAAGGAAACCAACTTCTGCTAGTCCCCTTAAAACTAGACCAAAATCAATAACTACTGCAGAAATCAGAATAACGCGTACTAGTAGTGACAAGAATGTAGTGAGGAAACAGTCTCCATCTCCCAGTGTAGTTCAACCTAGGAGACAATCATCGAAACCAGAAATGACTATTACAAGGCTTAATGATAAAAATACCAGAACTTCTTCAGTTCGTCAACAACTAGTTACAGTTGCTTCCACACGTGTAACACCAACTAAGGCATCTAAGTTGCCTACTTCTCCTCTAAAACCAACACAAAAGAAAACAGGGCCTAATGAAGAACCCAAGAAAACTAGGCCAGCTGTTAATATGGTCAATAAGAATCATTCAGTAACTTCTAAACAAATTAATGAATTAAAGAAAGGACAAAAAACAACAAAACCAGTAAAGAAAGTTTTGATGAATGGAGTAACAGATAAACCAACTACTTCTTCATCAGAAGATGAACAAGAGGTGCCAGAAGGAGTTACTGATGAAGAAAAAGAATCACCAATCATGTACACTGATGATGAACCTGATGAATCCTACATCAGTGAATTAGAAGAACTTAGAAGAACGGAAGAGCAGTATTATGCTTCGAAGGTAACATCTGTTAAACCTATAGACAACAAGCTTCTCTCCCCTAATCAAGATATTCCTGGAATTATCATTCAACCACTTAAATCATCACGAGAATCATCGCCAGATTTTCCCAGAAGAACCCCTGAAGAAGGATATAAGCCTCGGTATGCCGATAGAGTAAGTGAACCTGAGGATGATGAAGATACTCAACGCACACGACATCCTAAACCTACAGTTTTCCAGCGCCCTGTATTGCATGCTGAACCATTGGATGAAGAGTATACAACTGACGATAGCAAACCCTGTTATAGGAAACCATCTGATGATACAAGGCCGACATACAAAGAACCGACAGATTATACTGTACCAAAAGTTCTTCCAGATGACATTAAATATCGAAATGAACAAGTTACAGATTTGGATGACGAATCGGAAACGGATGAAGCTTTGAAATCTGTAAGTGTAGCAGATAGAGTAACACGTTTCCTTGAATCTACAAGAAAAGCTGCTCAATCTGTAACTCAAAGGTCTGAATCTCCAAAACCAAATGATTCCACTCCAAAACCCCTGGATAGCCCTAGTACAGTCAGACGAGCTAGAGCCATGTTTGAAAATATAGCTACTTCACAAACAACTACACAGAAAGATACTACAAAGCAAGAATTAGTGAACATATATGAACTGAATCTTGAGAGTTCAAGAGACTCTCCTAATCCTGATAACTTGAGGTCAGATGAAAGAGAACCATCTCCTCACTGGAGAGATGAATATCAAGACAGTGTTCCTAAAGATGCCCCTAACAAATTATATCCTACACATAAAACCCCAAACGAATACCCTAGTGATGTTGATGAATCCGTTCCGCAGTACACTGCTCCTAGTGATGATGATATAGAGCATAACACGATAACTTATGTAAGAGAGACATCTCCATCTCCTGAAAGAAAAGTTTCAGAACAGAATAAACAATCTCCTAGGAAGAGTAATACATCCCCTTATAATAAACAATTTTCAACTAATGATCATCCTGCTAAAAATTATGATACTTATGTAAAACATAAACCTACTGCTGTTGCCAAATCTGACCAACCAAAAGATAAATATGACACAGTTACGCTAAAACAACAAGGAATCCCAGATAATATACCAAAACATGATCAACCTTCTAATAAAGTTAGTCCTGGCATGGGAAGGAAACCATCCTATGAAGAAATACTACATTCTAAAGATTCTCTTCCTAATAAAACTCATCCCCAAGAATTCTCCACTGACACATATTCAAAAAGAACCCCCGATAGAAAACCACAAGATAAAGATACTTATCCAAAATTAGGAGGACCAACCGATACCTACCCCAAACATAGCCAGCCTCAAAATGATTATCCTGAGGATTCACTTCTTGAGACATTCACTAAGGAAACAACTACTCAGAGAGAATTATTACGTCAGGATGACATCCTCAGTAGACCTTCAATATTTGAAGCTAAGAGATTAGGACAGAAGCCCATTACGTCTTTGAAACCGAAAACATATGCTTATCCTGATAGATACCCTTCAGATGAAGAATTATCAACAACAGATGATGTGCCAACATCTAATGATTATTCTACAAATACCTATACAAAAAATAAACCATCACCACGAGAAGAAAGTCCTGTAAGAATTGAAGATCTACCAAATCAAGAAAACGTTTTATTGACTTATACTAGGGAAGATATAAACCTTTCGAGAAAGGATTTTCAGACAAAACATGACCAACCCAAAGGTTTTTCAACAGATACATATCCCAAGAGAAAACCATCTAAAGATGATACATATCCTAAAGATTCTCAACTGGAAACAAATCCTCCAGAAGAATTTTGTACAGATGCATATCTTAAGAGAAAACCATCTAAAACTGATTCTTCACCAACTAGAAAAGATTCTGTCCCTAAGAGAGATATGCCCAAAAAAGAAACAAGTTCCATAAAATTGCCAGATTCAAATAGAGATCGCCCACATGATATTAGTCCATCTAGAAAACAACCTAGTCCAGGAGATACTACTCCACGTGACTCTTCTCCAACCAGAAAATACAGTACTCCAAAAGACATTAAGCCAAGAGACCAATCTCCGGGAAGAAAATCCTCTATTCCCAAGGACAAATTACCAACAAGGAGAGATTCTCAGCCAAAAGGAGAATATCCTAGGGATGTGTCACCAACAGGAAAACAGCAATCTCCGAAAGAAGTATCAACAAAGCAACCAAGACAATCATCAAATATAAGAAATCTTGCAAAGAAATTCCAGGCACCACAAGATACATCTCCAGTCAGGAAAGAACCTCTTCCCAAAAGTATAACCCTAAATAGAAAACCATCCATTCCTAAGATTTCTAAACCTATAGCTCCTTCTGATGATCGAACTACACTTACTAAACCAGATTCCATGCAACAGTGTTCATATCCAGAAGATAGGTATCATAGAGGTGATTCTCCTATTAGAGGAGAATCTCCTACCAGAAGAGATTCTCCTACCAGAAGAGATTCTCCTACTAGAAAAGATTCTCCTGCCAGAATAGATTCTCCTACTAGAAGAGATTCTCCTACCAGAAAAGATTCTCCTGCCAGAATGGATTCTCCTACTAGAAGAGATTCTCCTACTAGAAGAGATTCTCCTACTAGAAGAGATTATCCTACTAGAAAAGATTCCCCTATTCTAAGAGATTCTTCTACTCCAAGAGATTCTTCCACTGAAAGTTATTCTCCTACTAGATTAGAAACAACCAGGAAACCATCTCGTCCTAATGAGGAATATCCAGAATCTGATTATCCTTCAAGAAAATATTCTCCTATAAGAAAATCATCATATCCTCAAGAGAATTATCCCAGAGATGATTCTCCCACCAGGAAACCATCTTACCAACCTCAGGATTTGTGCCCTACTAGAGGGGAAGTCAGTCCTAGTAGATCTTCTCCAACTCGGCGAGAATCTACAAGAAAACCTTCTATTCCTGATGAACAATATCCCAGAGATGTTAGTCCTAGCAAAAAGGGAACATATTCTAGACCAGAAACAATCAGGAAGCCATCTCTTTCTAATGAAGATTATCCTAGAGGTGCTTCACCGAATAGAAGGAAACCTTCAAATACAGATGAAGGTTATCATAGAGATGATTCTCCCACTAAAAGAAAAACTAGTCCAACTAGAAGCTACCCTAGTAAGATAGAACCAACTAGGAAACCATCTAGTGATTATGGTTCTCCAACAGGTGACTCGCCAACCAGAAGAGAGACAAGTCCCAAGAGAATATCTCCAACAAGAAAACCATCAGTCCCCAAAGATGACTCCAGAAGAGACTCAAGCACTTCTTCTCCCACAAAACCAACAACCAGAAGGGATTCACAACCAAGTAGTTCAGCACCTGGTCGTTGTCAAACTCAAGATGAAACAAAACCTACTGAAGCGAGTTCTATTAGAGGCAGTGGTCGGTTTGGGGTGAATCTTCGACGAACTGGTTCTTCTGTTGGTGGCACAATATTAAGGCAATTAAGTACTGAGAAACCCAGTCAAACAGAAGATGATATTAATTATGAAGAGATATTTGATTTAGAACTGTTGGAAAGAATGGTGAGTTCAGTAACACATTTTTTTAAATTACACCAAGAGTAAATCATATTAATATGATTCTTGAATAATGTTTTATTTAATATTTTTGCAACCAGAGCTAATGATAAACAATGTGTATATAGTACGAGCACCTGTTTCCAAACATATTTTAAATATATATATATATATATATATATATATATATATATATATATATATATTATTAATTTATTTTAACTTGGTCAATTTAAGACTTTAAGTAACTAGAAAATTTGGTTAGTGTAATTAGAACTTTACAATGTTTACCAACTTTTTTAGATAAAAAATTCTAAATTCAACCAACTTTTATGATTTCATTATATACAAGGTGCAGCATAAGTCAGTTAACCGAAAATGCTAACAAAATTGACTCCTTCTATCCGTATATTTGTTCTTTTTTGTCTAGCGTAAGTTATTAGATTGAACTTCAGTCGGTCAGGTTTTAAGATACCTTGTTCCTGAAAATGACTACCATTATATCGAGTTTCTGACCATGCCGCAACCATGAGCAGTGGTTAACTGACTTATGCCGCACCCTGTATATTAGTACAACAGACACTTTTTTATACAATCAATTTTCTAGTTGAAATGATTATGTGTATCTGGATTAATATTTGTTATATTTTACATATTTTATAATTTTATAGACTATTAGAGTAAAAAAAATAAACTTATTGAACAGTATATAGAATAAAAACTAAATTTTACCTAAACAAGAATATTTCTTCCTTCACACATTTTACAATTCTACTTTTATCTTACACACATATTTAATTATATACAATTGAAAGTAATTAATTTTAGTTACTGTCAGATGCTGTTCATTTTGGTTTATGTTTTTACTTTATTAATAATTATCACCATAATCATCATGAACAGTTAAGGTTCAACCTGTTCCTGTTTCCTAGAGGTGAGTCTGTAGTCTCCATCTTGCCAGTGGTCTCCAATGTCTTTTTTACCCCTCGGTTTGTAGTTTAAAGCCTGCCAAGAGACTCTGTCCTTGGTCATTCTTCTTACATGCTAAGGCCGATTTTGTTGATATTATTTAATTTCCTGTACTATATTCAGTGCATTAAATTTTTGCCTGATAGATTAATTGCATGCTGCTTTGTGCATCCTTATTCTTCAGTATCCATATTTCACTGCCAAATTTTAAGGCTGTTTTATGTGTGATATTGTGAATTCGTAATGTTGTAAAATAATTTATATATATTTGCCAAAATGTGACGTTTAATGATTACGTTAATTTTATTACATATTTGTATGTTGGTTCTAAATCAGTTTTGAATTCTGATATCAAATTGCCTAAGTATTTAATATAATTTACTTGTTCAATCATATTGTTCTCTATTACAGTCTTCACTCTTAATATGATTTTCCCACACATGGCCATCAACTATGTGATTAATACATATGGATGTGAGGCCAACGACCGGCTGACAGGCCAAAGGCCTTCTAGAACATTTGCACCCTGAATTTCAATGTATTATTTAATTTTGTCTTTTCAATTTAGTTTCTATTAAATCTAACCACGAGATCAAAAGTACCAAAAAAAAAAGGTTGGTTAATTTAATTGAACCTCCTATAAGTACAATGTGAAATCTTGCCAGTAATTGTAATTTTTATAAAGTAAGCTTCTGTAGTGCATAAATGAATTTATGTACAATTTTCTCCCCAAAACCGAACAAAAGTGTATAAAACATTTTGAATATATTTACTCTAGGAAATGTTTTACCACATATCTGAGGACATTACTTTCACATTGTATATTATACATTCTAGTGCATGTGAATGTACTTCGTTATGGTTTTCTCTATATTAACTTCCTTTCTATATTTATTAGATTATACTTTCAAAGTTCCGCGCCGTTACCGCGTGGATAAGATAGAACTCATTGGCGCAGAGCTACGGGACTTGCGCTGGTTCAAGTCTCCATGGGGGAATAAATGTTCTCATGGAATTTCGGCCAGTATTGGACCGGTGCCTACCCAGCATCGTGAGGTATTTTGGTAGCTACAATAAGTAGCGGCTCCAGGTTGAGAAAACCACCTCTAACGGCTAGGGGACTCGACGTGCTGACTACATGCCACCCCTACACTGACTGGATAATCGTCTATGTCTGTGATGAACATATGTGGATGTGAGGGCAGCAGCCGGATGGTAGGCCAAGGAGATTCTAGGCCTGTCACGCCATGGAGTTTAGTTTTAGTTTATCTCAAAACATTAAATGGTTCTTAATATTCTTTTAAAGTATACCTATGGATTAAATAAGTCCGTCGGAAAGGCATTTCATTAGAGACTGAATAATAACCCATATAAAAGTAATAGATTTCCTCCTTGCGCGATTGGCTAAGAATAATAAATCCATAAAGAGAGATGACAGTATGGCCTGTTAACGGGGCACCTTGATATTTTAAATATACTTTCTAGAGGGCAGTTACTTTGCTTATGCGCTAATGTAAATGACCATACTGATGTATTCCTGTCATGTTTTGCATTTCCAGCTGGAGAAGGCGGTGGGATATGAAGAGCGTCGCAGCATTCGAGCGCAAATCCGGATTGTACGTCGAATGATGACAGAATCCTCCACCACTATAACAACTTCCAGTACAGTACTCAGACAAGACAAAAGATACACCAATTCTGTGCAGTTGGAACCAGAACAGCCAATAACACCTGCTGACAGTAACAGTGATTACGAAACTCAAGTGCCATCACGTGACTCCCCCAAGAAACCAGAAGACATCGAACAATATCCACAATCACCTGATGATGAATCCCCAAGGAAGATGTCTCCTACTCGCCAGAAGCTTTCCACCGCCCGAGAACCTGAATTAGATGATTACAAGCCATTTGAAAGACAACCTGATGAAAGAAGGCCATCTTCTCCTCGTAAATCATATGAAGAGCCAAAATCTGTGGCTGGAACTCCAAGAGATTCTAGACCTTATGGCATCAGGCCTGATTCGGATACTCCCAATGATTCAAGGTCATTTGGAAGGCATCCTGATGAAAGAAGACCATCGTCTCCTCGTAAATCATATGAAGAGCCAAAATCTGTGGCTGTAACTCCAAGAGATTCAAGACCTTACGGCATCAGGCCTGAATCAGATACTCCCAAGGAATCAAGACCATATGAAAGGCAACCAGAAGAAAGAAGAACATCTTCACCTCAGAAAGCATATAACGAACCCAAATCTGTGACTGGAACTCCTAAAGATTCCAGGCCTTATGGCAGCAGGCCTGAATCTGATACTCCCAAGGAATCAAGGCCATATGAAAGGCAACCAGAAGAAAGAAGACCATCTTCACCTCAGAAAGCATATAACGAACCCAAATCTGTGACTGGAATTCCTAAAGATTCCAGACCTTATGGCAGCAGGCCTGAATCAGATACTCCCAAGGAATCAAGGCCATTTGAAAGGCAACCAGAAGAAAGAAGACCATCTTCACCTCAGAAAGCATATAACGAACCCAAACCTGTGACTGGAACTCCTAAAGATTCCAGACCTTATGGCAGCAGGCCTGAATCAGTTACCCCCAAGGAATCAAGGCCATTTGAAAGGCAACCAGATGAAAGAAGACCATCATCTCCTCAGAAAACGTATCACGAACCGAAATCTGTGACTGGAACTCCTAAAGATTCCAGACCTTATGGCAGCAGGCCTGAATCAGATACTCCCAAGGAATCAAGGCCATTTGAAAGGCACCCAGAAGGAAGAAGACCATCTTCCCCTGGGAAAACGTATCATGAACCCAAACATGTGACTGGAACTCCAAAAGATTCCAGACCTTATGGCAGCAAGCCTGAATCTGTTATTCGCAAGGATTCAAGAACATTTGAAAACCAACCAAATGATTCAAGGCCTTCTTCAACGTCTCGGAGACCGTATGACACTAGACCGGAAAGTGACACTCCAAGAGACTCCAAGCCATTTGTCAGATCTTCGTCTCCTACAAGGAAACCTTATGGGAGCAGACCAGACTCCGAGAGTCCATTAGAATCAAAGCCGAGGCAGGAGAAGCCTGGTCCAGTGAAGAAGTCGTCCAAGACCGAGCTGAACATCGAGTTGAAACCTGCGACACCTTCTGGTGAGTACCAGATGTATTTGCATCTTTTTACAACTATTTTGATCTATCAATTAATTTTCACTCCATGCTTATTTATAAATGCTTTAACATATCGCGTCTAGAATATTTGATTGAATCCAGTAGGCTGTGTAATCATGAGTTCATAGTAATGTTATGAAATGGTGATAATGAAATGAATCATGATAATGACATTTGAACCTAGTATTTTCTTTGAGGAATGAGGAAAATAGAAAAATAAACCGTAATATCTTGTCGGTACCGGAATTTGAACTGGGATACTCCCGAATACGAATTTTAAATGATAAATCGCTCAGTTTATCAATATTATATTCGTTCATATGCAGGTGTGGCTTTATTTGTATAGAAATGAGTGATAATGGTAATTTGAAAGCTTTCGTAGCCATTTCGCAAAAAAAATAACTTTTATTATAATATATAGCCTATTATTTCAAATAATAATTTAATTTATTGTAACAATTATTTGAGTATTTTTCTGAAAAAATGTTACCGTTAATTTTATGCATATGTATTAGTATTGTTTTTGTTATTTACCATTTTTAGAGAAATTTTGGGTAATTTGGACCTCTGTTTTGAATTTGTTGTTTTTCTTCTTTTAATTAAGGGATTATCATTAGTGTTATAACTATGAAATAGCATTGTTATTTTATTCAAATATGGAAACAGCTTCATAATTTATAAACTTTTTACATTACAAGAAAGGTTCACCTTAACCTCCATATTCGGATAATGTGGACCCCAGAGTCCGCCTTAGCTTTCAGTCTATTTTTAAGTTTATTTACTATATTAATTTATACAGACAGGCACAGATTAATCTGAAAATATTTATGACTGATCATAATTAAACAGCGTTGATATTTATTTAATGTTTTGAAAAAATAGTATTGATAATAACATTCACATGTCATTCAACCGCAGAAAGCGACGGTTTTTGGATTTAGAAAAATTACAATGATATTAAATGAAATTAATTAAGTGAATGATTTTTAGAGATAGCATCCTCATTGATAAAATATACGTATTCGTGTATATTCCTTTGTTATGTTTAATTATTTTATGCAGCCATCATGTCACGTAGTATCAAACCAAACCCGTCAGTATATTAAAACAGCATCTTCTTAATATAATATATTTAGGAGTTTTTTCAACATTTGTAATATTTCAATATCAGAAATTAAGAATTGATTCTTAGCTTGAAAAACTTTGAAGTAGTCATTTTCATAAATATAAATAAACCCTTTCTCTTGCACAAAGAATAAAAGAAACTGGCCTTGAACCTGTCAAAGTTGATGAGGGGAAGAATTTAAAATATTTTTGTTCGAGGGCAACAGCATTTAAAGAAGATATTAACAGGGTCCACTCAAACAGGAGAATCCACATTACCCGAACTTCCCTTTTTTATTATTATTATTATTATTATTATTATTATTATTATTATTATTATTATTATTATTATTATCCCTCCATGGTATCTTTACCTTGTTGTGGTGGAGTTGGCTTGCGTGCTTAAATGATCCTGAGAGCTATGCCGGCGGTAGCATTGCTGCCGATAGGGTTACCCATGCCGGACTGGTCAAAGGTGATAAGCCAGACGAAAACAGTACCTTGGATGAAAGAGTGACGATCTTTCACCGTAAAAATACAACCGTCAAGAAATGCGGACATGGGTTCAACTGGGGTAAAATTTTCCGGAGGTCAAATAGTCCCCCATTCGGATCTCCGGGCGGGGACTACTTCAGGGAACCCATGCCAAAGGCTCAAACACAGGGACATGTTCCTAGGAACATGGAATGTTAGGACTTTATACAATAGCGGGGCACTAGAGATATTAACGCGGGAATTAGATAAATCGCCCTTGGATATAGTCGCTTTACAGGAAGTTAGGTGGCCAGGAGAAAGTAGTCAGGAATCAGGAAGCTTTGCATTATACTACGGGGGTGCAGAAAGACCTGCATTTGGAACGGGTTTTTAATCAGAAGGAGGATCCTCTCCGCTATCCGAGATATTAAGTTTGTTAGTGACAGGGTATCATACATAATTCTAAAGGGTAAACAACATGATTTTATAATTGTAAATGTACATGCCCCCACAGAAGATAAAGATGACAACATCAAGGATGAGTTATATGAAGAATTAGAATGCTTATTTGATAGTCTTTCACGATATCATATGAAAATTATCTTAGGAGATTTTAATGCAAGAGTGGGGCGGGAAGATATATTCAAACCAACAATAGGCAAATTCAGTCTCCATGAAGATAGTAACGACAATGGGGTTAGATTAGTCACATTTGCCACATCAAAGAATCTCATTGTTAAGATCACAACATTTCAGCATAAGGATATTCATAAATACACCTGGACGCCCCCAGATGGAGAAACTCGGAACCAGATAGATCATGTATTAGTGGATAAACCCTGGCACAGTAGCATCATTGATGTTAGATCAGTTAGAGGGACAGACTGCAATTCGCATCATCATATAGTCAGGGTGAAAACCAGACAAAGGCTATCGCTTATGAGAGGAAACAAACGCTAAAGATGATTCTGTAAAGTTTGAATTAAAAAACTTCAAAGATGATGAATATGCGGCAAGAATACCAAATCAAAATTGCTAATAGATTTGAGGTACTAGAATCTTCAGATGAGATTGTGGCAAACGAAGAAGAGATTGAAGTAAATAAAGAATGGGAAGCTATAAGAGGTACTATAAAATTGTCAACATCAGAAAGCATTGGTTTGTTTAAAAAAGAGGCAAAACAAGAAACGGTTTGATGAGGAATATGCCGATATAGTAAAGAAACGAAAGCAAGCAAAAATGAAATGGTTACACGGGACAAATGAGGTAAATTCAGCTCAATTGGGTAGTATTAGACGAAAAACCAACAAGTTACTAAAGAGTAAAAAGAGGGAATATTTGAGAGAGAAGGTTAATGATCTTGAAATGAATGCAAAAAATACGAACATTAGAGAATTATATCAGGGAATTAGTATAGAGAAGAAAGGGTTTCAGGCTAGAAGAAACATAATTCGGAATGAAAATGGGGAAATGATTGCAGATTCCAGGAGTATACTAAATAGATGGAAAAGTTACATTAATCAGCTATTAAATGTTCATTCAGAACAGGACATAGAGGAGGATAATTTACAGACAGCAGAAACGCTAGTCGCAGGACCAAGTGCATTAGAGGTTGAAATGGCGATTGAAAAATTGAAGATGTATAAGGCATCAGGTTCAGATGAGATCCCAGCAGAACTGATAGAATCAAGAAAGGGAGAAAAATTCATGGACAAAATACGCTGGTTGCTTAGTATGATTCGGGAAAAACAAGCTTTTTCAGAACGAATGGAAAGAATCAATTATCGTACCAATTTATAAGAAAGGAGATAAAACTGATTGGAACAACTACAGGGGCATCTCATTACTTTCAACTTCATACAAATTTCTAAGAAATATATTGGCCGGCACACTTACTCCCTACATTGATGACATATTAGGTGATCATCAATGTGTATTTGGAAGAAACAGGTCTACAACACATCAGATTTTTAGTATAAGATAGATTTTAGAAAATAAATGGGAATATATTGGTACTGTATATCAACTATACGTAGACTTCAAAAAAGCATATGATTCAATTAAGAGGGAAAAGTTATATAGTATCCTGTAATAGTTCGGAATTCCTAAAAAGTTAGTTAAACTCATACGAATGTGTCTAAATGGCACAAAGAGTAGAGTGCGTGTAGGCAAACAGTTTTCGGACACATTTGAAATCCACAATGGGTTGAAGCAAGCAAGGAGATGCACTATCTCCTCTGCTATTTAATTTCGTACTAGAGCATGCCATTAAATCTTTAGAGCATGAGGAAAGCTTACAACTCAATGATATTAATAAGCTGTTAGTTTATGCTGATTATGTAGTACTATTGGCCGATAGTGAGGAGATACTAAAGGACAAAACGCACACAGTATTGAGTAACACTAAGAAATTAGGACTGGAAGTAAATATCAATAAAACTAAATATGTGGTCACACATAGAAATTCATTATATAATGCAAATGGACAACTAATGACAAATGAGGGAAATTTTGAGGAAGTGGCTGAATTCAAATACCTAGGCACAGTAATCACAAATAGGAATAAGTTGCACAAAGAAATTTAACATGGGCTCAATTCTGGAAATGCGTGCTATTATGCATTGCAGAGACTCTTGATGTCCCAACTCCTTTCAAAAAATGTTAAACTGAAAATATATAAAACTATTATTCTACCTGTTATATTATATGGATGCGAAACATGGACTCTTACTTTAAGGGAGGAAAGGAGATTACAAGTATTTGAGAATAAAGTACTTAGGAAAATTTTTGGACCAAAGAGAGATGAACAGACAGGTGAATGGAGAAGACTACATAACAATGAACAACATGGTCTTTATAGGAAGCCAGGTATATTAAGAACAGTAAAGTCTCGTAGACTCCGATGAGCAGGACATGTTGCACGTATGGGGAATGAAAGACTTGCATGGAAGCTTCTTGTAGGAAAGCCAGAGGGAAAACGCCCAGTTGGTAGACCAAGAATGAGGTGGGAGAAAAACATTAACTATGATTTGAGGGAAGTAGATTATACAGGGAATGATTGGAAAGCATTAGCTCAGGATAGGGATGTATGGAGAGCTTATGTCCGTGTGGCCATGAACCTACGGGTTCTACAGTGCCAGTGAGTAAGTAAGTATTATTATTATTATTATTATTATTATTATTAATTATTATTATTATTATTATTACTGCTACTACTACTACTATTTTAACAGTTTAATTTCCTGTAATATATGCGTTAAATATCCTTCTTTGTTAAATGTTATAGCGTACATCCCTACAGAAATTTATATTTAATTATCCGTTGAATTAAAAATGCTCCTGTCTAGTATTATAATTTTATTATGGGACAGATATATCAGGGGATAACTCGTCTGACTGAACTGGAGCCCGGGTTCGATCTCGGGAAGCAGAAGGGTGATAAATTTTCTACGCGTATTTGTATTGATTCACCCTGAAGCCCGGATTACTTTACCTTTTCTATTGCTTTATTGAATTTGTTAATGAAGAAGTATTTTAAACAATGTGTTACTATTAATCCTATTCCTTTTTGTGAGATACTGAAATTTTCAGTATCTCACAAAAAAAGAATTTTATTGGTAATATTGATGATGATGGTGATAATAATAATAATAATAATAATAATAATAATAATAATAATAATAATGTTGCATTCATTCTTTTGGTGTTGAGGTAATAAGGCCTTTTCCACACAATACTGAAAATTATCCAATATAAGAACTGCACTGATGATCTTAAATACAATATATAATATATTTAATATATATATATATATATATATATATATATATATATATATATATATATATAGGATGTAACATAACTCTACCGACAAACTTTCATATATTGTTTAGGAATTATGTGTGTGTGTTTTGATATAAGGAACCCATGGATTCAAGTGACTTATAGAGCAATTTATTGTTGACGTATTACATATATAGCATTCAATAGTCCATTATTATCTTTGCCCAAGACCGTGATAAGATGGATTCTAATAGATAGTTTATGATTTTTATTAAAGTAGGGCCTTCCTACTTCAGGTAATTATCATATTATAAATGTTTATATACAATCTCAGAATTCACGCTCAAAAATGGCATGCTTCATAACTTAACTCGTCAACAATACACTCATTTGTAATAAATCACCACAAACCATCGGTTACTTACATCAAAGTACTCATCCAACATCCCTAAACAACCTGTGAAACTTTGTCGTTAGAATTGTATTCCATCTTTTATATAGCAAAAAAACTAAGATGAGTTATAATATATATATATGTCCACCGCTGTGGTCTCGAGGTAGCGTGCTGCCTTGTCACGCAGCGGGCCCGGGTTCGATTCCCTGCTCGGAACAGTTTTACTGGATGAGGTTTTTATCGGGGTTTTTCCTCACCTGTAAGACAAATGTCAGGAAAACTTTAAGGCCCAAACGGTCCCCGAAACCATATGGCCATCGCAATCATCATCATTCATATTCATCTTATCATTATCATCCTTCACCGGTGTGGAAAGCAACGGGAAGCTACCACACCTACAATTCCCTAGTAAAGCTGCAAGCATAGTATGGAAATGCTATGATTGCAGCGAAAGACCTGCCTTCGGGCAGAATTACTATGGATGGATATATATATATATATATATATATATATATATATTGTACACTTATCACAATTATATTTACCATGTATAATTTTGATCAAAGAGATATAAACAGGCGGGTGAATGGAGAAGACTAGCCCGCAGTAAGCTGCATGATCTGTATGAAAAACCATATATAATAACAATTAAACCTTAAATATTGCGAAATTCAGGACATGTGGCACGAATGGGTAATAAAACAGGAGCATGGAAATTCCTTGTAGGAAAACCAGAGGGGGAGCGCCCAGTATGCAGACCAAGAATGGGGTGGGAGAATAATATTAACCATGTTTTGAGGAAGTAGAATATACAGGGGGTGATTGGAAAACATGAGTCCAGGATAGGGATGTATGGTGAGCTTATGTCAGCGCGGGCATGAACTTAAGGTTTCGATAGTGACATTAGTTAGTTAGTTAGTTAGTTATGCAGTATACCTAATAATAATGACTAGGCTTAGGATTTTTAGATGCTCAGTTTTTCTTTGTAAGACAAATTAGAGGTAACATATTTCATGGTAATTGTCCCTACAGTGATATGCTGCGTTTCACAGCGCCGAATGGTGTGGCTCATTCCGTGTTGTTGTTTGGAACCACGCGGTTTACGATGACTCGTTCCAACGGATGAGTACCACTATACCAATTCATGTGACCGGTTTTTAATTTCCCACACAACTCCTTGAAGAAAGTAATTAGCCGTATAGGTAGGCCTACCTCCCGAATCGGTACAATAGACGGCGCATTGTTGCTGTCACAGAGTTGAGTTGAGTTGAACTCTATATGCATGTTAAAAAATATAATAAACACTTTGATTTAACTGAAACTTATCCATCCATAGTAATTCTGCCCCAGAGCAAGTCTTTCACTGCAATCATAGCATTTTCATGCTATGCTTTGCAGTTTTACTAGGGAATTATTGGTGTGATTATACTGTAATATTACAAATACATGTTTACAGCACGCATTACTAATGAAAATACACAGCACATTTAAATAAAGCTTGCTATCCTATTGAAACTACTGCAACTGGTAAAAATTTAGGGTCTATTTAGTTTATTCCTATTATAAAATATCGATTCTAGGAAATGACTCATCCTCGGTCACAGGTCATACATATTTCAGTAGGCTATGAGTCGATTCAAATCAATTATAACCTATCATAAAAGATTTTCATCAAGTAAACACCAACTCAATTGATTATATCATAAAAGAATTTTCTTCATTTAAAAGTAATTGTTCGTTAGATAGAAGAAATGTAGATACAATATTGTAGATAGGCCTAATACATTACAAAATTAGCTTTAGTAAATTGCGGATCTTAGTATACTCTCTCTGGTCGTGCTCTTAACTTGATCCTCTCGATACTAACGTTCTACTGTTTGAACTAGTTCTCTACTACATTGGTCAATATGATTTTTGTCTATTGAGTACCAATAATTGTACTTAATGCAGTTTTTTATCGTGTTTTCAAATACGTATTCGTAATTCCTCCGTCGCCCACAGTTTTTTTATTTAAATGTCAATTAATGGATTTGAATAATTATTTTCTACTTAACAAACATTAAAGGGATTACGTCAAAATCAAGACATACAGTGGTGTACCCTGACTTGCAATCTGCAATTAGACCAGTTCCACACTGCGAAGAATTGCCCATACCAAAGCCTCCAGAACATGTGACATTAGATGAAGAGAGCTCAGATTCTGACGGAAGTAGGGAAAAAGAAGAAGCAGATTTTGGTGATACAACTTTTGAACAAAGCTGTTTATCTGAGCCTCATTTATTGACTCAAGAAGATCTTAACGATCTCATACGAGATTTAAAATTATCCAAAAACCAGTCTGAAATGCTTGGTCCCCGGCTAAAGGGATGTAATCTTTCGGAAACCTTGCGTGATGGAGAAAAACCGATATCATATTTGAATTCAGGAGAAAAATACTACCAGAATCACATATTTTTCTTTCTGAGCCAAAAAAGATTTTTTTTTGTTGCTCAGTGCTATTAAGTAAAATGTGAAATGAGATAGTAGGAGTTTAAGGCTCGGCACGAGATATCAGTCGGGTTGTCAGTCTTGATTAACGCCCCCTTTTATACATCTGATACTAATGTCCGTTATAGGTCGTGGTGCTGCCATTTTAAAAATCCTCACCCCATCGGTTCTCGAACCTGCGACCGTCCCAAATAACTATTAGATGACCGTATAAAAAAGCAGCATATGTAGAGTAGGACTATATGTTTATGTTTATGCCCCATAGTCCCGCGTGGAGACACGGATGCTCCGTAGCAGGAGTTTCTTAACCAAGATAATTTAGTTACGCTTATTTCCCTAAAGATTCAACGAAAGACATGTGATTAGCACATCGCCTTAATGAGGCGTCTAATAGGCTACTAACGTATTACTTGGATGGATAAAGGTCGATTAAATTTTGCACAGAAGCCTTTTTATTCAGGTTGTTGCTTTTTACGAGCCTTGTTACTTGGATTTTTCTAAAACTCCACCAACACCGGCCGGGTTTGAAACCCGCGACCCTGGGGACTACAGGCAAGGAACATAACGACTAGACCACCGCGGCTGACATATTAGTGTATGGTAATTTTTCTATATTCTATAAAATATTGACCATGGCTGGTTCGATAGTTTGTGTTTTTGCCATATGATTATTTTTGGTAGTATTTTATCGATTTTTATTTGGAATAATTCATGCATTTCTGGTGCCTTGTCCCATTTCCTACGCCTGAATGACGTATAAAAATATTGTATCACATCAGCTCGATATAGATCCACGCGTCTTTTTATAGATCATAGTAAGCAAACCTCGCAATAAAAGCTTCTATACCACACGAACGTATACATTTCAACACGTCATGTAGCTTAGAGTAGTTTATTTCTGGGAGTGAATATACAACGAATTTCTCTTCCTAACCTCATCTCTTTTGGTCCGCAAATTTGGCATGTTCACGGATATTGAGTGTATATCTTCAATTATCCGTACTTATTAAACCTCCACAATAATAACGATAGTTCCATGGATCTACATTTGAGTACTGGTAATTTTAATTTAAAATATTTATATATCATATTAGTCTTTTTCTTCTTTTTCGGCTTTTGCCCACTTATAGGTTTGCCGTCTTCAATTTCCATTTATTTCTATCATTCCAATCTCCTTCTTCCAAATTCATATCATCCATTATAGTTCTGACATAAGTTTTCCATTTCCATCTTGGTCTGCCACGTTTATTTCTTCCTTGGGGTGACCATTGGTATATATTTTGTTGTCCATCTTTCATCCTCCATTCTCTGTACATAGTCATACCATTTAAGAGTTTGATTTTCAATCCTCTTAGGGTGACATATACTAGTTACGCTCCAAAAAAAATAGTATGTGTGTGATTCATTGTTAAAATCCCTCTCCTGAAAGGTCACGTCACTGTAAGGCCCGGTTGACTGTAGCTGTAAGGCGAGAGGTAAATTGCTTTAATGGAATTTAATGTAACACTAGTTACAAAGTACAGATTATTGCAACAAGAACATATTGCTATCTCAACATAAACGAAAGTATTGATTTCTTTGTACACAGATTTTCAATGTTTAAACATCGTTTTGTGCCTAAAGTTTTATTTTTCATCTCCACTCAACCCTATCCATCCATTCCATGTCCTCCAGTCATCTTATTCCCGTTCCAATTCTTATTTCTTGCCTCTATGAGTTTCGAGGTCTTCCTTTCTTTCTTCTTCCAGGTGGACACCATTCCTATGTTTTTTTCTGGGTAACCTTTCTTCTTGCTTTCGTCGTTCACGCCCATGCCAATTTTAACTTCTTATAGGCCTACTTATATATGATCTACTGTTGAATTATTTCATATTTATCTTTTCTCATGTAACTTTATTTATTTATTTATTAAATTTTGAACATCTTCCTGCTCTCCTCAAGAAATCCATTTCATTCGTCATAAGTTTTTTATGTAAGTTTTTGTTGAATTTCAATACTTCAAATCCATATGTGACAGTATTTCTCACTATTGAATTATATATTGTAATCTATTTTTATGGTTATATGTCTGATTACTGATTTAAGTCATTAAAAAACTACAAAATAACAATGCAAAATACATACGTAACCTTTATCGATCCTGGGGTACTGGTGGTTACCATGCTCGTGGGATCAAATCCGGCCGGGGTCGATGGAGTTTAAAAGACGTAAACATGTTGAGCGTGGCTTCCTTCTAAGGGATATAAAGCCGGGACTTCCGTTTCCTGGATTTAATGATTTTTCGAAATGATTAATGATTAAATAGATCCTAGTAATTAAATTTCAGTTGTCTTGACGATTGGGGGAAATCATAAAAAAAAAGACAAATTGATTACACGCGGGGATTGAACCCGATGCCTCAATACGAATCTCAGATTCCACGGTTAAAATCAAGATTCTCGGTATTCATGGAATGTCATGACTTAATAATGAGTCATGCATGTCTCAAGAGATTTTTTTAATGATGAATGTATTTCAATTCTTGGAATGTAATATTGTATGTAAATGGCACTAATGCGATATTTATAATAGAGACAACACGGGGTAATCAGAATGCAAACTGTTGAGGTCTGGCATTTCCTTCCTGTTCACCTGATACTACAATCAGTTATCATTCCAGTTGCTCCACCTAAAATATAAAGTAGATTCTAATTAAAACAAGCCTAATTCCATCAATTTTTATTAACATGTTTGTGCTATAAATAAAGGCAATCACTTTCAGATTGCTTAGTTGCATGGAATAGGTATGCCAAATATAACACTGGTCAACATGATTTTTGTCTCATGAGTACCAATAGTTGTACTTAATGCAGATTTTTATCGTGTTTTTAAATATCATCATCATCATCATAGTACATTCACGAATTTAGGCCATTTGTTGACCTGTTTCGGCCTCAAGAGAAACACCATCCAGAAGTCTTTTGAGTGGACGTCCTGGTCTTCTTCTTCCTGCAGGTTGATATCTTAACATTAGTTTGGGTATTCTGTGATCTTCCATTCGATGAACATGTTGTATCCATCTTGACTTATAATCAGAAATTTTGTTTTCTAAAGATTCCATGTGTAATTCTTCTAAGATGTCTTCATTTTTTTTGTGATCTAGTAGTGTGTATCCTGCAGTCCTCCGAAGATATCTCATTTCAGCAGATCTAAGTCTCTGTATATCCTTCTGTTTCAACGTCCATACTTCGCTACCATACAAAAGAGTTGGAAGAGCCAGTGTTTTTGTACACTTTCAGTCTTGAATGCTTTTGGACTAACTGTGGCTTGAAGATAGAATTTATTAACCCTAAAATTCTTAAAAATTTAGATATTTTTTGCATTTACATCCTTTTCTTCTTCATATGAGATATTGCATCCTAGATATGTAAAATCACGGCGGTATAACCGTTCCATCAGGTACTGAGTAAATGCGGTATCCTAATGTCTGTCCAGAGACTAAAAGGTAGCAGCCCTACCACTGGACTACTTAGCGTCGGGCCAGTAACCTGTCCTAAGGAACTTCAAAACTACTTTCAAGTCTCAACACGAAAAAAGCCAGAAGGAATTGTTTTTAAATATGTATTCGGAATTTCTCCACCACCCACAGTTTTTTTTATTTCAATTTCAATTAGTGGATTTAAATAATTATTTTTTTAATAAACATTTTTACGTCCATTTGTCCATTGTAAAATAAAACGGGGAACACTTTCATCAGGAGATTTCAGCTATGGAAAAGAGATATCAAGGCAAATGGAATCCTAATATGCTGGCCGATTATTCTTAGACCATCAAGAGGGATGCTCCACAGGCGAAATATAACAGAAATGTGTAATTTCTTACTTTCTAGTTGGGTCCGAATGTTCGAATATTGTGTAGTTACGAATGTAAGAAATATTAAAGTGTTTGAAATTATAAATGCCTGTCTCTCGGAAACCTTGCGTGATGGAGAACTTGAGATCATATTTGAATTGAGGAGAAAAAATACTATCAGAGTGATATTTTTCTTTCTGAGACCAAAAAAAAAGTTTATTTTTTTGTTGCTCAGTGTAATTGAGCATTTTTACCAAAAAAAAAGTGAGGCTAATAAACGGAGCTAATATTTTTTTTCTTTGAACTAAAATTGTTACTCTTTCTCTGTATATTTATTTATATTTTATTATCAACACTTGTAAAATTCATTGTAAATCACAGTTGAGGTTATGAAGTGAAATTTTAAAATACTAAAATAAGTATCTGACACATAATTCGGCCTCAACTAAAATGGATTTCTGTTTAAAAAAACTTCGTCGATTGGTTAAAACCATGTTAAACGACTGATATATCATGTACTTATTTTAATATTGTAAAATTATGTTTTACTATTACAAAAAGTTATTTATACAAAGCTACACGTTGAATATACAGTGTTAAAGTGAGGAATCATGAAATTTCATGTTTTAAACTATTAGCCATAGAGCAGTGAGATAAAGAATTTTACATATTATGATGTGTAGAATCGAATGGGAATAAAAATATATTTTCATAAAATTATTTTTAATGAAGATTTCACATTACTCCACACTTTGTGAAATTAGCAAAGTTCTTGAAGGTACGAACATTACTCCTACTAAAATCCAGCTGTACCAAATGTAGCACGATACATATATGCTCCCATCACATCGTGCGATGTCGAGTATACTCTTTCATCCTATAAAATCATTTTGACAGTCTGTTACCAGAAAATTTAGAGAAACTAATTTTATGTATTATGAATAGAAATGATAACATAATGCTACATGTATTGTAGTCCCATATCTTTATGTATTGTATATAACAATAACGCCAAAATGAACCTAGTCTAAAGTTTGTTATTGCTATATTTCATGGTTCCAATATTTTCTTTCTTATTTGAATTTCATAATTAAATATCATTGTGCTATATATATAAATTGTAAATTGTAAATTGATAATAATTTATATAATTTATTGATTTAGAATAATATATATATATATATATATATAAAAGAAAAATTAATATGTGGGGATTTCTGAGTTGCTCAGTTGGTTAGAGCGCTAACGTATAAAGTTAGAGACCTCGGGTTCAAATTCCGACATAGGTATTTATTTTTCTTTTCGTGTCATATATATTATATATATATATATATATATATAACCTTTCACTCTTGCTCATTTATTAAAATTGCTTCAAATCTTGAACATGAATATTTTCTATTGGGTCATAATTAATGAAAATCTAATCAAAATATAATGAACTTATTAATTTATCCAGCCAGAAATAAGATATATTTGCATCATTTATGTGCTTGAATGTGTACCTATAATTTTTAGAAAAGAATAGCTTCCTAATGATTTTGTGTAAATGTTTTCATATATTTTTATGATTTCATGCTTTGGTGTAATTTTTCTCATATAACTCCTCGCTCTATTTATAACTATTCTACAGCAAATAGTTATAATGTAATATATTACTTCAATAAATATATAGCAAAACTCGAAATAGTTATGAAATGCAAGTCGACAGTTCTTCCATATGACATGCAAAATCTTTCTATAAATAGATTTACAATAACAATCAGAACTGTATTGACTTATGAAGTCCTGTAATATTATTGCATTGAGTGATTGTGGTCCACCGCTGTGGTCTCAAGGTAGCCTGCTGCCTTGTCACGCGGCGGGCCCGGGTTCGATCCCCGGTCGGTGCAGTTTCTCTGGGTGAGGTTTTTATCGGGGTTTTTACTCACTTGTAAGACAAATGTCAGGAAAATTTTAAAGCCCAAACGGTCCCCAAAATCATATGGCCATCATCATCATCCTTATTATCATCATCCTTCACCTGTGTGGAAATCAACGGGAAGCTACCACACCTACAATTGATTACAGTGAAGGACCTGCCTTCGGGCAGAATTACTATGGATGGATGGAGTGATTGTGGTACAATAGTTATACAGGTCTCAGAATCCAACCGAATAAATGTATCTGGTTACAGAGGAGTAGCGTGCAAGGAATTTGAGATAAAAAAACCAGGGTCTGAAACGAAAAAAATATTAGTTTTCGTTTACTTAAATTTTATATTTTTAAAACAAATAATCCAATATTTAAATTAAATAAGGATATAGGAGGGGGACGCGTCGTAGTGTAGTGGTTAAGGTACTGCGCCACAAGCCGGAATGTCGACGGTTCGAGCCCCGTGGGGTGAGAATTTTTAAACTGACCCAAACTTTCTGGAGGCTCTATGGTCCTATCGTCGACTCAGCCTCTAACGGAAATGAGTACCAGACGCTTGTTCTGGGAGTAAATGCGGCCGTCACGCAGGGCTGACAACCCGGCTGACATCAAGTGCCGATTGTCTAGAAAAAGTGGAAGCCTTAACCTCCTATTACCCCAAGGGCCTCCTGAGGCCTGTAGTGGAATCACTTTACTTTACTATAAGGATATAGAAGAGTTTAAGTATTTACTTATGGATTGGATGAAGCTCAAATTTTAAGAACTGATCAGCTTTTTTTGTTTAATTTGACTTTTTACAGAATTGCTTATCAGGCTACTTTTCAGTAAGTTTATAACATCTATAAAATATAAAATTTTAAAATACAGTTATCAGTTCTTAACATTTAAGCATCATCCAAATCGTAATTAAGGTCAGGAGTCGTCTCTCTGTTTTATTGTAAAACCGGCTAACATGAGCAAATTTTCAGTTGAATCCGCCGCGCTAGGTCAGCTGAATAGCATGTCCGGGATCAATATCCGGCGAAGATAATCGTAAAATGTTCAATCACACCATCAGGATGAGTGATGGTATACAATTTTGTATCGCATGATTTTACACCAGATTCCGGAATTAAATTCAAAACCTTTCCGCGACAGTGCATTAATGAGAAAGCACGTGGTTTTTTTAATAGATATTCGTCCGTCGGATGGGAACATTAAGCATGAGTCCCCTTGGTGCTTTTCGATAGGAGTAGGCTACGTGCCGGCATCGGATTTGACCTTCTCTCTTCTCCTTATCACCATCCCTCTTGCAACACAATTGAACAGACTCCTCTTTTGTATACAAGTAGGCCTACATATCACCTAGGTAAAGTGGTCTGCTGAAGTGGTCAGTTAATTTAAAATAAACTACATTAACGTCAGCTCTCCACCAAGTACGAAATACGAACCACGAAAAGTGTCCGTAGGTTACGTATGATCACACACACACACACACTCAAACACGCATAGACACTTTAACAATTCAGATCTCAGATATATGATTTATCTTTCAAGGTATTGGATATCTTATCTCATATTAGTTCTTTGCAACTCTTCTGTAACCAGATAGATTTCTGCTGCTGAATTCAGAAATGCCCTTATAATAATTATTATTAATGTTGGTACCATTGTCCAATATCTCTTGCAATAAACACCCATCGACCGGCTTTTTTTTTTTTAGTCTCTCCATCTACTTACCCATGTACTCGCATATGAGTCAATCTATCTATGTAGTTTTCTTCCTTTCTGCAAAGTATGGAAAAATTAAAATAGGTGTGTTAAGAATTTTTTTTTTCCAAATGCCCCAGGTTGTCATTTCGACATTTCTGGTGTTCTCTCCTGTCATGGCGTTCTTATAACCCTCTTCTGAGGTTGGGGCGCCTGGAAGTCGGGGTTACGCTGCCCCGATGACATGAGAGTTGATGATGGAAATAATGCGCCAGGAGAGGCCTTAAACTAGACTTAAGCTAATTAGACGAATACGATATTGATGATAATGGTGTTCGGGGCCCGTTTGAGCCTTAAAGGTTTCTGACATTTATCTTACAGGCGAGGAAAAACCCCGAAAATAAGCCTCACCCATGAAACTTGTCCCGACCAGGGATCGAACCCGGGCCCGCTGCGTGACAAGGCAGCATGCTATCTCGAGACCACAGCGGTGGATTGTTAAGAAAATTATAATTAGTTAGATTTTGAAAAGGCCTATTTTGAGTACGATAAAGGATCATTAAAACTTTACTACGAAAGACAAATCTATGACGCAGATGGGTTTAAAATTAGATGTCGCAGCTGCCTATGTTCCATCTCGCTATAAATCGAAATAACTCTGATATAATTATTTTGTATTTGTTGGCACGACTTATTAAAATCGCTGCATTACGCGCGCATAGACAAAACAAACAAAATCTAGATGAACCCTTGTCGTAAACTACAGTTTACATATTAATATTTCTAACTATAAGTAGTTGCTGTGCTGATAGGTGATATCTAAGTTCGCGTGTTCAGTTTCTGAACAAAAACATCAGCCTTTTCATTTCTGTCTTTGAATATTGTATTGCTAATGACCTAAAATGTTAACAATATTGTTAAATAGAATTCTAACTACATCTAATGGGATCACGCCACAGAATGATTAGTAGTTCAAGGAACATGCTGGATGCTGGAAGGTCGCAGATCCCGACTGGATCATTTTTAAACTACCCTAAACCTTCTAGCGACACCATGGCCCCAACGGAAATGAATTACCAGACATGTGTTCTGGGTGTAGCACTGACAATCCGGCTGACGTCTCCTGCCGATTGCCTAGAAATGTGGTATATTTAATCTCCCAGCTCTCTAAGGACTTATAAGGCCTATTGTGAGATAACTTTTTAACTTCTGCTAATACATATATAGTAGTCTCTGGCCCGAAGGGTCGCGGATTTAAATCCGGCCGTGGTCGAGGGATTTTTTTAGGATGGAAAAATCCAAGGAGCAAGTCCTCTGGGATGGACTTTAAGCCGAGAAAAATTTACTGATCTCAACATCCTAGTAATACGTACCTTATATGCCTGCTAGATGTCTCGTTGTGTTGGTATGTTGAATGCATACCATTCATGACATCTATGGGAAAAATAAGGTAACTCCTAACAAAGGTGAGGCTATGGCTCAACATTGGGCTACGCCGTGATAGATAGATATATAGAATAGATAGATAGATAGATAGATAGATAGATAGATAGATAGATAGATAGATAGATAGATAGATAGATAGATAGATAGATAGATAGATAGATAGATAGATAGATAGATAGATAGATAGATAGATAGATAGATAGATAGATAGATAGATAGATAGATAGATAGATAGATAGATAGATAGATAGATAGATAGATAGATAGATAGATAGATAGATAGATAGATAGATAGATAGATAGATAGATAGATAGATAGATAGATAGATAGATAGATAGATAGATAGATAGATAGATAGATAGATAGATAGATAGATAGATAGATAGATAGATAGATAGATAGATAGATAGATAGATAGATAGATAGATAGATAGATAGATAGATAGATAGATAGATAGATAGATAGATAGATAGATAGATAGATAGATAGATAGATAGATAGATAGATAGATAGATAGATAGATAGATAGATAGATAGATAGATAGATAGATAGATAGATAGATAGATAGATAGATAGATAGATAGATAGATAGATAGATAGATAGATAGATAGATAGATAGATAGATAGATAGATAGATAGATAGATAGATAGATAGATAGATAGATAGATAGATAGATAGATAGATAGATAGATAGATAGATAGATAGATAGATAGATAGATAGATAGATAGATAGATAGATAGATAGATAGATAGATAGATAGATAGATAGATAGATAGATAGATAGATAGATAGATAGATAGATAGATAGATAGATAGATAGATAGATAGATAGATAGATAGATAGATAGATAGATAGATAGATAGATAGATAGATAGATAGATAGACCGATAGACAGACAGATAGACAGATAGATAGACAGACAGACAGACAGAATACGTATCTAAAACTAAACGTATGTTGACCCTATAGCATATACTTCCACACAATGGAATATTATAGGAATCCTAAGTTGGCGAAATTCAATTCATCTTACCAATTCATGTAAAAGTATGAAAACAAAAATATACTGCCATTGTTGTATGCTGTATAATTTGGCACAACTTCCTCATTTAATTAAAAATAATTTTATGTCGTTGTATTAAAATATATTAAATCAATGTATATTTAAGTATGCATCGTATAACTTATTCATAAGTTTATATTGGTTAGGTTGTTTTGATAACTCACGTAATGTGGATTTTTTGCAAGTGTCGGTGTGACTCGGTGTTTACATATGTGGAAAGCAGGATGTGACATTGAACACGTACTGACGAGAATAAGAATAAGAATGGTTGCATTATCGGGGACATTGTGTCAGTTTCTAGGAATGTCTAACACTGCGTGTCGTTAACTTTATCTCTTCTCCACAACATCCCGGAATTTTGTAATTAACTCTATATCGATTCTACAGAAACTAATGGTGGACATCACAACTACAACTTACTTTTTAGAGGAGTCATATAGTTTTTTTTATACAGAGTGATTAAAACACTGTTTATGCCAGCCACTTAAACATTAACCCTCTTACTAATAATCCATATATAACTTTTATATAAGGTTTATACACATCTCAGTTGAAAATTCTTACTAATCAACGCTGTATTAGCTGTTCAGTGTTTCTTAAGAGGTGTACAACTTTACATGGGAATTGTTATACATGCCTCCATCCTTGTTTAAGGTTTATATAATTAGATAAAATGTATAAAAAGTATAACATGATATTTCAACAAACATCTACCAATCCAACAAGGCCATCGTATCGTGCATTAATTAGAAAAAGGCTTTCATCCCCAACTTTATTAGACGACATGCATCAGCAATACAGAGTTTGTTGACATAACCAGGATGTAAAAATGAAATATAAATGGGCAGAAAACATTAATCTATCTTGTGCTGATAGCTATTGGGTTGTAAAATTGCTAGGACATTCGATAAGTAATGGCAACATTGCTATAACATCACACAAACATGATTTAGGTTACTTTGGACATTACGAACGTCGTTTATAGTCTCCTGTCAAATTAACTATATGTAGCCAAATTCTTCGAAAACGTCGCACTCCATCTGCAGCACCATTTCTGGATATCTCTCCCATATTATCTATCTAGAGCTTTCTGGATATCAACTCTAAATTGATATCGAATGCCTTGTAGATGTTATTTGATCTTTGTGAATAAGCCATAGTCACAAAGGCTGATGACCTGGGAATTTGGTGGATGTTCGAGTACTTCCCAATTCCACCTTCTATACAAATTCTACTGAACGACTGTTTAGGACGGTATTACTTACTAAATGTGAGAAATAGTTTATATAAAGAAAAAATATTGTTATTTCGAGACTTTCAATATTACAGATTTATACAAAAAAGACTGCTCAACAACATACTACAAGATTACAATGGTCACCACTAGGATCGCTGATTTACAACAGTGTTGTCATTACTTATCGAATGCCGTAGGTTGCAATTGCCTCTCTTTTGGTCTTATTATATTAAGACTATGAATTTGTGTTTATTAGGATCCCAAAACAATCTGAATAGACTGCTTCGAACTCTTTACAACTGAATGGATTTCCAGAGATACTGTATTAGCAAGTTTATGTAGTAAAACTGAATTATATCTCTTACATTGTAGTAAGTGAAGGCGTAATGCTTGAAAATGATATTTCCCTTTTGTTACTTTGAATGAAAACATTACCGACAGAGTTTACTCGGGCGGTAGCGTTTAAGACTTGTATTCGAGAAATCCTGGGAACATATCTCTGTGCCGAAATGGCGTAGGCAAATAAAAAGTATCATTCTGGTTGAATATGGATGGGGGTAACTAAGGGATTGGCGGGAGTAAAATTATCTGGATCTCCTAAAATATAGGGTTCTTTTAGGGTTAAGATTGCTAGTACTATAATTAGAATTAAAAATCCAAAGGTGTCTTTAATGGAAAAGTAAGGATGGAAGTGGATTTTATCAATATTTCTATTCAATCCTAGGGGGTTATTTGACCCTGTTTGATGTAAGAATAATAGATGGATTATTACTTTGCTACAATAATAAAGGGTAATAGAAAATGGAAAGTAAAAAATCGATTTAAGGTAGCGCCAACCTAACTGAGTTTTTTATTTATCTTAGAGTCAGTTTCGCCAAGAGAGGTATCTGTATTACGCCAGTTTAAGCTATGCATTATACATGGGGAAAACTGGCGTAATACAGTTACCTCTCTTGGTGAAACTGGCCCTTAGTCGTCAACGAAAACACTGGGTTGGAATTTCATTACCAGAACTCATTTCATCATAATCACTATTTCTTATCATCATTAAATGTTCACAAGAACAAATGACTACACACAATAGATAGCAAACAATATACAATTTTTAGATTAACTTTATAAGATTAATGCCTACATGGTATCCCTTCCTCAGCTTGATTATTTTTTTAGCGAATTTCGAAGAAAAGAATCTATTAAGGTTGTTTCATGAATATGTATTAAAAAATAAATAAAAACATTCTCCATCGATTCTATCTAGTAGACATCGAAAATGAGCATGACAAAAATGTATATAGTAAAAGCTCCTTATTCGCGGGGGATATGTAGGCTACTGCAAATATGTCGTGAATACACAAACCGCAAATATGGAATGATAATTTGTATGGGTATATAGGGGATACGTTCCAAGATTACAAAATAAAATAAAAATTATCAAAATAAAATCAATTAATCAGAGATTTTTAACAATTTATATTAATTATTACTGTCAGGTTTAGGCAGGGCCTTAAAAAACTTGGTATTGTTTCCTGTTTTGCCGCTTTTAAAATATCTTTAAATTAAGTTTGATATTCCTTCACCGGTGTGGAAAGCAACGGGAAGCTACCACACCAACAATTCCCTAGTAAAGCTGCAACCACAGCATGGAAATGCTATGATTGCAGTGAAGGACCTGCCTTCGGACAGAATTACTATGAATAGAAGCTTGATATTCAGCTGTGAATTCTGCGATAGAATTCCTTATTTTGTCTTCCGATTTCTTGATTCATTAACATTGAAACAGCGTAATACAGACGCAAACGACTTGCCAACGCGTATGAACGGTCAAGCATTTCTATTTTTACTTTAAGCGGCATCACTACTTTTTTTTTCCGCTTGGGAACTAATTTTCTTTCATTTTACCCCACATTATAAATTGGCAACAAAGCAGAAGAGACACGTGTTATTCAATCAAAATCATTGCAACGAATGACAAATTGAAACAATATAACACCGATCGTGCCAAGGGCGGCATTTACGCGTATCAACGGACATAGCGGCGCGTGAAATACTGGAGCGGTGGCTTTTAACTTCGAACTTTAGACTTAGTGACAGTAAGGTTTGTTTTACTTTGATATTAATTTGTCCATTTGGTTTGAATCGCTCTTTGTAAAAGCCGCCTTGGCACGTGCCTGCAGTAAAAAAAGTTGCCGATGCATTAATAAAGGATACTAATCTTCTAATATACCGACTGGATCTGCGAATAAACAAATTTTAACCGCGAATACAGGAACTGTGTCTCAATTTTTTAACCCGCGAATAATGAAACCGCGAATAAGGAACTTTTTCTGTACTATAGAATATATATATATATATATACTCGTATACATACTCGCCGCATAGCAATCAATTAACAAAAAAAGAACGAATTTGTTAACCATCAAAACCAAAAGCATTACGATTGAGACTTAAACTGAAGCAAACATTTAAACATTGCGGCCGCTAGAACGATTTTTAAATGTCTGCCTTATTTTTACCTTCACTCCTAATTGTTCGGTTTTTATGGTTAACGAAATCGACGTTTCTATTTCTTAATTTATTACTATTTGGCGAGTTTGGTTCCGATATATATATATATATATATATATATATATATATATATATATCCATAGTAATTCTGCCCAAGGGTAGGTCTTTCACTGCAATCATAGCATTTCATGCTATGCTTGCAGCTTTACTAGGGAATTGTAGGTGTGGTAGCTTCCCGTTGATTTTCTCATCGGTGAAGGATGATGATGGCCATATGATTTCGGAGACCGTTTGGGGGACAGTTTTCCTGACATTTGTCTTACAGGTGAGGAAAAATCCCGATAAAAACCTCACCCAGAAAAACTGCCCCGACCGGGGATCGAACCCGGGCCCGCTGCGTGACAAGGCAGCACGCTACCTCGAGACCACAGCGGTAGACATATATATATGATATATATATATATATATATATATATATATGATAAAGCTCAAGCACCTACACTTGTCTGACAGCGCTGTATCCTGGTTCGACTCATACCTGCACGGTCGTCAACAATACGTTTCATTAAACTCTAGATCTTCGTCTTGGCGCAACGTGCCGGCTGGAGTCCCCCAGGGCAGTGTTCTCGGACCTCTTCTTTTCTCAATCTACATAAATGACTTGCCAACTGTACTAAAGCACTGCCGTTATCACCTCTACGCTGATGATCTCCAAATTTACCTACATTCACCTCCTCATTCTCTCTATAACAGCTTGACAAAAATGAATGACGATCTCATATCCATCTTTAACTGGTCTTCAAGTATCGGTCTAAATCTAAATCCTAACAAGTCACAAGTAATTCTAATGGGACAACAAAGACTGCTTACAACCTTTGACATATCTACACTACCAAACATTACTATAAATAATATAATTATCCCTTATTCTTCTTCAGTAATAGATCTTGGACTACATCTAGACGCAAATTTAACCTGGCAAACACAAGTGAAACACATATGTAAAAAGACTTTCTCCATCTTACATTATCTTAGACGTTTAAAGAATTTTCTCCCAGTTTCGTTAAAACAAATCCTTGTGCAGAATCTTGTGTTACCACACTTCGATTATTGTGACATTATATATAATGATCTAAACTATGGCTTGTCGCAGAGACTGCAGCGTGTTCATAATACTTGCGTTCGATTCATTTTCAATATCCGCCGTTATGACCATATTTCCGAACACTTTAATAACCTCTCTTGGCTCCGTCTTACTGACAGACTTAAATTGCACTCTCTTTCACTACTTTTCAAGCTTCTGAATTCCTACATCCCTACTTACCTGGCGTCTAGATTTGAGAAGTTATCCTCTTACCACAATATTGACACTAGATCACAAGATAGCAGTCTGCTAACAATTCCTCTTCATAGCACTTCCTCCTATTCTACTTCCTTCACAGTAGCCTCTGCCCGCTCCTGGAATCTCCTTCCTCAAGATATCAGGGGTTGCCGCACACTTGGTACCTTTAAGTCACGCTTATACAGTTACCTGTTGTCTAATAATTAATTTTTCTCTATTTATTTAATTTTATACTATGTTATTAATCTTTTCCTGTTTTTTTTATATATATATTGTACATATATATTTAATTCGTTAAATTTAGAGTAAATCAAAATACATTATAAATATTAATTGTATTGTATTCATAACTTGTAATCGTTTATATTTATATATATATATATATATATATATATATATATATATATATATTATATTGTAATTTAGATTTAAGACTATTTTTTGTTTGTATTTTTTTTTAAACCTGGTTGAGTGGTAGACAAGGCCTTAAGGCCTTAACTCTGCCAGGTAAAATAAAGCTATTATTATTATTATTATTATTATTATTATTATTATTATTATTATTATTATTATTATTATATATATATAGTATAAAGTTTTGTTATGTTCATTTTCGATGTCTACTAGGTAGAATAACAGATTGGCATGGAGGAGGATAGTTGAGAAGGCCAAAACTTTCACTTATGAAGTTGTCGCGCCTTAGGATGATGATGACTAGGTAGAATATATTCTATTCAAATAAAAGGAGAAATGCATTTTAGTTCTTCGCAGTTCCTGTGTTACGAATTTTTGTTTTATGCAGTTGATACAATCCGTTGTTGTATATTATTCTTATTATTGTCTGTCCTTAATATGTCCATATTACATTCTTCTTAGTATCTCTCTTTCCAATGAACTTTGTCTTAATAAATAGATTAATGCAATTTATTTACCTTTTATGCATATCCATTTCTGAGAAAAGCATCACCCTGTTGTTTGCAGAATGTTATAGGCCTAGTCTTCTTTTATTACAACGTACTACAGATGAGCTTTCTCATGGAGCATTATCATGTCACATATTATTATAAATGAGCATTTCAAGGTGGGAGTGTGTGGGCGCTTCATGCATGCAATGTTTCATTTTTTGTGGTGACGTTTGTTGTGTATACCTGCTGGTGCCTGCTTGGAATGTTGCCGGTATCAGTGCTGCACTAGTTTCATCCATAAGTTATTTTTTCTAGAATATAAATGTATGCAATTTTAAAATACCAAGCACATGACAACCATATGACTCCTATAAGAAGAAATTGTTGAAATTTGCTTTTACCATAAGAGTCCAATCAGGACTACGACATGAAAGGTGGATGATGATGATGATGATCATTATGATATTTGTATATTATTGTAAGTTGATTTTTCCTCACATTCTCTGGTTGTTCAAGGAAAATAAATCATAGTTATGTAGTGATTATTTCAGCTATTTTTAGGCAAAAAACATTTTTCAGGCAATAAGTTAAATATAGGGTGGGGATAAACACCTGCTGGTTTTTAAAATAATTTTAACACTGTTTGCTTTGTGAAAGATATATTTGAGCAATGTTGAAATATGTACAAATTTATGGAGTTTTAAATTACATTGTTCACTGACGTTTTTAGTGTTTGTTTTAGAAGTTAATAACACAGTTGGCAGTAGTGATTATCATCTCTGAATACAGTGCGATGGACTATTAGTCTGTATTGGAACGAATTCAAGCAGTAAGAACAAACTCCATTACATATATCCAGCAAGATTTTCAAAGTTGCAATGCTCCCTCTAGGAACAATGCGTCACTGCAAGTTATTATTTTTTTTATCTTAGAGGGTATGTTAAAAAGCCGCTATTGAACCATGTCACATCAAACTCCATGACATTTTATATATTTCAACATGACTCAAATATATCTTGTACCAACCTCATGGTGTTAAAATTATTTTTAAAACCATCAGTTATTTATGCTCCATCAATTCTCAGAGTTTCCCAGATATTTTCATTCATTAAATACTTATGATCATTAAATTATTACAAAGCTTATAAATAAACTCTTAATATTGATCAAATTATTAGAAATTTCATAATCAGAAACAATAACTGTTTACATTGAAACAAAAGTACCTAACCGAGCGAGTTAGCTCAAGGGGCATCGTTTTAGAGTCATAACTAGAGACCGGATGTTAGGGAACATGCCTATAGTTATCTTAATGTATAAAAATTTCGTGTCACGTTGTTTGTCCGCGATGGAATCCTAAACTACTGAACCGATTTTAATAAAATCTTGCACACTGTGTGCAGTTTGATCCAACTTGAGACTTAGGATAGTTTATAACTAAATTTATAGTCGCATTATTTTTTATTGCAAATTATTTGTTTATTATTTAACAAAGAGTTATAATTATCTGTGAGTTCCATACGATCCTAACAGATGACGGTGTAATTATCTGTGAGTTCCATACGATTCTAACAGATGGCGGTGTAAGGTAATTTTGTAAGGTAATTGGTTTATTATTTAACAAAGAGAGATCCAGATGGCTGTGCTTTTTGTTGCAACCGCGAATTTCAATTGAATTACAAATATTGATTATTTCATAATTTAAGTGTGTTCAGTGTTTATTTTATTTTCAATATTATTAATTTCGTGTGTAAGTATTAGTTTTAAGTAATCTGGCTGAAAGACAGCAACTTAATTTAAATTTTTAACGTATACCTTAGCCACAGCAACGCGTGGCCGGGACTTCTAGTATATTATAGATATTGCAAAAGTGACTTCATATATGTTCATACCTACGACCTTAGAGTTGTTTTCCATGAAGTTAATTTTGCCTATAAGTGCCTATTTGCCATTTTTTCTCGAAATTAACTTAGTATTTCCATGAAATCAATTGAAATGGAAAGACTTCATGGCACTTATTGCATAAAAATTGTCATGTGTTCTTTTTATAAATTCTCTCTAAGAATATTTTAGGATAAGAGTGGCAATAAGACAATAACCTAGCAGGTAGATGGTTTCCGCCTCAATGCACTCCCATTAGACGAAATAACAAGACCGGCTATTTTATTTTAACGTAAGGCTGTAAAAATTTACGTTGTGGTCCATTTTTGTAAGAGCCTATTTTGAATTTTTAGTTCCTATATTAATGAATTTTAGTTCCTTTTTGCCTGGCTATTTTGAATTTTTTAAGTGCCTAACATCCGAACTCTAGTCATAACCCTCAAGATCACGGATTGAAACTCTAGTGTAGACCAATTTCTTTTCTTCTAGTTTTCCTCAGTGACTGACTGAGGCATTCGTTCCACGTGGAAGTTTCTTAACAAAGCTAATTTAGTTACGCTTATTTGTCTATAGATGTCAACAAGTGACATATGGTTAGCACATCGCCACGATGTCTCATTGACCATACAACTAAGGTATTACTTGGATGGGAGAAAACTCCAAGCGCGACAGACCTAGAAGGCCCTTGACCTACCAGCCGGCTGCTGGCTTCACATCCACATGTGTTAATCACAGAAGTAGAAGATCATCTAGCCAGTGTAGGGGTGACATGTGGTCAGCGTGTCAGATCCCGCAGCCGTTATAGCTGGTTTTTTCCACCTGGAGTCGCTACTTATTGTAGCTACCCAAATGTCTCACGATGCTGGATGGGCACAGGTACCACACTGACCAAAATTCCACGAGAAAATGTCTTTCCCCATGGGAACTCGAACCAGAGCAAGTCCCGTAGCTCTGCGCCAAGGCTTCTTACCTTAACCACTTGGCTATGGCGCGGCACTTGGATGGGTGAAGTTCGGTTAAATTTTGCACAGAAGTATTTTTTATTCAGGCTTTCGGTTCTTTAACGAGCCTAAAAATTTCAGATTCGGGACCCACGGCTTAAAGTCCCTCCCAGAGGACTTGTCCCTTGGATTTTTCCATCCCAAAAATCCGTCGACCACGGTCTGGTTTGAACACGCGTCCCTCGGAAATAGAGGCAAGGAGCATAACCACTAGCCTACCGCGATCGATAGTTTTCCTCAATAGTCTAGACTAATCTGGGTAGAAATTTCATTATCAGGACCTATTTCATCAACTATTTTATAATATTAAAATTATCAATGAACTTCAGGGAACACATGCAAACAGAACAATGGAAACACACAGTCTAATGGATATCAGACACAATATAACCTAGATGTTAAAGCTTCTATGAATATATATTAAATAAAAACAGTAATTGTCTTGGCAATACATTCAATATTTTCTTACAGGAGATAATTTTAATTATCAAACGTATGCAGTATCCATCATTAAAAACGAATTTATTTAAATGGATATTATCCAAACAAAATGCATGTAAAACATGTCTCAGAAATTAGAAGAAGAAAAAACTCTGCTCTTCTGTTTTTTTTTTCTTTTTCCTCAAAATGTTTCCACCAATTTATTATAGTATCCTACTCGTACCACATCCATATGGCAACAAATTATTAAAAATTGATATAATGTTTGAGGTGGTTCATGGAGGTTTCGGAAGTTAAACTGCTTCCATTCTCATCTGGCATCCAACCGTTAAATAGATGGTCGGCGCTCCTTTAGATTGATTTCTTTCCCTCTTTTGGTTAACAGATTAACTTCCAAACTAGATCTTTATCCGGAGAACTACAAAATTCGTATTTTTATCCTTACATTTTTGGATGTAGGCCTATATCTTCTCCCAGATTGTGAGTTCTTTGGATTTATCTATTTCATTAATGTTGCCTTTCCTTCAATTCTGTGTCTTTCTCATCAAGCATCAGCAGCTACAGCAGATTATTTTACCTCCCCCTTTTTTTTAAGTTTCTGGGGTATTATTTTCATTCTGGTGTTCAGGCTTGTTTTCGATTTACCTGTATCGATTTTTTTGCAATCTCCGCATTTTATCTGGTAAATTCCTGATATTTTTTGCCTTCTCTAATATCTTCATTTTTGTTAGTCTTAATTGGTTGATTAAGGCTATAATCATTTCTTGGCGCTAATTTGATGTTGAATTTGTTGATTTTTTAAACTTATTGTGTGCAAAAGGGTGATATGTAAATTTATTTAGTTTCTTATTCACTTATTTTTTTCAATTTGAAGAATTATTTCCTTAATTAATTTTTGTTTTCTGAACCTATTTATTTTCTTGTAAATATGTTTTACTTTAAAGCCATTCTCTATTGCAACTTTCATAATGTTGTGTTTTTTAACTCTATATTGAAGTATTATCTATTTGTGGGAATGTTCACCAGTATTTGTGTTAGGTTATTGATGACTGCATGTTTGTGGTTATGTGGTTGAATCTGTGGCTTTACTATAATTATCAGTATGTGTATGTGTGTGTGTTTTTTTTTCTTTCCTGTAAATTCCAAATTATCTTTTTCTTTTTTCTTCGTTGCTGATTAACTAAAAATGATATTTGTTTGTTTTCAGTTTAAAAATAACTTTTATTTGAATTTCTATTAGAGTTGTAGTTGGAACTTTAGTTAGATTAATTTGTATACGTCGTCAGACCGACTTAAAATCTTAAAATATAATTTTTTGTTGTGCTTTGAATGTTCAGTCGTTTTAAAGCTTCTTTTATTTGTTCAATACCGGTTACTACAGTTATGTCCAATATTTTGTTACACCTATATTTACACAAATTAAATTAATATAATTTATGATTTTCTTCCTCAGACCAGCCACATGGGCCAGTGGTCAGAGTTTGAGTTCATGGGTCCCGGTTCGATTCTCGGTCAGACCACAGATTTTTTTTCTTAAAGGGAATAATTTCTTTAGTTCCCCATAGTCTGAATTTAGAAGACGTTTTACAGTAGTTGTAAGGATGCCCCTGGTGGTTTTATTCTATAATTAGGGGTAAACTCCACTTTCAAAGCGCTCCAGCTTAAGAAGTATATATTGAGATTATGCCAGGTAAGGAGAGAATACACACAAAAAATATCGCCAAGACAGCTTGGAGGCATGGTTAAAAAAATATTATGCAACATGGTTGTCAGTTTCCTTGTTATTAATGTATTAAGTATATTTAAAAGATTCCGAAAGTTCATCACCCTTTTCTCTGTTTTTCTTTTTATTTGTTGCCTCTCTAATTCATTGCATCGATGTAGACATTACACTTGGTCAAACCGCCTCTCTGATGAAAACAAAATGTATCATGCCATGGGTTCCCGAGTCAATCCCTAGGTATAACTAAGTAACTAACTAACTCAAATGGCACTATCGGAATCCGTAAGTTCATCGCCTCGCGCGACATTAGCCCTTCACAACCCTTGCCTATATTCTTGACAAAGAATTCACAACAATCACAATACAAAATCAATGCCTCATATATTAAGTACTCATTATTACTATTAGTATCATAACAATTAAAACATTATAGGAAAATTTCAATAGTATAAAAAAAGCTGCAATATTTTAAGTAAAAGTTAAACCCACCCCTTTAGAGATGTTTTCCAATCATCCCCTGTATAATCTACTTTCCTCAAATCATGGTTAATGTTATTATCCCATATCATTCTTGCACTACCAATTCGATGTTTTCCCTCTGGTTTTCCTACAAGAAGCCTCCATGCACCTCTTTCATTCCCCATTAATGCCACATGTTCTGACCATCACAGTCTACGAGACTTAACTGTTATTATTATGTCTGGTTTTCTATAAAGACCGTGTAGTCTTCTCCGCTCACCTATCTGTTCATCTCTCTTCGGACCAAAAATTTTCCTAAATACTTTATTCTCAAATATTTGTAATCTCCTTTCCTCTCATAAAGTAAGAGTCCATGTTACTCTGGTATAACATAGATACTATTATTTGTGTATAGATTTGAGCTGAAGGGAAGTTGTCCGGTTAATAAAACCAAAATTATATTAACGAATTGCGTGATCTTCTACTAACCACTGATTCCTGTTTACCTTCCTCTCTCAGTGACAGCAAGCAATTCAGTCGGTCTTGGATCTTATATTCTCATATTTTACAGTGCTGGTTTTAAAATATAAAATGCTAGTCTTCTGGATTATAATTTTGCAACTCTGATTATGGTAGGTCTATTCGTTGAGCTGCAAACGCAAGACCATGTGAAGAGATGAGTGCATAAGTGAATTATTTTAAACAGTGATCTCTCCACTTTCGGCTGTCAAGATGAGCTATGACTCGACATATTCAAACCTATCAACTTTTCTTTTTTTAACAACAGCAAGTCAAGAATAACTTCTTCCAATTAAGGTTGGGTCAATAACCGATTCAGATTCTAATGGTACACATGTTTCTTCAAACCGGACTAGATTGAAGTCAATAGCTATCATTCCTTGAGTTACTGCATTATTGGTATTTTTTGTGCCAGTTTAAGGTTATCCGGAATGCCCTATATCGGTAATGTAAATATCTGCTTATAAAATGAATGTCTTCTCGTAGTCTTTTGCATGGATTTGATTTTAAAATTTCAAGGGATAGGCTTACTTTACAAATATTTAAATTTTTAGCCGCTTTAACGAAATGGAAAAATAGTCATATTACGACTTTTCTTTAGGTGCATTCATTGTTCGACGGCCGCAGTGAATTAGTGGTTATGTTCCTTGCCTCTTGTCCCGAGAGTCGCGCGTTCAAACCCAGACGAGGTCGATGGATTTTTTAGGATGGACAAATCCAAGGAGCAAGTCCTCCGAGAGAGACTTTAGGCCATGGATCCCAAATGGAAATATTTTCAAGACTCGGAAAAGAAGCTTAAGCCTGAATAAAAAGACCTTCATGATCCTGGTAATATGTTAGTTAACTAGTAGATATCTCATTGGGCCGATATGTTGACCGCATACCATTCATGGCATGTTTATGGGCGATGTGTGAACACCTTAGAAACTAAATCAAATTTATAATCTTGACATACAATTACTATTAATCCCACCTTAATATCAACTTTTAATTTAATAATCCGTTTAATTAAAATTGTATTGTAATCCAACTAACTGGCAGTATCCAACCCGAAGGTTCATGGCCGCGCGGACATAAGCTCTCCATACATTCCTATCCTGAACTAATGTTTTCCAATCATTCTCTGTATAATCTACTCCCCTCAAATCATGGTTAATGCTATTCTCCTAACTCATTCTTAGTCTACCAACTGAGCGCTTTCCCTCAGGTTTTCCTACAAGAAGGTTCCATGCACCTCTTTCATTCCAATCCCATCATCTAACTAAATTAACTTTGTCTAGAAACTCTTAACAAAGCTCTGAGACTAAGGCCCAACATTGGGCTGTTAGTCATTGTTTGTGTATATACATATATTGTTCAGCCTGGTATAAGCAGATAATCCGTAACACTTTCTCCCTTACTTACTTACTTACTTACTTACTTACTTACTTACTTACTTACTTACTTACTTACTTACTTACTTACTTACTTACTTACTTACTTACTTACTTACTTACTTACTTACTTACTTACTTACTTACTTACTTACTCACTGGCACTATCGTACCCGTAGGTTCATGGCCGCGCGGACATAAGCTCTCCGTACATCCCTATCCTGAGATAATGCTTTCCAATCTAATATAATCTACTTCCCTCAAATCATACTTAATGTTATTCTGCAACCTCGTTCTTGGTCTACCAACAGGGCGTTTTCCCTCTGGCTTTCCTACAAGAAGCTTCCATGCAAGTCTTTCATTCCCCATACGTGCAACATGTCCTGCCCATCGCAGTCTACGAGACTTAATTGTTCTTATTATATCTGACTTCCTATAAAGACCATGTAGTTCATTGTTAGTAGTCTTCTCCATTCACCTGTCTGTTCATCTTTCTTTGGTCCAAAAATGTTCCTAAGTACTTTATTATCGAATACTCGTAATCTCCTTTCCTCCCTTAAAGTAAAGAGTCCATGTTTCGCACCCATATAATATAACTGGTAGAATAATAGTTCTATATATTTTCAGTAACGCTTTCTCCCTACCAAAACAAAATAATTTCCTTTTTTTTTTTTTTTCTCCCTCAAAATGTTCTCCGACCACTCTTGAGACTACTGTACTACTACTGTTGCTGTAATTGTAAAAAATAATATTACGTAAGGCGGCTCCGTAGCGCCAGCAGCGGTTAGATGCTTGCCTCACTCCATGTGTGTTTCGTGATGGACCAAACAAAGCCTGGGCAGGCTTTTCTCGTGGTTTCTCCAGTTTTCCCCTGCCACAAATGTATTTCATTATTTCTCCATAATTATCTCATTCATTTCGTTTCATTTCTCATGTGTCCCTGTGATGGTTCGTCAGGCTGGTCGGCCGGCATCCTTGTTGTTCACAGATCTCTAATGAAAAGAGCTTCATCACGTCTCATTCCTCGACCCGGCCCTGAGTCGGACACGAGTTGAATAGGTTTAATTTAATACTGATATAAATTATTTTACATCAATAACACTTTCTGATGTTAGGTTCTTGAAAAATTAAAATGAAAACTGGCGCTAATGTTTGAAATGCACTAATCACATTATCAGACTTCATTGTAATAAAGTTGGGAACGTAAATTACTTATCACATTTTTTTGTAACATAACGTAGTAACCTATATAACAAGATTTTACTCAGACGTAATTAACATTTTTTTGTCATATAGAGAAACTAATAATTCTACTTTTTGAATCTTAGTCTTATTGTAAGCCAATTTATTACCATATATCATATGAGCCCTTGGGTATTAAAAAGGGCCACATTTTGAGAAAAATTGAAATTTTCTTCTGTATTTTGGTTTAAATAATCTAATATATAAAAATGAATGTTTGTTGGTTTGTGTGTTTGTTTGTTTGTTCGTACTTTATGCGCGGTCATACCGTTGATCCGATTGGGATGGGTTTTTTGTAAAATGTTCAGGAGATTCCCGGGATGAACATAGTATATAAGAGATTGAGATACTCAACTCCTACACCCTTAAAATACACCCTTTGTAGTGAAAAAGTCCCCTTTTTTACCCTTAAATGGTTTACGCTGCCTAAACTATAACAAATACACAAAATTAATGCACACAGAATTGAATATCTCAAAAAACTCTATAAACAATCCGCTACAGCATATGTTTATCTTTTACAGATTATTTAACTCATGCCCCAAATGGGAGTCAATGACCAATCACATTTCAATGATTTTCTATTTTACAACCAATCAGAGTCGTGTTTCACCAAATATTTATCAGTGTTATAATTACCATATTAAAGAAAGCTCCTCCTTACAATATTGCGTTCCTTTGGCAATAAATAGTATGATCTGGTTGCAGTGATAAACAAAAGAAGCAGTAGAAGCGTACCTATAGTTTCTCATTTGTTTTCAAACATCGCCGTTTACATTAAATATATAAATATTTTAAAATAACTATAGTTAAATAATGATTTGTGAGTAAACAGCTTAATTTTATTCGTTAAATAGTCCTAACAAATGCCACTCTTGATTTCCAAATTCTCTAGATAAATTCACTCCTCACTTCGTGAGTCGTGAATTTATCGATAATTTGGAAATCACTCGTGGCATTACTTATGATAACACACAATAGCCATTTTTGTCTTTCATTGATGCCAAGGAGATCGGTATAAGTAGATTCCCGGGCAAGCATGTGCTGCCATACAATTCATCCGATTGTCATGGGTTTTTTTTTGGAAAATGTTCAGGATTTTCCCGGGAAGATTATAGGTTACATTATTGCTCAAGCCTTCACCCTTAAAAATCACCTTCTGTAGTGAAAAAACGTGAAAAAATATTGCTTTTTGTAAGCATAAATGGCTTACGCTGCCTAAACCATAACAAATACACAAAATTATTGTACACAGAATTGAATATCTCAAAAGGAAACTCTACAGAAAAGTCCGCGACAGCATATGTTTATCTTTTAAGGATAACTCACAATAACCATTTTTGTCTTTCATTGATGCCTAGAAGATCGGGATAAGTAGATTCCCGGGCAAGCATAGAAGCCACTGCGGGTATTCTTTTATGGATAACTCAAAAAACAAATTTTGTCTTTCAGCTCATTTATGCCAAGTACTTCGGGATGAGTAGATTCCCGGGAAACGCCGAGTAATCAGCACGGGGTATCTAACAATAATAACGATATGAATTTATATTTATTTTGCTTTTACTTATTCAACTAATGTAAAAACACATTATCATTTATTTAGGTGTAGCAGCGCACGCTGGGTATTAGCTAGTAGTCCATAAAGTAGACCGCGGTGTTCTAGTATATTATAAATTATATACGTAGAACGCATATTTTATTGTTTTATTAGATTCTGGGTAACGCTATAAAAATACAATTATAACGTAAATATACTATTAAGCTTATAATGCAACAAAAGTGGACAGGGCCCATTTTAATACTCAAGGGCTTATTATCACAGTGTCCATGTATTTCGAACTTAACTTTTTCACTTACTTCTAACCTGGTTGAGTGGTAGACAAGGCCTTAAAGCCTTAACTCTGCCAGATAACATAAAGCTATTATTATTACTATTATTAGTATTTTGTCCACCGCTGTGGTCTCGAGGTAGCGTGCTGCCTTGTCACGCGGCGGGCCCGGGTTCGATCCCCGGTCGGGGCAGATTTTCTGGGTGAGGTTTTTATCGGGGTTTTTCCTCACCTGTAAGACAAATGTCAGGAAAACTTTACCCAAACGGTCCCCGAAATCATATGGCCATCATCATCATCCTTATCATTATCATCACCATCCTTCACCGGTGTGGAAAGCAACGGGAAGTTACCATACCTACAATCCCCTAGTAAAGCTGCAAGCATAGCATGAAAATGCTATGATTGCAGTGAAGGACCTGCCTTCGGGCAGAATTACTATGGATGGATGGATTAGTATTTTAAGATTCGTGTATTTTCTATGGGTACGTCATCGCGAGATAATTCACGCTTTTCCGGAACTTTTTTTTTTTCACGATTGTAATACTTAGTAAAACACTCAAATTGTTAACTAACCCACTGAACCGCATGATTAAATCGAACGTACTGTCTGAAAGCTAAAATTAATTGCACGTTCTAAACAATATTAAAATCCTGTTTTTAAAATCACATCTCGTTCATTGATGGTTTTTAAGAAATATTCCGTCAATTAAAAATTTAAACATAATCACTGCCCTATAAACACTTGATATTCTTACTCCCTCTCGCAAGCGAGAGCGGCTGTAAGGGAGTGCGGCCATGAGATACTCGTGCACTGGTAACAAGAGCTCGAGAATGAGAATTACCGGGATTCTCGCACTGAGTACAAATGATCAAGTTAAGCTGTGTTCGTGCCACATAAGCGTTTACTGTATGTATGAATCCGTATGTTTCTCAACAGCCATAAGAATTCCTTCTTCTATGAATAAACATTTATTATTATATTTGAAGAGAAAAATTTTCGCCTAGACCGGGACTCGAACCCGGGACCCTTGGCTTTCCGGGCCAAGTGCTCTACCAAGCCAAGGGTCCCGGGTTCGAGTCCCGGTCTAGGCGAAAATTTTTCTCTTCAAATATAATTTATCCTTCTATGAGAAGTGTTAAATTAATAATAAAAATCGTCAATTTATTATTATTATTATTATTATTATTATTATTATTATTATTATTATTATTATTATTATTATTATTATTATTATTATTATTATTATTATTATTATTATTGGTTATTCTTTACAACATGTGCCGCGACTTTTTTTATTCCTTCATAAACTCCAGTCAAATTTTATCCTTAGGGTTCTATTTTTCAAATTGTTCCCCACCATTTACAATGATTTTTACATTTTTTTCTAACCATTATTTCAATATATTTTATATGATATTTAACTACATACGTAGCATGAAGACGTGGCAGCCATATTGATTTTAACGAATATTCTAAGCAAAAACAAAGTCGTGTTCCAGTGCAACCAACATAGAGTATGTACTAATTGACTGTGCGCATTATACTTCAGAATTTCAGAACATAGTATTTACTTTTGGATGTTGCATTCTTTCACAGGTTAGAGACCTTAAATTGTATTAGGTTAGCGTTTATGTTGATATTTCACAGATTAGAGTACTTAAATTGCGTTAGGTTATCTTTAGGTTCGGTAAATATCCTGTATATGTTGGCTGCATCCCATGATTCCATAGTGTAAACCGCTTCGCGTTTGTTGGCGCATGAGCATGGTGTATGATTGAAACTTAGAAACATTTTTCGCTTCACATGTTGTAAAAAATCCCCTTATTATTATTATTATTATTATTATTATTATTATTATTATTATTATTATTATTATTATTATTATTATTATTATTATTGCTTTTATTAATACAAATTTTAATTTATTCGTTTAATTATCTCACTGACAGAAAGCGCTGCTGTAAAATGAAAGTATTTGTAACTTTTAAGAAAACTTCACTATAAAATTAGTAGAGTAATTATGTACCTGTATATTTTTTTTTTATTGTTATGAAGTAAATGCATGACCTCAAAAATCTCCTACTCGGTCTGTTTGTCATCCAAACAATTTCGATTGTATTACATATATAAACATCATGATACAGAAAATCCTCCACGTAAAAAAATAAATAAGTTACAGTCGAGATGTCAGAAGGTGATTATTATAGTGTGCAACTAGTGTAAAAGAAGCTTGCGCGGGAACGCAGGGGGAGTAGGTTTGATGGTTTGGCGCGAGGAAAGATTGCCAGAGACTGGGTGATGCGAGGGCAGTGATCACACGTTTTCCTGGCAGACGAAGTATATCGAGACAGTTCTGTTTGCAATTATTCTCGTCTCGCTGCTAAGAGTGCATTGTCATAACGATGCTGTCAGTAAGCTTCGTTCACAATACGTTTAGATTGGTAAGTTAGTGTTTTCAAAGTATTGTTCATAAAATATCATTAGCTGCACGTACTTATATAACAATCTTGCTTTCACGTCTTGACAAATTTTCGTCCCTTGCTAATTTCTTATCCATAGCTACAAATTGTCGCTATACAGTACGCAAATCGAATATTATATAAGTTATACAATTTATATGTTGAGCTCAAATTTATATCAGATTACCCTTTATTGATCATTTAAAATATGTTTATTAACATAAATGTACAACATTAATGTTTTTAACATTCATTGTTATCACAATTGAGGTTATGTATTATTTTTTTTAAATAATATAAGTATTTTTTTATATCCGTCTTTCTCAATTAGAATTGATTTTTGTTTAAAAAAACTTTGTTAATTATTAAAATCATGAAGGCCTTTCCGAGCATGTTTCATATTCGGCATGTTATTTTGTACATCATGTTCTCTCCATTTTCATTTGTTCACATGCAGCAATATTTTTGAAATCCCGTATAGATCCATTTACATTATTTATACCTCTTTTACTCGAAGTTTTGGCCGGGAATTATATAGTTATAGGAAAATTATAATTTTTTTATATTTGGGTCTATAGATATATTAACTAGATTTTTAAAAGTATAATTATAGCATTTTTTGGTAAAATACCTTTATTTTCTGTTCATCTATGACCTCTTAAAACTCACGTAAAAGCTCCCGTTGCACCGCTATGGTTTAGTGGTAACATTTTTGTCTCAGACGCAGTGGGCCGAGTTCGATCCCCAATCGGGATAAGTTTCCTGGGTGGATTTGTTTTCTGGATTTTTCCTCACGGTAAGACGAATGTAAGAAAACTTAAATAACCAAATAGTCTCCTTACACCAAATGTTCATCATAACCTTCCATATCATAGTTTAATGTGGGTTTTATCCAATGGTACCCTTTATTTACAGGACTTTCCATAAATCTTAAATTATTAAAAATTCTAAAATATGATTCGTAATTACGATAAACTAAATAAGAATATAAAATTAAGTAGAGTGAAAGTACATTATTACATTATGTGAAAGTGCATTAATTACGTGAATTATGTGTCTTATCTTAAATACTCGTGTTGTCTCGGAGGAGGCCCCGACATTAAGCTGATCGCTCAACCGGAGAGCCGCTCCTTGTTTTTGCGTTATCAACAAATTACGTATGTGGTGTGCGGCATGAGTAAGTACCTACAAACGGAGGAATTAAATTAGTGAAAAAATAAAGAGAGATAGGAATAAACAATAAAAAATGAAACATTCAAAAACTTCTTTACAATTAACAGATTGACCAAACTGTTAATGAGAATCTAGAAAAAAAAATATAATCTAATCACGTTATTAATAAAATTCTATGGTATATTTAGGGAAAGAGAAAAGTGAAGTAAACAAATTTAACAGTCATGCCTTCTAACTTCAATGTTTGTGAAATTAACCACAAAATGTAGGCCCATGTATGAAAAGTTACATATAGCCTACTGTATACTTTTAGAACTTGTGCAGTTAAGAAGAACGACTTATAAATGTAGATGAAGTAAGAGTTTCCCACGCTATAGTCCGGAGTTACAAGACACAGAGCCAGGATTTGACAGACTACAGACTGCCATTAACATAACATGGCAATATGCTTCTAGAATTTCCCATTCTCTCTCTCTATTATGTATTCCAGACCGTGTTTTGTTCACCAACATGACTTGTATGTGTATCCGAGTTACAAAGAAACAACATTTACTCTACAGATAAATGTAATTGTATCTCTTTAAATAACAGCGTAATTTTATAGCATTTGAGTTAAACATTTCCCCAAAATTTGATAAGCCTACATCGTATGATTATTTGTGTTCGGATGCATATTGTATTAAAATGATAGAAGTTATGGAACATTGTATATACCCCATAGTCCCTTAGCGGGAGTTTTTTAACCAGGCTAATTTATTACGCTTATTTAACTACAGATGTCAACGAGTGACATGTGGTTATCATATCGCCTCAATGAGATATCTAGTAAGGAAACGAAAGTAGGTTATTATTTGGATGGATAAAGGTCGTTTAAATTTTGCACAGAGGCATTTTTATTCAGGCTTCCGGTTCTTTTACGAGTCTGAAAATCTTCAGACACGGGACCCACAGCTTAAAGTCTCTCCCAGAGGACTTGACCCTTGATTTTTCCATCCTAAAAATCCATCGAACCCGGCCGGGTTTGAACCCGTGACCCTCGGGTCTAGAGGCAAGCAACATAACCATTACACCACCTCAGCCGACTATGGAACATTGGCAACACATAATAAAATTTATGATTTTAGAATTTTAAAATTACAATGTATTTACTCTCTAAAAATTACCATAAAGATATACTTGGTATAAAATTTAATAAACCTTTGTTGTTTTTTATCTTCGTCTTCCCAATCGCTCACCGAAGAAAAAAAATTAACTTCTAAGCAATAAACCGAAAATGATAAAAAAATTATGTAAAATGTTTTAATTACTAACTCGGGTTTATATGAATGCTGTAGAATCGAAGTAGTATTTTATTTAACTCTGCTATGATCTCAAGTCAGTAAGATTGAAAATTGGTATGAAAGTGGCTAATAAATTTTACTGGTCAGCGGGGTCGGCCCCTGCGGTCTAGTGGCTACCATGCTTGTCTCCGGTTCGCGGGTTTAAATCTAGCTGCAATCAATGAATTTTTAAGATGTAAAAATCCTGAATATGGCTTCCTTCGTCAGGGAAGTAAAGTCATGGATCCCATGTCGTAAATTTACAGCACGTAAAAGAACCTCAATTCTGAAATAAGACGCCTCTGAATTAACTTTATCAATCCTTTACGCCTACATTTTAATTCCCACACCAATGACTTGAGATGTTACAGGGTGTCGTTAAATAAAAATACTGACTAAATTTTAATGAACTGGGTTTATTTCATGTTTGAGGTTAATTTACTTAACTAACTAACTAACTCACTGGCACTCTCGAACTCATAGGTTCATGGCCGCGAGGACATAAGCTTTCTATACATCCTATCCTGAGCTAATGTTTTCCAATCACTCCCTGTATAACCTACTTTCCTCAAATCACGATTAATGTTATTCTCCCATCTCATTCTTGATCTACCAGCTGGGCGTTTTCCTACTAGTTTTCCTACAAGAAGCTTCCATGTCCCTCTTCCATCCCCCATTCGCGTCATATGTCCTGTCCATCACAGTCTACGAGACTTAACTAGTTTGAGCCTTTGACTTGGATTCCCTGAAGTAGTCCCCGCTCAAAGAATAGAATGGGAGACTATTTTACCTCCGGAAAATTTTCCCCAGTGGAACCCATGTCCGCTTTTCTTGACGGTTGTATTTTTACGGTGAAAAAACGTCAGGGTTTCGACCAAGGTATTTTTTTTCATCTGGCTTATCGACTTCGACCTGTCCACGGGTAACCATGCTACCGCCGGCTTAGTTTTCTTGGGTCATTTAAGCAAGCAATCCATTCCGCCAAAAGATAAAGAGTTATTTTACCTGCCAAATAATTAAATTCAATTAGAAATGATTAAAAAATAAGTTCAGTATTTTCATAAAATACCTTTAAGTTGAAAATGTCATTGATGTACCGTATAATATAACTTTCCATTACACATAATTGGATCGTGTGTTTCCAATGTTGAATCATATAACGAGCTATATTTGTTTTGTTATATTTTCATTATTACTCATTTGTAATTAATGTAATAACAGTGTATTTTTTCTTTGCTTGAGAATCTAAATTGGTTCTACTTTATTTAATAAAGAGGTTAATTCGAGATAAAAATAAAAATGTAGTAACAGATGTTGTACTGAAGAGTGAATGGTACCACCTGTTATTTAAGAAAACTAAATACAACATTGGTACAGTACAATATCCATATGGCATGACTGTGTTGAAAAGATTAATTGCTTTTGCAAGTTTCTCTTTAAATAACAAAGCTGTTCAAATCCAACAAGTTTCCTTTTCTAACGAGACAAAATGCTCAACACACGAACTGTAATTTTACACTAATACAGGACTTTCTGTTTCACGCACTGTATACATGTGTGTGTGTGTGTGTGTGTGTGTGTGTGTGTGTGTGTGTGTGTGTGTGTGTGTGTGTGTGTGTGTGTGTGTGTGTGTGTGTGTGTGTTTACACTTCAAATACAAATTCGAGAAACTCTTATGGATGTTGAATGAAAAACTTGCCTATTCATGTCATCACATAATTCACGCACCAATAGTTTTTGCATTTAAGTAAGTCATTGGCTCTATCAAACCCGTAGGTACATGTTCGCGCGGACATAAGCTCTCCATACATCCCTATATAGACTTACGTTTTCCAATCATCTTTTGTATAATCTACTTCCCTCAAATCATAGTTAATGTTATTCTCCCACCTTAATTTTGGTCTACCAACTAGGCGTTTTCCCTCTGATTTTTCTACAAGAAGTTTCCATGCCCCTCTTTCTTTCCCCATTCGTGCCAGATGTCTTGCCCATTGCAATCTACGAGACTCAACTGTTCTTATTATATCTGGTTTCCTGTAAAAATCGTGAATAGTGTTTGCATTAGGCCTATATTATAAAACTGTATATTTCACTAGTGTATGACAATACGATATTCTTTTTTTTTTACTAAACGTGCTTTACTATCAGATTGAGTTGGGGCAGTATGGAATTTCTGTAATAATTTTTAACGTCTTATAGCAAGCTGTATTAATTGCTACAGTGGAAGCGGGAGTCCTTAAACTGACATTCGCGTGGAGGATGTCAATATCACTGAGCAACAAAAAAAGAAACTTTTTTTTTTTGTCTCAGAAAAAAAATGTGATTCTGATAGTATTTTTTCCCCTGAATTCAAATATGATATCGGTTTTTCTCCATCGCGCAAGGTTTCCGAGAGACAGGCATTTATAATTTCAAACACTTTAATATTTTCTACATTCGTAACTACACAATATTCGAACATTCGGACTCACCTAGAAAGTAAGATATGCCGATTTTCTGCTATATTTCGCCTGTGGAGCATCCCTCTTGATGGTCCAACAATAAGCGGCCAGCATATTAGGATTCCATTTGTCTTGATATCTCTTTTCCATAGCAGAAATCTCCTGATGAAAGTGTTCCTGTGCTCATCGCTCACTGCGCCAAGATTTTCCGGGAAGAAATCTAGGTGCGAGTGCAGGAAGTGTATTTTTAAGGACATATTACAGCCCAAATTTTTATAAAATGTTATAATATCATTGACAATATCACGGTAATTTTTCGCCTTTCGATTTCCCAAAAATCTGTGAGTAACTTTTTTGAATGCTTGCCAAGCTGCTTTCTCCAGTGGATCCAATAGTTCCTCAAACTTCTCATCATGCATTAGTGATCGTATTTGTGGACCCACAAATATCCCTTCTTTAATTTTTGCTTCACTAATTTTAGGAAACTTCTATTTTAGGTACATTAAACCAGGAGTATTGCCCAAGGCTTTCACGAAATTCTCCATGAATCCTAGTTTGACATGTAACGGAGTAGATACATATTTTTAGGATTACACAATGCGTCATGTTTCACATTTTTCTGTCCAGGAATGAATGATTCGCGTTTAGGCCATTCTTTTCTTATGTAATGGTTTTTTCTGCCCCTACTATCCCAAAGACACAAAAAACAACACTACTTTGTGTAACCAAGCTCCAGACCAAGAATAAGTGCAATTACCTTTAAATCACCACAAATATTCCATTGATAACACTGCAAATTTAAGGCTTTGCCAACATAAATTGAAAGTTTTCATATGATTCTTTCATACTAGCAGAGTGAGTCACGGGTATGATAGGAAATTATTTCCATTATGCAGAAGCACTGCTTTTAAACTAGCTTTGGAGGAATCAATGAACAAGCGCCATTCTATTTGAAGAGAAAAATTTTCGCCTAGACCGGGACTCGAACCCGGGACCCTTGGCTTTCCGGGTTCGAGTCCCGGTCTAGGCGAAAATTTTTCTCTTCAAATATAATTTATCCTTCTATGAGAAGTGTTAAATTAATAATAAAATCGTCAAGCGCCATTCTGTTGGATTATGTCAATACCAAATGTCTCCATAAGAGAAGAAATGTTATTACAAAACACTAAGCCATTTTCTTCAGAAAAATAGTCTTTAAATTGAGAATGACGACTACGATAAGTACATATATTTGTATTCTTTTAAAGAAAATTCCATCATTTTACCCGGGAACCTAGCATTTCAGACTGGTTTTTGGATAACTTTAAATCTCGTATGAGATCGTTAAGATCTTCTTGGGTCAACAAATAGGGCTCAGATGAACAGCTTTGTTCAAAAGTTGTATCACCAAAATCTGTTTCTTCTTCTTTTTTACTTCCATCAGAATCTGAGCTCTCTTCATCTAATGTCACACGTTCTGGAGGCTTTGGTATGGGCAATTCTTCGCAGTGTGGAACTAGTCTCATTGCAGATTGCAAGTTAGGGTACACCACTGTATGTTTTGATTTTGACGTAATCCCTTTAATGTTTGTCAAGCAGAAATAACAGTCAGAGAAGTGATATTTGGGTTCCCTCCAAACCATAGGGATAGCAAATGGCATGTGGCGTGTGCCATTCTTCCATGCAGTGAGAAGCCTACTACACGATAAACAACAGATATGTGGGACCCAGGTCCTTGTTTGGTCCCCCACTTTACACCCAAAATAAAGTTCATAACACTGTTTTACTAATGGAGTAAGGTTTCGCCTTTGGGACTTGAGCGTCACTTCACCGCATATATAACAAAAGTTGTTAGGATGATTTAAACAAACTCTAGGCATTTTGTAACTAACAAATTAAATTAAATAAATTTGTAAATATGTAATATACAATAATCCTGACACAATGCACTCACAATTACGTGTTTACTGGTCCAATGCTATCTCACAACTTACATCGTTCTAATGAATGTATTCTACCCTAGATCATGTTTGTGCATGTCTGTACATGTCTATACATGTCTGAACTGCACAACAGTAGCAACAGTACCATTTGAGTTAGCTCAGTTGGTTTTATTTTACAATGGATAAATGGACGAAAAAAACGTTTATTAAAAAAATAATTATCTAAATCCATTAATTGAAATTGAAATAAAAAAAAAACTGTGGGTGATGGAGAAATTCCGAATACATATTTGAAAACACGATAAATAACTGCATTAAGTACAACTATTGGTACCCATGAGACAAAAATCATGTTAGCCAGTGTATTTTGTGCTACTATAATAGCCGGCATTCTTGCGATACAATCCCTTTTTTCTCCGAATAGCATAGTTTTCAAAAGCCTATAGGATTTTTCATGTCTAGAAAAAATATTGCTATTATGGGAACGCTGTTGCCACTTGTCGCCGCAGACTGAATGACAGAGATGGAAATATAATTATTTCGAAGTTTCGTTGAAAGAAGAAGTTTTAATGGCATCACCGCTAGCCGCTGCTCCGGTGATTGACTTCACCCCCTAACTTTATTAAATATGTGGATAATAGTTATACGTTCAATAATGATTTTTTTTTCATAAATCGGGCACTCACTTTCTTGGCAAAGTTGTACGTGAAACTATTTAAATGTATTATTTGTTTCAAATGAATTAAGTAATAAATCAATCACACATAAAAGGACACGTTTACTAGCAAGAATTGCTCCATAAGAGCTAATGTTTTTTTATAGATATAAAAACGCCTATAGTACAATGGGTAAGGAATTTCAGAAATGTACTTTTACTGAAGGTACAAAAGGAAGCCTTGGCTGTGGATGTGTATGTGCGTGGGATGCGACTGAGAATCGGGGGTGGGTAAAACAAATAATGGCTGCCTCTTACTTGGCGTATATCACATCTTCCCTGTAACTTTTGTCGCATAAATCACGCTCGACTTACCTATTAAATGGCAAAAATACGGTAAAAAAATAAAGTTCGTGAAATACGTCATTAAATACGATTTTTGAGTGATCGTCGCGCTAGCTCAGGTAGTAGCATGCCTATCTCCTGATTGGAGGGTACAGCTTTGATTCCCGGCGGTATTGCAAATTTTAATGGTAAATGTTTCAATTTCACAGTTAGGAGCGGTAGCACAATTTTAAATCTCTGTTTGTATATCGGTTAGGCCTTCTTATTTAATGATTTTACGACCCTTGGAGTATGGGCAGGACATGTTGCACGTATGGGGAGTGAAAGACTTGCTTGGAAGCTTCTTGTAGGAAAGCCAGAGGGAAAACGCCCAGTTGGTAGATCAAAAATTAGGTGGGAGAATAACATTAACTATGATTTGAGAGAAGTAGATTATACAGGGAATGATTGGAAAGCATTAGCTCAGGATAGAGATGTGTGGAGAGCTTATGTCCGCGCGGCCATGAACCTACGGGTTCGGTGGTGCCAGTGAGTAAGTAAGTAAGTAAGTATGACCCTTGGCTAGCCACAGCTTCTCCTTTGTTAGGAGTTTTTATACCAAGCTAATTTAGTAATGCTTATTTCCCTACAGATGTGATGAATGGCATGTGGTCAGCTCACCGACCCAATGACTCATTTAGTCGGTAGCTAAGGTATTACTAGGATGGTGAAGGTCGGTAAAGTTTGCTTAGAGGAATCTTGTTTAGGCTTAATGTTCTTTTGAGAGCCTGAAAATCTTCAGACTTGGAACCCACGGCTTAAAGTCTCTCCCGGATGACTTGTTCCTTGTATTTTTCCTTAAAAAATCCATCGACATCGGCCAGGTTTGAACCCGCGACACTCAGGATTAGAGACCACTGGACCACAGCGGACGCCGTCATTAAGTTCCGAATCCTTCCGCAATGCATTATGTTGAGAAGACATGTTATACCTTTGATAATGATGTCGTCGTATGGGGACGTTAAACTTTGTACTCCTTTTAGTATTTTTCGACAGGAGTAGGCTATGTACCGTAATTAAGTTTCACTTTCTTCTTCATAAACCTTCACAAAACACACACTACACAAACACTTAAACCTACACTCGTATCGGTACACGAAACAAGTATAAATCACCTTCTTAACGTGACCTATTGAAATGGTGTGTTGTGTCTGGTAGGTAGTATGCGGTCTAGTGCGGAACCCGAAACACGAGAAGCGCAATGATCAGATCATATAACCATACATTTTCTATTAGGCACTATATGAAATGCTAAATTTTAATCAGTAACTTAGGGCCCTATATAGCATATCAACATTTGTAGAAGACAGAGGTCAGACATTCCCTGATCACTATTTATTTATTATATTTTGAATTATTAATTAATTGTAAATACATAGCGGTGGTCTCACGGTAGCGTTTGCTGAGTCGTACGGCCGGAGGGCAGGTTTCGATCCCAGTTCGGGACAAGTTTCCTGGAGGGACGTTTTTTTCGAGGTTTTTTCTTACCTGTAAGACAAATTTCAGGAAACTTTAAAGTCCGAACTGTCTCCGAACATAATATGGTCAGTATATTCGTCTCTATCACATTCGCCATGTTTAGTATGAATGTACAGTATGTGTTAGAAAAAGTGTGGTTCGGTTTAAAGTTGTGTTGTCTCGGAGAAAGCCTTGAGATCACTCATTCGGGAAGGGCCTTCATAGCCTTGTATGGTCAAAAATCAGGTCTGTGATCCCCAGGTGGCGAATGGCATGTAAAAAGCACCTATAAGGTGAGAGATTAAACTGACATATAGACAGAAAATAGACTAATTAATTTAATATACCTTACATTTATTAATTATTGATCATTCATAATCTCCACTAAAACCTTATAACATAAATTGCATGACCTACATTTTCGGACCAAATGCCTTCTGTCGCCTTAATAGCAAAATACTGGAAATTAAAACGTTAGGCATATTACTTTTAAGTTAAAGTTAGAAATAAACATTTTGAGAAGCATCAATACAATCTGAAAATACTGATACGCTCGTTTGAAATAAAATATATATATATATATATATATATAATTAGTTATAAAATTTTTTGAAGAGGACAATTAATTTCAATTAGTGTTATCCACTGTGTCATGCATAAAAATGTAAAAAAGATAGATTCTAGAATGCATACGTTTACGAAAAAATAGGTCTATAATAACATTTACGTAAATGAAACAATATTATTGTAGTATGAACATTATATGCAGCAGGACCTATACAGGAATGACCTCCGCCGTATTTTTTATTATTATTTATAAACAATTTGACATTTAAGGTTATATTGCGTCTGTATATTATTTTTTATCATCCATGCAAGTATTAGGCCATCTTGTCCTGTTTCGGTCTCAAAGAGGAATTTTCCATTCAGGGCTTTTACGGACGTTCTAGCGATATTTTGCTTTGAGGATAGTAACGAAGTATATCTTTTGGAATTCTGTGAGATGGCATTGGTTGAAGATGTGCTTTCCAGTTGTTCTGGTAGTTTTTTATATGACGTAGAATAGGTTCTACACCCAACTCTTCCATAATTTCCTCATTTATTTTATAGTCCCATTTTGTACAGCTTTTTTTTTTATTTCTCTTATTATTTAGTGAACATATTTAAGTAGTCACAAAATAGCAGAAAGTTAAAGGAGGAATTAAACATCTTGTTTTATAATATTACGAAATAGTGAATGTGATGAAACAGGTCCTGTTAATGAAATTCCAATCCAGCATTAGCTTGACAACTGGGGAAAACAAGGAAAACCCGCTGTTCAAGTTAGTCGGCACAAAGGCTTGAAGCCAGAACCTCCGAAGTACGAATCTCAAACGCTACCACCTGAGCCAATTTAACTCGGTTCCACCACATTATTTTTAAATATAATAGTATTTATTTCATGAAAGATAGTACGATGTTTAGGGTCTATATATTTTACAAAAGTAACTTAAAAAAATATTTTTAGAAACAGAATCCATTACGCTCACTGTCTTTATTTTATTTAAAAAAATTACAAAAAATGATATTTTCATAGAACTTGGACCATTACTAACCTAAGACACTGTTAATCGGTATTTAAAATCAGAAATCCATGTTAATGTAGTTAAATTAAGTACTTAACAGCCGTAATGTTAAATATAAGCATGTGTTCTGGAAGAAAGGATACGTTTGAATGTGACATCACGCTTTTTACACCGAGACGAATTAATAAACGCTGTAGGAATTGTATTGTCTTGAACTTCCGCATTTTAGCAAATAAGCATCCATAAATAAATGAATAAATAAAACAATGCGATGTTATCCGTAAAATAAATTACACCTGCTGTGTGAACCTTTAACTCGTGGCCAATTGTCATATATTGCTTGGGATTCCGGGTTCACTCCCCTATGCAATCTAACCAGCATTTCTGACTCATCAAACTTTCTTAGTTTCGAAAATTTCTGAAAATGTCATTAATTTATACAGTGTTTTTTTTTTTAATTCATACAGTTATATTGCTCTTAAATTATCTCTCGACGTTTCGTCTGCATCAGCGACAGATATCCTCAAGATATTAAGTCGGGAATGTATTTACACCATATTCACTTTAATTTTACTAAAGAAAAATCCGTGTCGTGCCAGCTCCGAACAACCAAGCCCGACTGGAACAGTTATTCTATCTATCTATCTATCTATCTATCTATCTATCTCCCTCTCTCTCTCTCTGTTTCTCTCTCTATTCCCTCCTTTTTTCTTTCTCCTTCTCTCTATCTCCCTCTCTCTTCTCTCTCTCTCTCTCTCTCTCTCTCCCCCCCTCTCTCTCCCACTCTCTCTCTTTCTTTCCCTCTCTTCTTTTTCTTTCTTCTTTCCTCCTTCTCTCTCTCTCTCTCTCCTCTCTTTCTACTTCTCTCTCCTTTCTTCTACTCCTCCTCCTCTCCTCTTTCTCCTCTCTCTTTCTCTTCTCCCTCGCTCTCGCTTCTCCTCTCTCCTCTCTCTCCTCCCATTCTCCGTCTCTCTCTCTCTCTCTCTTCTTCGTCTCCTCTCTCTCTCCTCTCTCTCCCCCTCTCCTCTCTCTTCTCTCTCTCTTTTTCTACTCTTTCTCTCTCTTTCTCTCTTTTTTCTTTCTCTCTTCCTCTCTCTTCCTCTCTTCTCGTCTCTCTTTTCTCTCTTTTCTCCTTCTCTTTTCTTTCCTTCTCTTCTTTCTCTCTCCTCTTTTTTTCTATCCTTTTCTCTTTCTCTCTTCTCTCTATCTATCTCCCTCTCTCTCTTTTCTCTCTCTTTTTATGTATCTCCTCTATGTCTCATCTCATCTCTCTCTCTCTTATCACCTATATTATGATGTATGTATGTTATGTATGTATGTATGTATGTATTGTATTGCGAGTGTGTATGTGTGTGCGCGTGCGTGCATTTATGATGATTCAGCCTAGATCTTTCGCAAAAGTTGTGTGCAATTTTGAGTTTTTTACAAGAATTGAAAATTGAATCACAAATATGAAAAGACTCCAACATTTTTTTTTTCATTTTTGTTTTATTGATGTAAAATATAATTGAAGTAGTCACATATCTACTCCTCTTCGGAAATAACCCAATTATAACTATAATTCGCGTTAAATTACACATAGAAACCCGAACAGATTTAATGAGAAGGAGAAGAGAAAAATACTTCTGTAAAATTTAGTTGTCTGGAGCTAGGGCCTTTTTATATTGGCACATTCAATTGCAAACCTCAGCCTTCAGGATGTTATAGACGCGTCTGTGCTTAGCATCAATGTCAAGTTTCCAATATTAGTTTCTTGTCATGTTTTATTCCAGTCAGTCACGGCCAATATTAAACGTTAACAAATCACATGTAGGTTACCAGAAACCACCTCAAGACTATTCTGCAGATGATATCCTCATACTTAGTCTTTTGAATTCATATTCTGAAATTAGAACATAAAGAATTTAAAAAAAAGTGTAATGTTTGGCTAGAATAGTTATTTACTTTACAAAGACTGAGAGCGAGTTTTTATGAGTTATTTACTACGAAGTGTAGCTTAGGTGATGTTTCGAAAATAATTGGAGAATATTTTAATTACCTCAACGCGTACAATGTTTTATCTTATGTCGAATTCATTATTTTAATATATAGGCTACATACACATCTACGTTCATCCAATACGTATAAAACAACCTCTACATTGTTTATCCATACCTCTCCTTCCCTTTTCTCCTGTTAGGCAGGAGCGATATAAATGTACTGATACTATTCTCATTCTTTAATTTATTTCTAACGGTGTCCACAAGTCACTAAAGAAAAAAATGTACGTACATAACCTATAAGCTTCTCTCGTACCATATATTATTTTAGTTCCGACTGCGTCCTCGGGTACAATTATAATATAACTTACAAAATAAAACTTTAAAAAACACGCACAACATAGAAATTATTACCCGTTTAAGGAGTAAGCGCAGTTGTTGACGGAGGGCACTGCAGTCGTGTTTATGCAGGAATATAACACGTGACACTGCTATCAATGAGTGCCGAGGGGAATGGGACGTGGGACGCTGACAGTGAACACTGCCTTAGATTACGTCACGTGTAGCAACAAAGAGAGCTTCGCAATTCTTCCGCCTGCAGAGATATTTTGAACGACTAATACATGAAATTTCAACTAAGGTAACTGTATATTGTAACTTATAAATTAAAATAAAATAGGAAAACAATTACCTTGATGCATTTTCAGGACCGATAATATAAATTTCTTCATTGAGCCTAATTTTGTTTTCTCTCAACTTGTTTACCTTGCAGAAGAACTTACGCGTTTCATCTCTACGCTCGGCCCCCTCCTAATGATCCTAACACGCCAGTCAATCTCCCATGATCGTATCTAATCAATCCGGTTCAAACTGCAATCTGTATTGTCTTAATTCTTTTTAAAGGGGTTTAATTTATTAAAAAACTATAAAACACTATAACAGAATGTAAGTCCCGCGAATGGTTTAAGGCATTATACCTTGGTACAGAGCTACGGGACTTGCGCTGGTTCGAGTCCTCTCGGGGAAGAAATTTTCTCATGGAACTTCAGCCAGGACGAGACCGGTGCTCACCAAGCGTATAAGAAAGTTTTATAACTACAATAGTTTCGCCTCCAGATTGAGAAAACCAGCTCAAACGTCTGGGAAATTCCACTTTCTTACCACATGTTACAAGTGAATGAGAGACCAGCAGGCGGCTGATAGGCCAAGGGCATTCTTGGTGTGTTCCACCATGAAGTTTAGTTTTATAACAGAATGTAACATTATTTCTTAATCATTTCGATGTTTCACGGCTATGATTCCAATATCATCTAGCAACGTTGAAATTAAACTGTAAATATTAAATTGTATATTGTCTGTCTTAAAACATGTCGTACTTAATATATATATGTTATATTTAACTTTTTGATATTGAGAAATGCAAGCTTAATAATCCCTGAACGGGATTTGAACCCGGAACTCTGGGTTGGTACCCCAGCGTGCTATCTATTACAATACCGGGCAAATCCAATACAAACATTTATCTTTCTTATATATTATATTCTCCATCATTACTAGATGTAGCGAGAACTCGGTCTTCACTGCCATCTGGTAGCTAACTATAACAAGTAAGCAAATTAAAGAGAATATTTTTACTTTATAGCAGTGACGCTTTATCGATGTTATAATTAAAAGATGGCAGTGAAGACCGGGATCTCACTACATCTAATAATAATGGAGATATATATATATATATATATATATATATATATATATAAGAAAGATAAATGTTTTGTATTGGATTTGCCCGGTGGTGTAATAGATAGCATGCTGGGGTACCAACCCAGAGGTCCGGGTTCAAATCCCGTCCAGGCATTTATTTTTCTTATGTCGTATATATATATATATATATATATATATATATATATATATAATGGATGCGAATAAAAAATATTTTGCGTGATACTGCGTTTTATCGTACTTACCAGCAATGGCGAAAATAATTGAAAGTTCAACTTCCTACATTTCGAGGTAGCCAACCTAAATAACTATACTGTAATATTATATTTACACCCACGTGCGGGAAGTAAAACTACTCCCCTCTATGTATACTACGTACAATGTATATACAGAAAATATCCAAAAGGTAGTGTTAATATACATTATACGAAACAAATCACTGCATTTTAAATGAACTGAACTTTATTTGAAATAATAAAAAACAATAAATACGTACTTGCGGCCATGTTATCAATAATTATTCTCAAAGCCTCCTGTTGTTTCAACTAATAAACACTGTTAACGTTAGTCTATTGTTTATAATGAACGCAAATATTTCCAACAAGGTGCTATTATTTTACTATTATTTATTATTTTGAAAACACCATCGCGCAAAAATAATGTACAACACAGGTTTATGAAGTGTTTTACAGAATCTCGGAAATTAAAAACTTCGCTATCGCTCGGTTTTTAAACATTTTTCCTCCATTCTGTAAAAGCCACTTCCCAACCTTGCATCGTAATATAATATTTTTGACCCATATGCTGAGAAATTTTAACTGCATAAATTTGGAATTGTTTACTTCTTCATCTTATTCATTATTCCATTATAGGTTTTAACCTGTTCATTGTTCAATTCTTGTTGTCTCATCTTTGGTTGTCACGCCATCATTTTCAGGGACGTCCCTGTTGTCTTCTGCCTCTAGATAGAAAAATCTTTTATAAAAAACCAAGAAAATATCTTATATTTGAAGTATATCATGATCAAATTCTGGTGCCAATCAACTTGACAGTGTATTTTCGTGGTTTTCAGTCTTCAAGGCAAATTCTGGATTGGAATTTGATGGTCAAGTTTCATTTTATCATTAATCATTTGATAATTTATTAAATCAAATATTAATTTATTTTATGCAAGGCACATGAATACACACAATAGTTATATACATATACTACTGGTATATACTCAGAGATAATCCAATATATTACATAACTAAAGATATTCAAACATCTCAAAATAATATCGAAATGAAAATAAAAATCGTAAAATCAAATGCTCTTTGAAATCTTCAATTGACAATCTCTTTAGTTTTGAAAATAGTTATTTATTTATCTAACTGAGTTAAAATTGCGGAAGTGATGTTTCTTAATTTGACACATTATTCATTGAATAAAAAATGTCTACCGAGCGAGATGGTCCTGACGGTAGCGTTTCAGTTTCATTTCGGGAGGTTTTGCATTCACAAACTCCGGTGCCGATCACCGCAACCGAGATTTGTTACCTCTATGATATATGTGAATTTATTATACAAGTGTTTTAACCTCTGAAACCAGGTTATTTCTGTAATTGCTCAATTAAAATTGAACTGTACAGATAGAACAATTACCAGATGTCTGCAGGTTTTTGTAATAGGTTACTTGTAGAATGTTACCAAGTTGTACAGTTTGATGTGACAGATAGCTTATAATATCTAAGTAAATAATGAATAGAACATGTTTAGAAGTGGAACAACCTGAGTTCTCATATAATACGTTCGATACTCAACCATACATTCACATAATAGATTACTACCGACCGTTCCTGGGTTCCCCTTTATCTACTTAATTCAGATCTAGATTAGTTCATATGAAAATCTCCAAATTTACACAAACATTTGGAATAATAGAGAATACATTAAAAGATAAATGAGTACAAAACTTCACAAGAATAAAAATATATAATACTTTAGCATTGCCCTCCCTTTTATACGGAAGTGAGATTTGGACATTAAGAAAAACAAAAAGGAGTAGAATCAAAGCAACGAAATGAAATTTCTCAGAAGGATAGCAGGATACACTCTTTTAGATGGAAAAAAAAAAAGAATGAAGAAATTTTAGAACAATTAAAAGTAGAATCAGTAGAAGAAAAACTCAACACATATAAATTAAACTAGCTAGACCATGCATGGCGAATGAAAGACTTGCATGGAAGCTTCTTATAGGAAAGTCAGAGGGAAAACACCCAGTTGGTAGACCAAGAATGAGGTGGGAGAATAACATTAACTGTGATTTGAGGGAAGTAGATTATACAGGGAATGATTGGAAAGCATTAGCTCAGGATAGGGATGTATGGAGAACTTATGTCCGCGCGGCCATGAACCTACGGGTTCGATAGTGCCAGTGAGTAAGTAAGTAAGACCATGTATAAAGAATGGGATAATATAAGAATCCCAAAAATGATGATGCAATATAAACTCAAAGGACATCGTCGATCAGGAAGACCTCTTAAAAGACTGGTAGATGAGGCCGAAACAGGTCTACAAAGGCCTAATTTGCGACGGATGATGATGAGATGAAGCCTAAATACATCTTTTATTTAATTTTTTGTCATTATTTATAGTCCTTTAATTATAATCATGTTATCATTTTCTGTACTTTGTAACTATTATTCAATCTCTCTAAAGTAATTTGTCATTTAATAATTGGCAATTTAATCGGAATGCCCTTTCAGTGCCACGACATTCGATGTGATGAAAGGACATTTTAACATCAAGATAAGTAGCCTACGGCCGATAGCCCACTGAATATTCTCTACAGGGTTTTCCACGTCTAAAAAATAGCACTGCTCTTATGGAGAAATTCTTGCTAGTAAACGTGTCCTTTTTATGCGAGATTGATTTATTAGTTAATACATTTTAAATAAAAATCTAGTTAATTAGTTTTGACCTACAAGTTTTCCAAGAAGGTGGATGCTCGTTTTATGCAAAAAATACAATTATGGAACGTATAGGCCTAATTATCACGCACATAATTTAATAAAGTTGTGGTGAATTCAATAACCGGAACAGCGGCTAGCGTAGATGCTATTAAATCATCCTCTTTCAACGAAACTTGGAGATAAATAAATTTCTGTAGTTCAGTCTGCGGCGTCAAGTGCCAACAGCGTTCCCATAAGAGCAATGCTATTTTGTAGACATGCAAATCCCTACATTAATATTTCAATGTATAAGCATAACATGTCGTTAGAAGCACCATATACTTTGAGTGTAAAAACTGATCGTACAATTAAACATATTTACTAAAAAGTAAAAACACTGTCATTCGATGAATAGGCCTATAACTAACATAAAAATATTGTTCATGTTTTCATGATAAGTTTAATATTAATATACAAAACACAATCCAATCCTACATAAACCATTAAAACAAACAAATACAAAAGTTCAACCATTATTATATAAGTAAGAAGTGAGTGTACAGTACCCTCTCCTGCTTATAAAGACTTCACAACAAACACAGTACCAACCCCACCTATGTAACCAGTACAGTTGTGCAGAATATACAAAACAGTTTAATATCTCCGAAAAAAAAAACAGAAGAAAAACCTACTCAAACTGGACAAGAAAGATTAAAAAATCGGTGGAAAGATCAAAATCATCTTTGTTAGGTTTACTGTCAAAAGCCACATGGCCTAAAACGGATTTGATCACGATGATGATGGTGGATATATCTCTCTTTACACATCCACCCAAGCATTTCTCTGCCACTTCCGTTTTCTTTCGTCACATTATAACATCTCAGTGTGTGGATATCCAAGTAGGCAAAGGATAGTTCTTTATTTAATGATACTACTATTCATCTCAGGCAATTATCGCCTCATTCAAACTGGTTGTAAAAGCGCCGACAAATTTTTACCAGAGAGATTTTAATTTGTCTTGAAGAATGAGGTTATTTTATGCGTCGTAAATCTACGACTAGGTACCTGAAGCTTTACTTACTTCAATTTCGAAGGAAGCCAAGGATTTTGTACTCTGAAAATCCATCGACACGGACCGGATTGAAACCGGGAAATCAGTGCATGGTAACTACTATTCCACCTTACTTACTTACTCACTGGCACTATCGAACCCGTAGGTTCATGGCCGCGCGGACATAAGCTCTCCATATATCCCTATCCTGAGCCAATGTTTTCCAATCATCGCCTGTATAATCTACTTCCCTCAAATCATAGTTAATGTTATTCTCCCACCTCATTCTTGATCTACCAACTGGGCGTTTTCCTTCTGGTTTTCCTACAAGAATCTTCCATGCACGTCTTTCATTCCCCATTCGTGCCACATGTCCTGCCCATCGCAGTCTACGAGATTTAACTGTTCTCATTATATCATCATCATCATCATCATCATCATCATCATCGTCCTTTCAAGTATTAGGCCCAGTGGCCCGTTACGGTCTCCCGCCATCTCCGAAAAGGTCGACCCACAGATCTTCTGCCTCGAGGAATGTAGTGAAGAATTTGTTTTGGTATTCTGTGACGATCCATGCGCTGAATATGGGCTAGCCAATTGTTTCTATATTCTTGGAGGTATTCAGATATAGGTACGATGTTTAACTCTCTGGCTATTGTTGAATTTCTTTGGTGGTCTAGAAGGCTATAACCTGCAGTTCGTCGCAGAAATTTCATCTCCGTGGCTGTAATATGACGATCATCCTGAGTTCTGATGGTCCAAGCTGTCCAAGCTTCACTGCCATAACAGATTATGGGGCTAGCGAGAATTTTATAGATTTTTCATTCTTGTTGTGTCTCTGCACTTTTGATGGTTTAAAAACTTGGTTGATAATTCTTAAATCTTTATTATAGTTTTGTATTTTAAAGGATATATCACATTCCTCATTATAAGTTATCAACTTGCTTTTAAGTCTCTCCAATTCTCATTATAAATCTGGCCTTCCTATAAAGACTCTATCATGTAATTCACTGTTATGCAATCCTTCTTTCTCCATTCCTTCAAACCTGTATGTTAATCTCTCTTTGGTCCAAAAATGTTTCCTACGATGGAGAGGGTCTTTCCACTTTTCAGCGGTTGCCCTTTTAAAACACCGTCTGCTGGCCCTCAACATCCACATGTGTCATACATCACGAGGTAGAATGATCAACAGCCAGTGTAGGGGTGCCCTGTGGTTAGCATGTCCGAGTCCCCCAGCCGTTATAGCTGGTTCCTCAACCTGGAGCCGCTACTTATTGTAGCTACCCAATTGACTCACGATGCTGGGTGGGCACCGGTCCCATACTGGCCGAAATACCATGAGAAAATTTCTTCCCCCATGGAGACTCGAACCAGCGCAAGTCCTGTAGCTCTGCGCCAAGGCTTCCTAACTTAACCGCTCGGCTATGGCGCGGGACCAAATGTTCCTAAGAACTTTATTCTCAAATACTTGTAATCTCCTTTCCTGCCTTAAAGTAAGAGTCCAAGTTTCGCATCACATAATATAACTGGTAGAATAAGAGTTTTATATATTTTCAGTTTAACGTTTTTTGAAAGGAGTTGGGAATTCAAGAGTCTCTGTAATGCATAATAATATGCATTTCCAGAATTGAGCTTATGTTTAATTTCCTTGTGCATCTCATTCCTGTTTGTGACTATTCCACCGGGATAGAATAATGATATTCCGTCTAATGTTATTCTCAATAATAAGTTATATTTTATTCCATTTCGTCCATTGACGCAACGTAAAAGTACCTATAAGGCGAGAAGTTAAACTGCTGTTTTAACTGCAAGGCACAGAAATCGAAGCCCGAATCCAACAATGACAACTCACTGTACAGAGCAGGTGGACTCCCTGTTTGAGTAAGAGCGGAGTGAAATGAGGCGGGATGGCAGGTAGTGAAGGTTATCCAATATACAAATTCGAGAGTTGTATTAATTTCTAATAGTTTAAATGAGATATTTGGGGCTGAATTTTAATGCCTCGCAGTTAAAAACGGCAGCTATTTTTTAACACGGCATTGGTACATCACAACGCTTCTGTGGGATACATTTTAAAGTATTTATTATTGATTTCGTACATCTCAATGATGGATAAATCATATTTGAAGAGAAAAATTATACGCTCAGACCGGGACTTGAACCCGGGACCCTTGGTTCTCTAGACCAAGTGCTCTACCAACTGAGCTACCTGAGCAAGTACCGATCTAAACGCAAATCTTTCTCTATATACATTGTAATTCCCATCCACCAAATGCTGTGAAGCCAGGCTGGTAGAGCACTTGGTCTAGAGAACCAAGGGTCCCGGGTTCAAGTCCCGGTCTGAGCGTATAATTTTTTCTCTTCAAATATTTTAAAGTAGGTTGCAATTGTTGACAGATCCATTGTTAGTATTGAACTTGAGGAAAAGTATGAAAATTTCAACCAGAAAATTGAACCTGACTCGGGCCTGGTACGTGGGAAGCAACGATAGTCTACGTAGGTTGACAATGTGTTGACTGATTTAGAACAAATTGTTTAAATTTCAAGAGATTGTGACATGTAAGCTTCTTTGTTGTACGTGAGTAAAACAACTTAAGTAAACATCTGATAAGAGGAAGGTTTGTCAGAAGCTAGATTAAATTACCAAGAAGCACAATATTGTATGCGAATCCGCTTCTTATCGCTGTCACAACATACCATGATACTGCATCGTTTTATCCTAATATGCATGCAATCTAATGCTCCGATTTTATTTTTTTTACTGAGTCTACGTTTTATTAAGGGGGCACGCCGTAACGTAGTGATTAAGGCAATGCGCTACAACCCGGAAGATCGAGGGTTCCAGTCCTGGTCAGAATTTTTAAACTGATCCAAACATTCTAGCGGCATTATGGCCCTCGAGTCGACTCAGCCTCTAATGGAAATGAATACCAGACATTTGTTCTGGGGTAAAGACGGCCGTCACGTAGGGATGACATCAAGTGCTGATTGTCTAGAATATTTTGGAGAATATAATTGCAGGGCATTTACTATTAACTCTTTTAGGCAATACAGGCCCTTCTCTTCATGGCCTTCCCCCGAATAAATAATATAAGATTTTGACTTCTTCCACCTTCTTTGCCTTATCCTCCTATTGCCCCAAGGATCTTCAAAGGCCTGTAGTGGGATCAGTTTACATTTTATTAAAGGTCCACCGCTATGGTCTCGAGGTAGCGCACTGCATTGTCGCGCAGTGGGTTCGAGTTCGAGTCTCGGTCGGGACAAGTTTCCTGTGTGAGGTTATTTCCGGATTTTTCTTCACGTGTAAGATTTGAATTATGTTATAATACAATAGTAGCATTCGTATGTATAACTGATATGAATTATTAACACATTTAATAGATAGATGTCACAAAAAATGTAAGGGCCAAAAGTTCTCCAAACATCATTTAGTCATCATTAGATTAAGTTTGGGATTATTCGAAACTACATAACTATGCGGATCAATTTTAACGATATTGGCTTCTTCGTAATCTGCATTTGAAGAACTGTGGATTTTTGTTCATAAAAATTTGGACAGTACAAATAAAAATGTTACATGCTGTATGTTTCTTTCTCGAAAATAGAATGTATTTTCATAGACGTTTATTTGTACATACGGTAGTTTTTAAAGTGTATTAGGTTTTTAAAGTGTATTAGTTAATTTCAGATAGTAGGCCATATATAGGGGATGAGATTTTTTTTTTTTTTTCCTTTAGCATTTACCACAAGAAACTCTCTTTTAAATCCGCGCACTTACACTATTTCCATTCTTAATTAGATACAATTATGTTTAATATAAAATTTGCACGCCTCGGACTTCGGATTGCCACGTAGTGGCATATCAGAACTATCTATCTATCTATCTATACTGAAGAAATATCAATGAACGGAATTAGTTTAGGGCATGAATACAGTAGTATTGTGTGAAACAGTTGCAGCATGAAAAATGTCAAAAGCTCTTGTATTAGCAGTGACCGCTAATAAACACATGCAAATGGGTTAACGCATTGTTAAGTGCATACTCTACCTTAATTTAATATTTGGATTCTTCATGTGAAGAGTGGGAGGGAGGAAGGGAGAGACAGACGTGAATGTGCTCCGTAACTTGTGGTTTCTACTTTTCGATTTAGGGTCAGTTTCACCAACAGAGGTAAATGTATTACGCCAGGTTTCCCCATATATAATTCACAGCTTAAACTGGCGTAATACAGTTACCTCTGTTGGTGAAACCGACCCTTAGTCTTCATGCAGATACGTAAGATTTTCTGATCTAGTGATGAGAAATGAATTGGACGCGTCTTTCTTCTAAATTAGACCATAACATGACAGGCTTAGAAGGTCCTTGCCCTACCATCCGCTGCTGGTCTCACACTTATATGTTTCAATCACAGAGTTGAATGAACGTCCAGAAAGTATAAGGTTACATACGGTAGCATGTCGGGTCCTCCAGTCGTTATAATGTTTTTTTAAACTTATAGCCGCTAGTTTTTATAGCTACCCGAATTCCTGAGTATAATGTCACAACGTTACTTCCTCAACTCAAAAGATCTATTTTGCTGAGCAGCAGGACAGGGGAGCACTGCTAAACACTGCATGGTGAAGAAAGAGGTTACAATGTTTACCTCTGGTTCCAAGGTTCGAGGGTCCAAACCCGGCAGGGTCGATGGATTTTTAAGGATTTAAAATTCTGTGATGGTTTCCTCCGGAAGGAAAATACAGCTATGGTATCGCGTCGTTAGCTTTACGGCAAGTAAAAGAAACTCAAGTTTGTAGTAAGAGACTTCTGAATCAAATTTGTCGGCTCTATCACTTCCAGATTTGAATTGTGACGATGATGATTTTAATTGTTGCAGAACGTTGTTAAATTAAATACGACACATTTCCTTTCGTGTCATGCTGTTGTTTGTAGTCTAAATTTGAACCTTACAGTGAATAGTGAATTTTGTTAAAAAGGCAATAAAATATTTGGGAGAAAATTGTTATACGGAGTGAATCATAAATATGGCTAGGCCTATACGTTTGATCGCGTTGTGTGATGAAAATATTATTACAGGAAATACGAAATTACCGTTGGAAAGGCAATTATTCAAATTACAACAATGGAATAAAACAATACAGTGTAGAACTTACGTCATTAATCAAAATGACGTTGAATATGCAACAGCAAATTACAATTGCTGCAGGGCAATAACGTATGCTAATGATCGTGAGGCCACAAGTCGGGCGAGACGTGAGTTTAACGTAGCATTGCAGCCGTCGACTGTGGGGAAGTGAAGAAAACGACTGCTGGAAACGGGAAGGATGCAGAAAATCAAACCTCCTGGAAGGCTTCGCATTAGCACGGATGCAGAAACAACGAAGAAAATTGTGGAGACGTTCGACGCTAGCCCACAAAAATGAACCCGCCAAGCTGCACGTGAGCAATGATTTGTTTTGTTCTATTGTTGTAATTTGAAGGATTCCCTTTCCAATTATAACATCATATTTCCTTTAATAATAATATTTTCGTCACAAAATGCGATCAAACGTATAGCCATATTTCTGAATCACTCTGTATCTCTTCTAGAACTCCATTGTGCCACAGATCTAGATTGACTGAGGTTTGTCATATTCACAATCATCCAGCCAGTGTAGTGGTGACGTACGGTTAGCATGTGGGGTCCTCAGGCGTTATAGCAGATGCTACTTAGAAGACTAAAATATCAAATATAATAGAGAAAATGTGGATAAAGTTTCCAACAACTGCCGGTAATTTTTTTTTCCAACTCCGAGGCAGACACCACGTGCATGCGCCAGCATATGAAAGTGGATACAATTTTTAATCACGCAATGCTGCCAACATACACAACGATGTTTGTATAATTTAATATAAAGTATTTTAGGCATAAAAAAACTAAAAGCTAACCTAACGCAATTTAAGTAGGCCTACTCTAACCTGTAAAAGTATGAAATTGAATGGCATGGAATGCAACGTCCAAAAATAGGTAGTGTATATAGTAAGTTCTGAAGTTCTGTGATAGTTCATTATTAAAAAATGGATCCGTGAAAGTAAAATGAGATTAGGATGTGTGTAAGATATTTGAAAATGTGCGATAGTTGTTGGAAACTTGAGCCAAAAATATAAATGAAATTATTAGGCAAAAAATGAATGTTCGAAATTCTGTATATTTTGATGTTTATAAATAAATTGAGGTAATGTACACTTACACGCACAGCAGGGTATGGCGTATCGATACGTCACAGGTACATCCGACATAATAAAAATGTTCTAAGCCTACTTAACAATTTTAAATTTTAAAGGTTTTCTGGAGAAACATATGACGCTACATATTCTACACGAGTCTACAATTCGTAGAGATTCAATGATTCATGCCTAAGTTTGATTCCGGTATTTGTAGATTGAGATTTGATATTGAATGTTGTGACGAGGTTCGCACTATCAGACTGTACTCTCAATGTAAATAATATAATCCATTCATACTCAACCTAAGCAATTGTGCATATTTTCCGCCCTTTATTCATAAACTGTCAGTGGTTTTGGACACATGAAAAGAATGTTACAGAAAATAACCCCAAAACCGGTACTTAAATGGAAACCAAAAGGGAGAAGGAGAAAGGGAAGACCGAGAATGAAACATGGATCGAGTTCGTTGATGTAATGAAGCAAATGAAACTGTTATATAAGATCTGATTTGGATGATAAAGAAGAGTGAAAGAAGAAAATGAAATGAAAATAATCTTTGGCACAGGAAGATGCATACTGCATTGTAAAATCCGTTTAATAGAAATACGAACGCAGGTCTAATAAATTGTTTATTAAGAGCTCTCTTTATGCTAACGTTTGCGTTGAACTCGCACATAGACACTTGCGATAGGTTGATACCCATTATTACCACCATTCCTCAGAATTGCACATCCTATACAGAATAAAAAATAATTTATCGAGATTATATAAATAATTTTATTTTTGAAAGTTTAAGCCTATACTTATAACCAGGGTTGGGATTTTTAGGTGCAAATTTCATACAAGAAGGTAAGGGAAAAGATGCTAAAATAAGGTAAACAAAAAAAGGACCAAAAAGTGCTGTTTTACAGCAAATGCTTTCTCCTATTCTAGTTTATTGAGTTACAAATAAGTATATCAAATCATCACTCATCAGAAGAAAAACATGAATCTGTTGTACTTCAATACATTAAGCGTCTCTACTTTTTTAAGTAAGTTTTTTCTATTAGGAGATAGGACATCTTTGTAGATGCTAAAAGCTTCTTTCGAGATCCACGGAAACCAATGGAGCAAACTTCGTTCCATCAGTTTCTATGAAACCTTTTTTGAATTCCTGAGCCAAAACAGAAAATTGGACACTGGGTATCTTCTGCATGGTAAATCTAGTAATACACTCTAGTAACAAACTTACATTCACGAACAGTAGGCTACTGTTTCCAGTGAAATTAAAACGATAGAATGAAATAAATTTCCATTGTTGCAGGATAATTATTTCGGTAAAGTGAGAGTAAGAGCGTTTGCCGCAACACAATTATTTTCCATTGTTGCAGGTGTGCTTTCAGTGCCGCATTTACTATTCGCATGTTCGTTGCAAAATGAGAAGACGTTAATTTAAAATTACTTAAATATATGTTTTTATTGATTCAAAACCATACAGAAATGGAATGTAACTCACAGGTCATATGTATTATAAATGATAAAATGTGCTCTAGAAGTTTATTGAAAAAAAAAACAAATAAAAAGGGGAAAAAATGGGATTGTGGGCACGGTTGGAGAAAAAGGGGATAAAGCTCCAAAAAAAAAAGTGCTTGAATAAATGCCTCCTTCCTCGACTAAAGATAAAATTTCATACTGTGGCATCTTTCCACAGAGCTTTAATTTACCTTGCGAAAAAAAGGTGTGCACCTAAAAATCCTAACCCTTCTTATGACAATAATTATTGAACTATATAATATATTTAACCTTTCACATAACAAAGTAAAAAGAAAAGAAAAAGGACTCTACGGAATACGATACGAGATCAATTATATCGTAGCCAAAATACAAATTGTATTATTTAACATTTTAATCGATTGGAAAGGTCACTCTCGTGGTCTTGTGGTCATAACTTCCGACTTCAATTCATGAGGTCCCGAGTTTGATTCTCGCTCTGATCACGGGATTTTTTATTTCTCTTTATTTATATGAAATTATTCCTGTGGTCGCACTTCATCACAGTCTCCATTCATTCCCATTCATCATTTTCTACCACCATTATCGCTTTTCATTCTTTTGACATCTTCAATCACTTGCTATTTTTCTTGATCTGAAGATTTGAGACACTCTTTATTTATGTAACTGTATAAAATACAAATTAACGTATTCCTTCGTGAACAGAAATTAGGGAGTAATTTTAATATCAGCTTTAAAAATATACATTGCAGAATATAGAGCACATAAAAACGTATCGCTTTGGCTTAGGATATATGTACGATCCTCTCTCCAACTTTCAATCCATTATTCAGAATGGAAATGTCAAATACAAATATATTTTCAATGTACTGCTGTATTTAAAGTCTTTTTAGAGACCAAAGTTAAGCTAGAAGCCATTCTTCGCCTTCCAGTTTTCTATTAAGCGTGTTTTACAAGGCTATTGAACTTCCAGAAGGGATATTTTTCTCTTGGAAAAGGACATTTGTGTTTTTACCGGCAATCTTATCTCTCATTCACTCGCGAACGATTCCAACAAGTGTTTCTTCCTTCCCCTGCCTTCTCCCCACCCTCTCGACAAGCAAGACTTCCCTCTACTAACGACAAACGGTACATTCCGATCAGTCTGACAAACACTTCTTCAGCGTACGTTGTGATACCGGTGCTCAGTGGTTGTGCTTATGTATGATAAAAGTGATTCATTCGAGTTAAAGTGAATTTTTGGAAAAGTGGCGCTCGTCATGAGATGTAAATATTTTATTATTGTGCATTTTCATTTATAATATTGTCTTGTAGTACTCTTTAGGTGTGAAAAGATGACCACTTACAATAAGGAAATAAAATGAGCTAAAAGTATTCGAAGATCGGATCCTAACACGAATATTTCTGTGACATTAGGGTAGAAGTACACAAGTCTGATTGTAGTAATTTTTATTTTGTAGATGAATACGTTAGAAATACATTTTTCTTCCTCTATCATAAGGGTAAAGTTCATAAATTCGTTTGGTAGATATATCTTGACCAGAAGCAATGCAAATATCCGAGTTATAAGTTATTTAAATAATAATAATAAGCTCTCGTTAAAAGTTCTGTTTCACACTTACATTTGTTTACCCTGTTACCACTGATTTGGTCCCTTAAAAAATGAGATTAGAAGACTGGAGAAGCTAATGCATGAGTACTCTCTATCCATCTATATAATGTCCTAATATTATCTGAATTTCTATGTCTAGGATGTCAAGGAGAATGGGCGACAATAAAAATGCTTTAACTTTTTTTATTGGAAAACCTATGGGGAAAATACAATTATAGGAAGGACTAGGCGTAGGTGGGAGAAAGATTTTGGTTAGATCTTACAGAACTGGATATTGGAGATATGATTTGGAATCAGTTGGTACAGGTTGAGAACAATAGAGGACCTTGGTGATAGCTGTATGGGCCCCACAAATCAGAGAGTTAATTAGAGTTTATTCTTTTCGTAATATTGTTTTGTGATTAAACTGATCGCGCAGGAAGTTAACAGTACAAATACCAAAATTTGGAATTTTTTATGAATGGTTTGAATTTATCATAGTTTAATCCAGTCAATAGCCTATATCACTATTTTAATTTATTTTATTTTATTTATTTTGTTTTATTTTATTTAATTTATTTATTTATTTATTTATGCTTTGTTTTTTTAATTTCGAATTTACGGACGTGTTTTTTTATATAAACATTGATAATATTAGAATAATATTACAGAATTTAGTTTGAATTGTAATTGCGTATATAACCAAGAATATTTTTATATATGTAACATACAGGATTATTTTTCTTTAATTGAAGGTCGGCATCATGTTTTATTTCCATTATTTTTAAATTATTGGCTTTTTTTATTTCTATCACACATTTAAAAATGATGTAAATTTTTATAGGTCATGTCCATGTAAGGCCGGTGTAACGTGGGGCAATGTGAAAGTACCTATAAGGGATAAGTTAGATTAGAGAAAATTAGTAAAACTTTCAAGAATGAGATGAGAAAATAGCATTAACCATGATTTGAGGGAAGTAGGTTATACGGGGGATGATTGGAAAGCATTAGCACAGGATAGGGATGTGTGGAGAACCTGTATTCGCGCGCCCTTGAGCCTACGGGTTCGATGGTACCAGCGAGTTATAAAACTTTTAAAATATAAAAATTAGTACTTTCTCAGTTATCCTCAACTATGAGCAAGCAGTTACATTAATTTTGTAAGAGGTCTTTCGAAAATATGTTTCATCTTCTGTTTGAAATTTGGTACTGACTGATGTTAATAATGATTTTATAAAGAGGGATTTGGTTATCGAACATGTTCTCGTTCATATAGTGACCTCAACGGAGAATGATAATGTATTTAAAATTCTTGATGAATTAGTTATATTAATGGGAACAAATGTATCACGTTTACAGTATAGTAGATTAAATCACAATAGTTTACATGCAATTAGCAATCATTTACGAGTGAAATATTTTCAAAATATATAGTTTAATCGTCCCCCGCTGTGGTCTCGAGGTAGCGTGCTGCCTTGTTACGCAGCGGGCCCGGGTTTGATCCCCGGTCTGGGCAGTTTTTCTGGGTGAGGTTTTTATCGGGGTTTTCCCTCACCTATAAAAAACAAATGTCAGGAAAAATTTAAATCCCAAACGGTCCCCGAAATCATATGGCCATCATCATTATCATCATCCTTCACCTGTGTGGAAAGCAACGGGAAGCTATCACACCTACAATTCCCTAGTAAAGCTGCAAGCATAGCATGAAAATGCTATGATTGCAGCGAAGGACCTGCCTTCGGGCAGAATTACTATGGATGGATAGTTTAATCCAGTCATTATATCGCTATTTTAATTTTTTTTATTTTGTTTTATTTTATTTTATTTATTTATTTTTGCTTTCTTTTTAAATTTCGAATTTACGGACAATGCCTGTGAGAGCTCACCCCAATACACAGTTGAAGGAGGGGATCTATTCAGGTATATCGGTGACCTTCAAAGCAAGTTATTTGGGGGATGAGACAGGCGTATAGGTTTCATACAATACTCCCCGGTTTAACAGACCCAGAGTGTCTGTTCAAACTTCATTCTTTAAAAAAATATATTTTACGAGGGTTCAAGAGTCTTCAAACTTGCGTAATTCTGACAATCGTTGACTAGAGACTTGAATGTGTAAGTTTAAATTTTATTTTTAAAAATCCCTAAAAAACAACAAAAATACATATCCGTTGAAATATGAGAAAAGTACGTTTTTGAATCAAGTATCCATAAAAATTAACCTCGCGTCTATTAGAGAACATAATTGTTTGTTAAAGTTGTAAATTGAAGAGGTTTTATCACACGCAAATCTTTTGCGATAACTTGAGCAAATTTGCAAATGTACACGCTTCTAAACGGCGTTTTCAACTGATGAATATGCTTGTTAAAAAAACAAAATGAACAATCTCATGGTTCCCGAAGGGCTATTTTCAGAAACGACATTTTTCCCAAATCAGTTATCTCGATCCCAAATTAACCGATTCTACTTTTTCCGAACCTAAGATCCCAAATGTGCACCAGATACAAACAATGAACTAATGTTTCTATTGTATGGACTTATTAAAATGTCATCTAAAAAATGTTAGGTTAGGTTAAATTCGGTAGGTGACTATTTTTCGATCAAATATATTTTTTAATATTGCTGCAAGTCTTATAACAATTCGAGATATAATTATAATAAATAATGTTATGAAAATTATTATGACAGGTTAGGGCATATTAGGTTAAATATAATTAATAAATTTAAATTATTCCAATTACATATACAAACTTAATGAAGTACAATAAACTGTAAATTTTATTTTCAGTTATTTTTAATAATTTCTTAGGATATTTCCCTATTTGATGTTGGTTAAATTAGGTTAGAAATTAGACAAATTAATACTATTACGTAATGTTACATACGATATTTATAGAAATTGTTTTGGATAAAGCAGTTTCGGGGGAATGAATTTGGGAAACTGATCGGAAATGTTCTCAGAAATTGTGTTTATAATGCATTTCACTTAAATGCATGGGATCGTGGGAGAGAAACTTACAATAGGCTATACTGGTGCATTCGTGATGTAATAAATCCACGACTTGGCGTGTGTAATATGAAGTTTTGTACTATAGTTGACCCAGAAATAAGTATCAAATTTTAAATGATAACTTGTTTTGAAGTATACTAAATCTAAATACAATCATATTATCACATATCAGATATTAGTATAAACATCTCTCTGCTTCCCCCCCTCTCTCATTCTTTCCCTATCTCACTTTCCTCCTCCTTTAATTACTGTGTTTAAAAGTATGTGAATTCAGTAGTCACTTTGTATTTAAGCCCATCATTAAACCTGAATCATATTTGAATTTTGAAGCGGTGTCTTCCGATAAATTCTAAGTTCTCATTTATAAAAGAATATAATTATTTTTACTTAAATTTTATTTTGAAATATTTGATAGCTTGCTAGTTTCTAGTATCGTTATCGTGCAGGACTATATCACTAGGCAGAATATTTTATTGTTTATATTTCTGTTTTTTCAACAAATATAAATTATGTTAAAATTTAATTAATCCTGAACTTAATGATTAATGTTCTGAAATTGAAACTCTGCATTCACATTGACGTCTGAGGGGGAGAAAAAAAAACTTTTGAGTCAGGAAATACCAAGTTGAGAAAGGATGATGATCGTGCTCTTGGTAATATGTAATTAAAAAATACAGGGACAAGTAATTGAAGTAGATTTGTCACAGTTAAGGAAGAGTGAGCAGGACCCTGGGAAAGCAGTCTGTCGATAATAAGTTTACTTTGTAACTTTTCACGGTCTTTTAGATTTATCGTACGATTCACTGGGCCTTGCCTACTGAAGGATAAAATTTAAAATTTGTTTTATTTAATGCTTATTGCCACCAATATAAAATAAGATCCGTCGCCATGAACTGGTAGGTAGGGTCCCTATATTGCATTCCGGCGAGGCGTTCAAGTTACATTTCTTATGTGGTAGAGGATTTTAAAATCCCCTTCGGTCTGACTACCGGTATGTTCATTGTTTTATGCTGTTCTAAGTTCTGTGCTGTGGGCTTACTCTATGGCCCTAGCATTCTGGTAACAAAATGTCCACGGAACTCACTGTATACCAGTAATGTGCCGTTCAGGTTTGCTGTTCCCTGCCTATGTGCGGCCTGCTTCATGACATTGGCTCTAAATCCCATGGAGGAGGTTAAAAACTCATATTTTTCAATGCCACCACGTTGTCATTTCGACATTCTGGTATTCTCCCCTGACATGGCGTTATTGTAACCCTCTTCTGAGGTTGGGGCACCTGGAAGACGGAGTTACGCTGCCCCGATGAATTATGATAGGTGGCGTTGATGGTAATGATGCGCCAAGAGAGGCCTTAATCTTAAATTTAATACGTTAATCATGATAATGATGGCCAGATGATGTTCGTGGACCGTTTGGGCCTTCAAGTTTCTTGACATTTGTCTTACAGGTGAGGAAAAGCCCTGAAAAAAAAACCATCACCCAGGAAATTTGTCCTGGCCGGAGATCGTACCCGCTGCGTGACAAGGAAGACCACAGCAGTGGACTAGGAACCATAAGAATAAAAAAATAAAATAAATAAAATAAAAAACTAACGTGAAAGATTTTACCAAATATTTGTCATTTTCTGTAGTACAATAAACCCTGCTAAATGCACTTAAATGAATATAACGTTTGTCATAAAAATGACACTTATCAGTAGATTTATCTTTATTTATTTTCATAAGTAATGCCACAAGTGATTTCCAATTTATCTAGATAATTTGGAAATCAATAGTGGCATTTGTTAGGACTATTTAACGAATAAAATTAAGTTGTTTACTCACAAATCATTGTTTAACTATAGTTATTTTAAAATATTTAAGTATTTAATGTAAACGGCGATGTTTGAAAACAAATCAGAAATGTGAGGTTATGTTCATTCACTGCTGCTTGATCATATTATTTATTGCCAAATAAGATGGCAATATTGTAAGAGTGCACCCAAGTGGAGAAATAATGAAACACATCAAACTATATATCATAATCAACATTACGGGTTATTCATTCATTTTTTAGTAAACAACTCAGTAAAATCAAGGAATATTTTCATTATTTGCTATATTCAATGTATTTGTTGGAGAAAATAATGCTTTGACCTGTTCAGAACATTAAAAAGGAGGAGCTTTCTTTATCACAAAAGCAGGAGCTGATAAAGAGAAATCGATAAAGAGCGAGGTGAAACACGACTGTCATTGGTTGTAAAACAAAATTCATTGAAACGTGATTGGTCATTGACTAGCATTTGTGGCATGAGTTAAATAGTCAACGTAATTTACATAAATCGTGGGTGCGCGCCGAGTATACTTAGTTAAGACAATTCGTTTAAAGCCTGAAGGTAGTGAGTTCAAGCCCGTTTGGGTCAGGTTTTTAAACTGATCTAAAACTTCTGCGGCACCATGGTCCTGAATCGACTCTGCCTTTAACATAAATGAGTACGAGACATGTCTTCTGGGGGTAAAGGGAATCATCAAACAGGAGTGACATCTTGTGTTGACCTCCTATTACCCCAAACGCCTCCTACAGCCTGTAGTGTGATAACGTCTTACATAAATCGTTGTTCCGCAACATGGCCAAGAGCTTTTAAGTTTTTCTGCCATGTCACGTTATTAAGAGACGCACGCTGGTTCGTATCCCCTAGAGCAGTGGTTCCCATCTTCTTTAAGTCGGGGACTCACGCTACCTGTAAGGTAAATTAAAATTGTGCATTCTAATCATCGATGAAAATATAATGTATGACATTTTTTGCGCGATAGTGCGTTTTATCGTACTTACAGCAATGACGGTCTCTATGAATGACGACCATGATTGAAAGTTCAACTTCCTACATTTCGGGGTTACCAACCTAAATAACTATACTGTAATAAAATAACTACTGCAATATTTCAAATCTCCTTTGGGAAGTAAAACCACTGCCTTTTATGTATACTACGTACAATGTATATACAAAAATATATTCAAAAGGTAGTGTTAATATACATTATACGAAACAAATCACTGCATTTTAAATGAGCTGAACTTTATTTAAAACAATATAAAAAATAAATACGTACTTGCTGCCATTTTATTACTGATTGGTGTCACGGCCTGCTGTAGTCTCAACTAATAAACATTGCCTATGCCGTTAACGTTGGTCGCTTGTTTATAATGAACGCAAATATTTCCAACAAAGATATTATTTTACTATTATTTATTATTTTGGAAACACCATCGCGCAAAAAATAATGTACAACACACGTTTGTGAAGTGTTTTACAGAAGTTCGGATATTAAAAACCTCGGTATCGGTCGGTTTTTAAACATTTCCTCGGTTCTGTAAAAACCACTTCCCACCTCGCATCGTAATATACTATTATTAAAAAAAAGTGTTGTAATTGAGCACATGATAATATTTACCTACTGAACCATAATGTGATGATTTGCGTAAGCTGGTGTTTGAGTAGAGTGTACCCATATACTGAGGTTTACTTGGTGCGAAAAGAAGAAATAATCTGTATTGTAGTCATTATTTAAAGAATGTTATAGAAGTAGCCTATTTTTATTTGAAAAACTTACCCAAATAGGTCGGCCGCGATAATATAACTAATAAACATAGCGGGAATTCAATTTAAAACTTTTCTTTCATTTTTTAATTATTAATTGATTTTTGTTATGTTCCTTGCCTCTAGTCCCCAGGGTCGCGGGTTGAAACCCGGCCGGGGTCAATGGACTTTTAGGATGGAAAAATCCAAGGGACAAGTCTTTCAGGAGGGACTTTAAACCGTGAGTCCCGAGTCTGAAGATTTTCTGACTCATATAAGAACCGCACGCCTGAATGAAAAGGTATCTGTGAAAAATTTAACCCGACCTTCATCCATCCAAGTAATACTTTAGTTGCCTACTAGATGTCTCATTGAGGCGATGTGCTAACATGTCACTCATTGACATATGTAGGTAAATAAGCATAACTAAATTAGCTTGGTTAAGAAATTCCCGCTAGGGAGCACCCATGTCCCCGCGTAGGACCCAAATAGGGTATGCCAAAAGTGAAAAAAGCATACTTGATAATGGAGAAGGAAAACAATAAAAACATTAGATAATATAGATACAATGCAAAAGAAATAAGACGGAAAAGAAAGTAAAATACCAAAACAGAAATACATTCATCGCAATTCTTCCATGCGGTATACATTTTTTTGTTGGTTGAGTTTCACATTTGTACTTGTAAGCCCATGTTTTCCCTTAACAGAGAGTTAGGCGCTCTCCCCCTACAGGGAAGAATTTGAACCATATTAATTTAGTTACACTTGTTTTCGTTTAGATTTCATTTTTTAGTGGTCCGTGGTCAGCGTTCCAACTCATAGTGACATCTAGGAAACCAAGGTAGTACTAGGACGGGAAAATTCGGTAAATTTTGCTTAGAGGCCTTTTCATTCAGACTTAAGGATCTTTTACGAGCCTGAAAATCTTCAGACTCGGGACCCACGGCTTAAAATCCCCCCCCCGGAGGACTTGCTCCTTTAGATTTTTCCATCCTAAAAAAGCCATCGACCTTGGCCGGGTTTGAATCCGCAACCTTCGGGACCAGAGGCAAGGAGCATAACCACTAGTCCACCGCGGCCGACTTGAGTTTCACATAAATTTATATGTTTTTACATTATTTCGCTGTAATTGGTAGAAGCCGTGTACGAGTGCTTATGATTAAATCTTCCTACTGGCATGATGTTATATTGTTACTCTTTGTTGGGTTTTAAGCTTTATTTTAAAAATCAGTACGTCATTAATTCTAAAATTATCTAACAAGGGTGTTTTTTTCTAATGCCACCCACTACACTTTACATGTTTCTGGTTCCGTGCTGGGCGGATAGATGGTGTTAATGTGGTTAGTTCTTAATTTACGCCCCACTTGGACAGATCACTTTACGTAGATGATGTATCCTTGTATTGTGTAGAGAGGAATGTAGGATGAGTGTATGTTTATGTCCGTGTAGTGTAAAGTGAGGAGAAGGTGAAACCTGATGCCAGCATATAACCCTCTTCTTGTATCTTGTAAGCCCATGTTTCCCTTAACAGAGATTTAGGCGCTCTTCCCCTACAGGGAAGAATTTGAACCATATTAATTTAGTTACACTTGTTTTCGTACAGATGTCATTTGAGTGGTCCGTGGTCAGCGTTCCGCCTCATACTGACATCTAGGAAACCAAAGTAGTACTAGGACGGGAAAATTCGGTAAATTTTGCTTAGAGGCCTTTTCATTCAGGCTTAAGGGTCTTTTACGAGCCTGAAAATCTTCAGACTCGGGACCCACGGCTTAAAGTCCCTCCCGGAGGACTTGCTCCTTGGATTTTTCCATCCTAAAAAAATCCATCGACCCCGGCCGGGTTTGAACCCGCGACCCTAATCTATCGAAAAACACCAAGAGAGCGCCATGCTTAACGTCACCATGTCAATAATACCATATACCTTCTCAATATATTACTGTGGGAAGGTTTGCAATATAATGCAGGATGTGATGCATAATCTAGTGACTAAACATTATATGTCACCACTTCTCCTGGCCCAGAGATTGAAAATTTTTCAATTAAATTAATTTAACAAATTAAAATGTTCAACTCCGAATATCGAACGCAGACCCTCTAGGCTAACAAGTAAAATTTAAAATATAATCAGAAGTACTAGCCATGATATAGGCCTACATGGATAGGACATATCAAAGTATTTCGTTTTTTGCCTTAGGCCTATACTAGGTCATTCGATTAGTAATGCCAACACTGCTATAACATCACAAAAATTTATTTAGGTTACTTTTGTCATTACGAACTTCATGTATAGCCTCTTCTTAAGTCAACTATTCATTGCTAAATTCTTGGAAGACTGAGCACTCCATCTGCAGCACCATTTCTGCCTATATCTCTCATCTGATCGATCTACAGCTTTCTGGATATCAACTCTTGATTGAAATCGAATGCCTCGTAGAGGTTTTTTGATCTTTGTGAATAAGTCATTGTCACATAAGATCATGTCCGGTGAATTTAGAGGATGTTCGTGTATTTCCCAATTCCACCTTCTAAACAAATTCTACTGAACATTTTTTTTAGGGTGGTATTACTTACTATTGTGAGAAACAGTAAATGTGTTCACAAACTATTGCAATTTCAAGACATTCAATATTACAGATTTATACAACAGAGACTACTCAACAACATAATGCAATATTACAATTGTCACCAATAGGATCTCTGATTTACAACTGTATTGCCGTTACTTATCGAATGCCCCAGTATTTTTTTAAGTCTTCGTCCTTTCCTTGTTTTTCTCTAAAACCTCATTCTGTACATGCATTATTTTTCTCATTAGGAATTTAATTTTTTTTTAATTTTTTAGATTGCCTTCATTTGTAATTATTAGTATGTACTAGTCCACCGCTGTGGTCTCCAGGTAGCGTGCTGCCTTGTCACGCAGCGGGCCCGGGTTCGATCCCCGGTCGGGGCAGTTTTCCTGGGTGAGGTTTTTCTCAGGGTTTTTTCCTCACCTGTAAGACAAATGTCAGGAAACTTTAAGGTCCAAACGGTCCCCGAAATCATATGACCATCATCATCATCCTTCACCGGTGTGGAAAGCAACGGGAAGCTACCACACCTACAATTCCCTAGTAAAGCTGCAAGCATAGCATGAAAATGCTGATTGCTGTGAAAGACCTGCCCTCGGGCAGAATTACTATGGATGGAGTATGTACTAACATCCGGTTTGTCAATGATGACCATTAATTAGTCTTTAGTAACTGCTGATCTATTAATTTTATCTATTAAATAAAGTAGTCGTAATAAAGTATTCCAATAAAGATTAAAATGATAGCTGGGGTAATTGTTCATGTAACCGCAATTAGTCGACCTTCAAGGAGAAATCGATTATTGAAATTATTTACGATGCACGAGTTCGATTCCCGACTATATCATAAAATTCTTGTAATTTTTTTTTTTTAGGATGGGAAAATCCAAGGAGTAAGTCCTCCGGGAGGGACTTTAAGCCGTGGGTCCCGAGTATGAAGATTTTCAGGCTCGTAATAGATCCTTAAGCCTGAATGAAAAGGCCTCTAAGCAAAATTTACCGAATTTTCCCGTCCGTCCTAGTACTACTTTGGTTTTCTAGATGTCAGTATGAGGCGGAACGCTGACCACGGACCACTCAAATGACATCTATACGAAAACAAGTGTAACTAAATTAGTATGGTTCAAATTCTTCCCTGTAGGGGGAGAGCGCCTAAATCTCTGTTAAGGGAAACATGGCCTTACAAGATACAAGAAGATATTTTTCAACGCAATCCAACTTGCCATATTCAGGCCTAGTGAGTAGCACATCACATGATGAGGAAGGATTTTGTGGAGTATCTGGTGGCGAATCAGACGATAGGATTAAGCATGAGTTAGTATCATGAGTATCTCAGGGTTCATGGAAAACTGTAACCAAGTTTATCAGAAAATCACGGAAACAAAAACAGTTAAATAAAAGGATGACAATGTTTATTACGAACTGCCCATAATTTAATATTTTTTTTGTACACATTTGATTTGATATCGCGAGACAGGTGTCGAATTTAACACCAGAATCACTTTCTTTGTTATATTTCCGTAACGTAGTGGTTAAGGCGCTGAGCTACAAGCCGAAAGGTCGAGGGTTCAAGTCCCGGTGGGTCAGGATTTTTAAACTGACCCAAACCTTCTGGCGGCACTATGGTCCTGGGGTCGACTCAGCCTCTAACGGAAATGAGTACCAGACGCTTGTTCTGGGGGTAAAGGCGGCCGTCACGCAGGGCTGACAACCCGGCTGACATCAAGTGCCGATTGTCCAGAAATAGTGGGAGCCTTAACCTCCTACTACCCCAAGGGCCTCCTGAGGCCTGTAGTGGGATTACTTTACTTTACTCAGTTAATAGAATATTCGATCGCGATAACAATCATACTTACAAGGGAACTGTCAACCATTACCAAAACCTACCTTGAAATTATTTCCAGAGAAACGTTGTGGTGTATAAAGGCCGTGTCCAAAAAAAAATCTGCCTTTTTAACTGCGAGGCACTGAAATCAAGCACCAAATCTCTCGTTTGAACAATAGTGAAATAATATAACTCCTATGTTGGCAGACTGGAAAACCCTCATTACCCGCGCCACGTCCCGCATCACTCCACTCTGTGCTTAACTCATGTAGAGATGTAGACCTACATCTGCTCCGTACAGTGGACAGCCATTGCTGGATTCTGGCTTCAATTTATATTCCTTGCACTTAAAAAGGCAGCTATTTTTTTTTTTTGGACAAAGCCTTGGTACATCACAACGCTTCTCTGGGAAAAAGTTCGAGGTAGGTTTCGGCATGCAATGGTTGACAGTTCCCTTGTAAGTTCCCTTGTAAGTTCACTTATTAATTCACAAAATTTTAAACCCGGTCTAATAACCATCCTTCTGATAAATTATGTTATTTCGGAGTCATCTTCGAAATTTATATGTTGACTTGTTATCGACAGGTGGAAAAATTATAAATTTGAAGTCCACTATCAACCACTCTTTTTAACATTTATTTCGACGACATGATAAGATCATGGAAGCAAATGACGACTGGGGGGAATTACCTTAGGAAATATTGTAATAAAACAGTAGTCTTTGCAGATGACCAGATTTTAATAGCAAAAACAGAGTACGAACTACAAAGAATGTAAAAGAACTAAATGAAATATCAAAAAAATACAACATGGAAATATCCTCACAAAAATAAAAAACAATGGCCTTCAAGGGTGCTCATCCAGTTCGGACAAAGATAATATTAGAAAATAAACCAATAGAACAAGTGGTAAGATATAACTTCCTAGGTTGCGAAATATCATACAAAGCGGAAACATATAAATAACAAACTAAATAAGTTTAATTATATAACAGGAACACTAAAAAGAACTTTGAAAAATAAAGCCAGGAAAGACTCTATAATGAAATTATACAAGACAATGGCAGTGCCTATTATTATTATGGATCCGAAACATGGACAGTGACAACACAACAATCGGCCAGAATACAAGCTGCTGAAATGAGATTCCTCAGAATAATACCAGGATTTCAATGAAACATAACACAGAAATAAAACAACTGAAAGTAGAGGAATTAAATACAACAATATAAAAATACAGAAAAAACTGGAAAGAACACTTGGCAAGGATGACTGAGAATAGAATACCAAAAGCAGAATACAGCTATTCACCACGAGGAAGAAGAAGTTTGGGAAGACCAAAGAAAAGATGGAAAGAGCAGCAATTTGGAGCCGGAACAGGCTAGTAAATAAGCCTAAACTGGGAAGAAGAAGTTACAAATTATAAAGTTGACTCCTCTTCGACCCGTGACGAAATTACAAATGTTGCGTCAATGCTCTGCTCTCCATAATGAAAACTTGGTTCGTTCCCAATGAGTATATTAGAAAAACCTGTCTCCTGCAACAATTTATCAATGGTATATTACGATGCGAAGTTGGGAAGTGGTTTTTACAGAAGCGAGGAAGATCTGCCAAGAGATGGACAGACAGTGAATGCACATCCAGTACGTCTTCCTCCGAGGAGTGATTTTGGAAATAAACAGGATGAAAATCCTACAAATTAAGTTTAAGAAGAAGAAGAGGAATTTTTTAAAAACCGAGCAATGGCGTGATTCTGTAAAACACTTCACAAACTTGCGTTGTACATTATTATTTGCGCGATGGTGTTTTCAAAATAATAAATAATAGTAAAATAATAAAATCTTCGTTGGAAATATTTGCGTTCATTATAAACAACTTATTGACGTTAACAGTGTGGGCAATGTTTATTAGTTGGAACTACAGGAGGCCGTGACACCAATCAGTTATAAAATGGCGGGAAGTACGTATTTATTGTTTTATAGTGTTTCAAATAAAGTTCAGTTCATTTAAAATGCAGTGATTTGTTTCGTATAATGTATATTAACACTACCTTTTGGATATTTTTTGTATGTACATTGTACGTAGTATACATAGAGGGCACATGTGATTTGTAATATGTAATATTACAGTACAGTTTTTAGGTTGGCAACCCCGAAATGTAAGAAGTTGAACTTTCAATCATGGTCGCCATTGCTGTAAGTACGACAAAACGCACTATGCGCAAAAAGATTATCTAAAAGTCGTTCAGTAATTCCATTAACCATACTATTTTTCAACAATATATTTGACAGTCTGTGGAACACCAGGGAATTTATACTGAAATTGGACATATATCTCATGCTCTGGCCGGTTTTCAAATATGTCACGTAAAACTCGGATGTTTCAATTTATTATATTTATTTCTGTAATTCACACAAACTCACAGATGTACTAATCTATCAATAAACTTATATTATTCATTTTACGTCAGCACCACCTTGCAATAAAACACAGACAAATGAATTGATTCCCAGAGAAACGAGCTTTTGATGACTACTGCAAGGGTGGAGGGGAAGAAATAATAATTACAAGGGAACTGTCAACCATTGCATGTCGAGACCTACCTTAAAATTTCCCCAACAGAAGCTTTGTGATGTACCAAGACTATCTTAAAAATTATCTGCCGTTTTTAACTGCAAGACACTAAAATCAATCGCCAAATCGCTAATTTAAAGTACACGTCAAGTAATATAACTGCAGTCTTGGTAGAATGGTTAACCCTCACTATCTGCATGCCGTTCGCTCGCGCATGAAGTGGGGAGAAGAGGGTGAGTGAAGCGAGCGTGATAACAGAACGCTTGCTTACTTATTCCGGTAGTGATTTCCTTTTCGCAGTGCATTTAAACTCCGCGCAGTGCCCCGCCTTACTTCACTCCGCTCTAAGAGCCAGGATGTCCATTTGCTCTACACAGTGGTTTGCCATTGCTGGATTCTGGCTTCGATATATGTGCCTTCTAATTAAAAACGGCAATATATATAAGTCCACCGCTGTCGTCTCGAGGTAGCGTGCTGCCTTGTCACGCAGCGGGCTCGGGTTCGATCCCCGGTCGGGGCAGTTTTTCTGGGTGAGGTTTTTATCGGGGTTTTTCCTCACCTGTAAGACAAATGCCAGGAAATCTTTAAGGGCCAAACGGTCCCCGAAATCATATGGCCATCATCATCATCATCATCCTTATCATAATCATCATCATCCTTCACCGGTGTGAAAAGCAACGGGAAGCTACCACACCTACAATTCCCTAGTAAAGCTGCAAGCATAGTATGAAAATGCTATGATTGCAGTGAAGGACCTGCCTTCGGGCAGAATTACTATGGATGGATGTATGTATATATATATATATATATATATATATATATATAAAAGCATTTTCATGCTATCTTTGCAGCTTTACTAGGGAATTATAGGCGTGGTAGCTTCCCGTTGCCTTCCACACCTGTGAACGATGATGATGATGGCCGGATGATTTCCGGGGACCGTTGGGACCTAAGCTTTCTGACATTTGTCTTAGAGGTGAGGAAAAACCCCGGAAAAAAGCTCACCCAGGAGCCCGACCGGGAATCGAACCCGGGCCCGCTGCGTGACAAGGCGGCACGCTACCTCGAGACCACAGCGGTGGACAAATATATATAGGCCTATATAGGCTATGTTTTTTTTTTTTGACACGGCATTGGTACATCACAACGCTTCTCTGGTAGAAATTTTAAGGTAAGTTCCGACATGTAATGGTTGACAGTTCCGTTGTCAATAAAATGCCCTCAAGTCTGAAGGCCCAGACTTCAGCCGGACGCTCTGTATGTAGCCTAGTGGTCACAGAGAAAGTAACCCCGTGTCTCTAGTTTTAATGTTCTCTATTTTTATCTGATAACTGAAGACATTACAAAACAAAATAGCGCTAAACATGTCCCGGAAGTGAAGTTAAATTGGCAACACCGAGCTGTCATAACAAGAGATGAGATTAATTTACGGCAAGGATGTGGCCAGGCGTCTTGTAACACCATCAATTGCCCATTAAATTTGTTAACTGTTCCCAAATTAATTCGTCCTTCATCCATTTTTAAAAGATGGACGTGGGTGTGTCCGCTACAGCTGCAAGATTTTACACTAATCTGTTTTCATATCCAAATTATCCGTTTTAAAACTTTATTTTTTTAATCTTTCTCTCTCTCTCTCTCTCTCTCTCTCTCTCTCTCATTCAGTTTAACATCTTCCTATGTATATTTACTTTCCCCAAGCTTTCCGGGCCTTACAGAAAAACGCTGTTATAAGACTACCTTTTCCGGGCGAAGTTAAAGTTGTAATGTAAACAAACCAGATGTATGTCTGCATTTCAGTTGGACGAATAATGGTTTTATCTTAAGTGTGTAAGAAAATATAGTTCGCTCTCTAACACTCGAAATAAAGGAAATAATAAAAATGTATATTATCTAGCAGATATCTATATAAGTTATATGGGAGAATCTTAAAATATATAGGCAAAATTACAGTTTTAATAGATTAAATGAGCATTTCTATATTTTTGTGCACGCGCAATGCAGAATACATTGGGATATATTGTTAAAAATGGCCGCTTTCTATAGAATTTCTTAAAAAATTGGAAAAGAAACAATTTTAAAAGCGGAAAGAAACAAATTATTTTGAATATTTTCAAACAGTTTAGTGAAAAATATCCTATATTAGCCTTTGAGGAAATAAAAGAATTTACAGGTGAGTCATCATAGAGCATATGTTCTGCTCGTAATGAAATTGCAAATAAAGGATATCTATAGACATCGTGGAAAAAGCGTAAACGTCTCTGATTAGGTTATATATTTTTTGTCACAAATAAATAAATAATAAATGGAAGTTCCTAATTATTGGTATCATCTTACCTTGTATTCAGTCTTATTTCGCGTAAAATACGATGTTGTCTAAAAACAATGCTTCTACCGATGACAGTTCCGTGCACGATTCGCAGTTTAAATTGGCTCTACGATTCCCCCAATAAACGGAGTTGGTGGAGTAATAGGCCTATCTTATGCAAGTTTGTTTACAGTACAACTGAAACTTAGCTCAAAATTAGTTTACTAGAGGATTTTAAGCTATGGGTCACATACATTCTAGTTGACCGGAGGGCCTCCTTGGATGAATGATCAGCTCAATATCGGAATATCTCCGAAACAACATGAAAAACATATCTTCACTCAAGCATTCATATCAAAAGAAGGCGTATGGATGAATACAAAGGTACAATGGCTAAACATTGTTTGGAGACTTTTGAGGTTTAAAGGTTAGTCTACTGACTTTTTTTTTACAGGTGAGGAAAACCCGAAAAAAAAAAAGCCAGGCAACTTGTCCCGACCGGGAATCGAACTTGAGTTCACTCCTTCCTAGACAATGGCATTACCGTGAGATCACAGCAGCAAATTTAAAATAAATGTGTCGGTGTTGTTTATAGTTGCTTTAAGTGCAGCAATATCGTGACTTTCCTTATAGCTATTTGCATTATGGTCTGATAAATTCGGCATTCTCTCTACTCCTGGAACATGCTGTCTCAATGCCACGACCATCCGGTGTGATGAACGGACACTTTTAACATCAGTGACAGATGCTTTCTTTTAATACTCTGATATATCATGGCATCTGACCTCTTTCCGTCAGAAACACCTGCTTTATCTTTGTAGGCCTACATTTCAACTCTCATTTGATAGACACCAACTCGCGGAAGTGATTACATTCTATTGTCGTAAACTAATGGTTCTGTTGCGTTTACTTAATTTCACATGAAAATGATAGATTACAGCCTAATAGGTAGTGATCAGATTTCTGACTACAGTTCATGAGGTCCCGGGTTCGATACCCGATCAGACCATAGGATTTGTTCCCCTTAAAGGGAATTATTGCTGTGGCTGCCTATGGTCTGCGATTTAGGTTAAGGACTCTCGTAGCGCTTCATTATCATTTGGACGGTACTTTGCTGAAAGAGACCAACCCTCATTGAAAGTTTTTTGAGAAAATGGAACTTTTTTTTTTCTGTAAAGTCGTTGTTTTCTTTCTTTATCATAGATGGTAATAGTTGTCATTTGACGATTGGATCTTTATTTCATTGTGTAGAATGATATATCCAGAGAAACCAAATAACCTATAATCTCATTTTTCTTTTTAATTTTGAAGTTGGTCTCTTTCTGCATAACACCTTCCATTTATCACCCATCATATCATAGGGGTAATCTAAGAAATTGATTACTATTCCGCGAATGCCAGGGTAAAAGCCAGGCATATAAAAAACAGCCTGGTGGCATTGGACAAAGAAAAAGCATTAAAAGATGGGTTATTTTTCTGGGACTTTGTTTTCCTATCATTTACAGTTGAGGAAAACACTAAAAAAAACTTTCAAGAGGAATCGAATCCGGATTCGCTGCATAGATGCAACTGATATGACTCCTAGCGTATAGAGGTTATCTATTTTGTAACTTGTTTTTGTTTAAAAAATGTAGAGGGCTAGATGCTACCATGATAACATTGTTTACTATTTTAATCGCAATACATTGTAGTAAAATGATGTACCCGGAGTTCATCGTTTGGACATCCTATTTGTTTACATTTTTATACTTACCGCAAGCGAAGTCAGTGTTCAAGGTCATATGCATTCAGGTTCATTTAACGTGGATAACAATTTTACATGGCCTTTTAATATATTCTAGAATAAGAATGTTTACATATTAAATTAATGGTTCTGTGATTTCTATTCTCAAATGAAGTGAAAACAAATGATTGTTTGCTTTTATCAGTGTTGATGAGAACGTGCACAGCTGTTTTTTTCCGTATTTTAGTGGAATTATAAATATACAAATAAATATCCTCAACTCGTGACCAACTCAGGGTCGGGTCGAGGAATGGCATGCGATGAAGCTCCTATACAGTATTTATAGAGGTCTATGAACTACAAAGGTGCTGGCCGATCACTCCTGGCACACAATCACAGGTGCGGATGAATTAAATGAAACGAAATGATGCGATGAGTATGGAGGTATGGTGGGATTAAATTTGTGGCAGGGGAAAAGGGAGAAACCCCGAGAAAAACCTGTCCAAGCTCCGTTTCACCCACCACGCAACCCACAAGGAGTAACCGAGACTCGATCTCGGGACTCCAGCTGTTTATTTGGAACTATGCCATAATAATTTCGTAACAATTATGGTATTGGACGTAAATTGATTATCGTTTTAATTCAACGCTCCTTTCTTCTTCCTTATTCCTAGTTTAACCTCTCATTTTAGTTACTTTGACATGTCCAATGCCGTTCTTACAGTTACACAACATGTCGGGAAAGGAAGTTTAAACTCTTGATCACATCGGCCTACTTTTTTAACCATACAAGGACATTGAGAGTTCTCCGGTTGAGGGATCAGTCCAATTCCGAGGCCACCTCCGAGAAAACATGAACATTTAAGACAAGACACATCATTCACTCATACATTCATACTGAACAACCCGGATATGATGATGATTAAGTTGGCAAATGAACTATTGAGCCTTAAAGTTTCCCAACATTCATCTTATAGCTGAGGAAACTTGTCCCGATCGGGCCCGCTGGGTACAACGTTCGCATGCACAGCAATGAACATCATTTTGCTAAATAAGTAAATTGCACCTTTACTAAGTTCGGTTTTATTTTTAGATCCTTCAATATCATCGGTCACGTCGCGACTATATATTTGGACTATGCATGTATGTAGGGCCTACTTGATTATACATTCATGTCTAACGAAAATTTACTAAACAAATTAGAATAGAATTGACCTCTAATATAAAAAGTAGTAAAAAATAAAAACAAAATAAAATAAAATGTAGGAAACTACCAGTTATTACAAATGTATCCTGTCAGTCTACTCTAGAGCATGTTCATTTGAGCTCTACGCCTAATTGTTTTAGATCTCTATCTATCTATCTGTCTGTCTGTCTATCTGTGTCCCGCGCCGTAGCCGTGTGGTTAAGGCAAGAAGCATTGGTGCACAACTACGGGACTTGCGCTAGTTCGAGTCTCCACGGGGGAAGAAATGTTCTCGTGGAACTTCAGCCAGTATAGGACCAGTGCCCAGTGCCCATCCAGTATGGCGAGGAATGGGTTTGCTACAATGAATAGCCGCTGTAATTGAGACAACCAGCTATAACGGCTGGGGGACCCGACATGCTGACCCACATGTCACCCCTACACTGGCTGGATGATCGGCTAGCTCTATGATTAACACATGTAGATGTGAGACCAGCAACCGGCTGGTAGGCTAAGGAGAGAATCTATCTATCTGTACATAATTTGCTTGTCTCTGGATCAGAGGTTCCCAGATTGAAATTTTGCCGGGGCCGATGAACTTTTTTTGGACATAAAAATCTTGACGCTGGGTAAATATATGCAAAGTGCACATATAAAAAATACCTGACAAGTATTCTGCATAAGAACATCTGTTTTTCTGCTCAGTTGGATACCAACCTGTTTCCCAGGAAATACTGGAGTTTTTATGATAATTACAGTAAAGTATTTCGTGTCTGGATGCGAAGAAATTGTAACCGTAAGTTTTATGCGTATATTTAAGCGTTCTTCGTAAGTCTTCACCGTGTTAAAGAAAACACACTCGCGTAGTTCCTAATATCAACAAAACTATTTTTCTCTGCCATTACTTGATTTACTGTTTCATTCCATACTAAGATTTAATGATTTTCTTGGTGGTAGTGGTAAATAGACTAAACATATATACACTCCAAAATATGGACACAATTGCGTTTGTAAGTTTTTAGAATAGTACGTTTAAACATAGGCTCAATTCTGGAATTACGTGCTATTATGCATTACAGGGACTCTCGACGTCCCAATTCCTTTCAAAAAACGTTAAACTGAAAATATATAAAACTATTATTCTACCAGTTATGTTATATGGATGCGAAACATGGACTCTTGCTTTAAGTGAGGAAAGGAGATTACGAGTATTTGAGAATAAGGTTCTTAAAAAAAAAAGAGATGAACAGACAGGTGAATGGAGAAGACTTACATAACAGTGAACTACATGATCTTTATAGGAAGCCAGATATAATAAGAACAGTTAAGTCTTGTAGACTGCGATGGACAGGACATGTGGCAGGAATGGGAAATGAAAGACATGCATGGAAGCTTCATGTAGTAAAATCAAAAGGAAAACGCCAAGTTGGTAGACCAAGAATGAGATGGGATAATATGATTTGAGTGAAGTAGATTATACAGGAATGATTGGAAAACAGCGCAGGATAGGGGTGTATGGAGAGCTTATGTCCGCGCGGCTATGAACTTATGGGTTCGATGGTGCCAGTGAGTTTGTTAAGAGCCTCTGGGGTGGAACAGTTGGGATGTTACTCGCTACCCAGGAGTCCTGGGTTTGATTCCCGACTATAGCATAGCGATTTTTCTGTATGTATATATGGGGTCTATAATAGGTCTATTCTGCCTGTTGAGAATTACCGAGTAGCTAATTGATATGAGAAGAAGAAAACATTGATTTTGAAAAAAAAGATTGCATAGCTGTTAAACGAGCTTCGGACATTTTAGATTTCAGTAATTCTATTAGATCTATATAAAAGTGCAACAAATATATGCACCGTGTTCAAATGTGAAAAAAATAAGTGGGCATTCTATGTTGGTTCTTTTTACCTTTTTTTTTATATACGATTATTGCGTCCCCATTCCATGCAGTAAATGATCTAAATCGTCCTCGATAGTTCTACTAGTTTTTACGGAGCACTCTTAAAATACTCAGTACACTTATTTAGTTACGTGTTACAATTCGTACGTACAACAAAACAAGTGCATAGGAGTAAGGAAACATCTTTTTTTATTGGTAGCCAGCTGTAAGAAACGGCATTGAAAAGGCGGCCATGGCAGGAATCCAACTGGCCAAGCATTTGTTTCAACCTAGAGCAGGGATGCAAAATTTTTGGTCCAGTGAACTTTTCTGTAAAACTGTATCATACTTTAATAATATAAAAATAATAAACTAATATAAATAAATAAATATTTCCATGGCACACCTCCGAAGAACAAACCCGGCTGTCATATTACAGCACAGGGAATCGTTTAGTATGTCGCAATCTTTCTAACATGCTCTCAATGTTTTAACCGGATTTCACTACTTTTCATATCAGGTTACTGTTTAATCATTCTCTCGAGGCTGAGTGGACAAACAGAGCCCATCATCATCATCATTTCCTTTCCCTCCTAGCTGGAGCATAAGGCCGTAATGAAATTTCTCCATTTAGCTCTATCATCACCAACCTCTTCAGCCCCAACAAAGTTTTTTTTTTCTCACGTATTTCTCCTTCACTAATCCTCTTCAAAGTTATGTTTGGTCTTCTTCTCCTCCTTGAACCCTGGGTATTCCAGTCCAGTGTGCATCCAAATCCATTTTCTTTCCTTTATTGTTTTTGGACAGGTGCTTGTTCATTTTTGCGCCATAGTTCTTGGTTTGACATTATATCAGGCCATCTCACATTTAATGCCCGACGTAAACATCTATTTACATACCCCGGGAGCAAGTTAATTATTTCTTTTCTCATCTTCCATGTTTCACATCCGTAGAATAAAACTGATTTTTACATTTGTGTTAAATAGTTAAATCTTAGTTTTAATTGAAATGTTTTTATTCTTCCACGGTGGACAAATGCTTGGTTTGCATTTTTAAATAGATTCTGGACATCTTGTAATGCACCTCCATATATAGTAAAAATAGACCCTATAATCAAGGCAAAATTTTGAAGATGTTCGCCCACGTTGAGGTGACATTTAAAGTTGGACGTTGGGTTCAATGTTGATTTGCCACAGTTAATTTTATTCTTTTCTCAAGGGAACACAAAGATGATTGTCACTTGAAATAAAAACTATATATATTTAGAAAGTTATTATCCACTATTTATTTTTAAATGAATGGTTAGTATAAATTATTTATTTGATGAAACTTGTCACAGTTCGTTTTATATTAACCGTTATCACTAATTAATTATAAAATGACGGTTAAAATTTGCTCAACTTTTAATTCAGTTTTAATCCACCAAATTTCCTATTTTGAAATGTTTAGATTTATCGGGAATATTTTATTTACTTGTCAATTATCAGACTTATTTCCTGTCACTCAAGTTGCTATAACTGTTGAAGGAGATTGTTTTACAAGACAAAAGTCTTTCAAATTAAGATTATATCCTAATATTATCACTGGTAAAGTAGTTTCACTATGCACATGTTATTTTCAGATACACTATTTATAAATTCAGTACTTTATCCTTAATGAGTTACTTAAATAATAAATGAGCGTTTTGTAATGCGACCATTCACATTGAGTGTTCATTGTGCACTGATGTGGTCATGTTAGAGATCTTAGTCCCAGCATTCAAAGTGTTTTCATATCCATTCAAATAGGATTTGGCCGTGAGTAGTACTGACTAACTCATTTCCAGATTATCCAATAATTTCAAAATATTGGAGATCAGTTAGTATTTCAAACATTTCAAATTCTCAACAGCTTCTAGAATCTTCCATAATCAAACTACGTTGACAACAATATCTTATTCTTAATTAGTTGTGATATAAAACGTATAAATTCTATTCATGTCCATATTAATACAATTTTTAATCATATTTCTTGTATTAATTTTTTTCCCAGTGCCCCAGGTTGCCATTTCGACATTTCTGGTATTTTCTCCTGGTATGGCGTACTTGTAACCCACTTCTGAGGTTGGGGCGCCTGGAAGGCGGGGTTACGCCGCCCCGATGATGAGAGTTGATGATGATGGTAATGATGCACCAAGAGAAGCCTTAAACTAAACTTGACCTAATTAGGCGAATATGATATTGATGATAATGATGGCCAGATGGTGTTCGGGGACCGTTTGGGCCTTAAAGTTTCCTGACATTTATCTTACAGATGAGGAAAAGCCCCGAAAAATCCGGACCCAGGAAACTTATCCCGATCGGGTTTGGAACCCGGGCCCGCTGCATAAGAAAACAGCACGCTATCTCTAGACCACAGCTGTGGACATAAAAAATATATGCATTATTTGATTTGGCGTTTTGTACATCCCTGGCCTAGTGCGACGTCTTCTCTAATGAGGTCGCTGGCGCTGAAGCCAAACAGAGCATGAGTGAGAGTTGACTAATTAGACCATGATACAGAATCGATTACTTTTTAAATTAACATTTTATTACTTGACATCTCCATTTCCGGTTGTACTGGTCAGTTACTTGAAATATTACCCGGAACAGTTCAAGTTGAAGGACACCCGCCAGCCTTAATTATGTCATCTATAAAAATAATCTCTGCCTAAAATTTTATAAAAATCGATGGCACGACTACACTGAAGGGTCAAGTCCACTGAAGTGGTTACTGTCATTGGTTAGCAAATACTAGTAGCGTGATGCAGTGCCTCAACTTTACAGTAAGTTAATTTTCTTTCCCGGATTCCGCTACTTCTCATGAAGTAGCCATCCAATTGTCTTTAGAGTTTGAGAAGACCGCGTCGCGGAGGACTCTCTTAAGGTAGCCAAATGCCTCATCTAATTAGTGACGCGCATGAATGGATTAACGAGATTCTCTCTGTCCCTACTGATACATGACCTCGTTTCAAATGCTATATTCAAAGAAAAATTCTGTGATATAGCCGGGAATCGTAGTCGGGATCCTTAAGATGCTGGCAAAGCATCCAAATCGTGATGCTACAGAGTCAGTATTTAATTTACTTAATAGGAAATTTTTAATGGACAAATCTGGATTAAAAAAAAAGAACTTCACTTTTACAAATCTGGATTATTTTTAAACCAACAAAGTGTATGCTCTTTGACGAGTGCATTATCAGTAAACTATTTTTTTACAAATAAAAATCAACGAATGCCAATGTTTATATACATACATTGTCCAAGAAGATTTCAATATTAGCATACATGGAGTAAAGTATATTTTAATTTATGCAGACCATCTTTATGTAGGAGGGCAAGATTTTTATGCCTAGTTTTAATATTGAAGTTCTTGGTATTATTACAGTTCAATGTAGTGAAAACTGTGAACCATGTAAAAAGTAAAGTGATCCCACTGCAGACTTTAGGAGGCCCTTAGGGTAGTAGGCGGTTAAGGCTCTATTTTTTTCTGTACAATCGGCACTTGTTAGCTTAGCGTGACGACCGTCTTTTTCCCCAGAACAAGCATCTGATACTCATTTCATAATGTAGTTAAAACTATCAGCCATGTATTTAGTATTAAATAATGTTAATAATTAATCATTGGAATTACCTTAAATATAACATCATCTATTGTAGGCTCACTACGGTTGTTGTCCAGCGGCTCGTTTGTGTTTCCCTGCAGCTGTTGTATATAATGAAATACAAAGATGCCGACTATACCGCCCACTATAATACTTCCGCATGTTAAGCATTGTCGCGCGGCACCCATCATAGTGAGGTGAAAATACCAATTTCATTGACAAATTATTATTCTAGACTGTGTATAATATACTTTCAAAATAACAAAGTTAATGCGACCAGCCTCGTGGACTAGTGGTCAGCGCTTTTGATACAGTTCACAATGAAGGTCCCGGTTTGATTATAGCAAGTTTTCCTTAACGAGAATTAATCCTGTTGCTTACCATGGCATGGAATTTAGGTTGTAGACTCTCCTGGCGCTTCGTTATCATTTATCATCCCTGATATAATCGGGGTATCGTAACTCCGCCTTCCAGGTTGCCCCAACCTAAGAAATGGATTACAAATTGTCATAAAAAACAACCTGGTTGAATTGGACAATATACAGTGCTATCATTATATTATTGGCACACCGCGATCCTATGCTGTCCGTTCCCCGCCGCGAATGGCGCCAGCATTGCCAGTGAAATCCCCTCGTCTGCTGTCCATTGCCCCCCCCAATACTGATCGCACTGTATAGTTTACATGCCGTAGCCGCGCGGTTTAACATATCCCTTGAAGCAGAGCTACAGGTCTTGCGTTTGGTTCAAGTCCCCATTGCGAAATACATTTTTCTAATGAAACTTCGGTCTTCATGGGGCCGGTGTGTCTACCCAGCATCGTCAAGAGATTGGGCGTAAGCAATAAGTAGCGAGTGGCTCCATGTTAAAAAAACAAGTAATAATGGCTAGTGGACCCGCATGCTGACTATCACGCAATATTCTATGATTAACATACTCACATGTGAGGCCAGAAGCCGGCTGGTGGCCTTCTAGGCCTATCGCGTCAGGAAGGAGGGGGAAAATGTTGATATTATTCTATTGTTTAAAATATAGATCAGACTACGGTCATATATTCGAAGATTTTGTTAATGAGAGGGCTGTGATCAGATATTAAAAACAAATGCATCAGCCACGGTGGTCTAGTAGTTACGTTCCTTGCATCTAGCCCGTCGGGTTCGAACCCGACCAGGTAGGGACCTACTAGATGCCTGCTAGGTGTCACTTGAGGCGGCATGCCGATCACATGACACTCACGACATCTGTAGAGAAATGAGAATAATTAAATCAAATTGGTTAAGAATTCCCAAAGGAGGGGTAGGCCACGACTTGGGTGTAAGAGACAAATGGATGACTGGAGGAATAAAATAAAATAAGTTAAAATATCTTCTTAGGTAAAATCCGTCGTCCTCAACTTTAAAATATGTTATCTTTATGCCTGTAGGCCTTTCAGGACATCCGTCCCATCTTCAGTAGTTCATTCTTCGCTACAGCATCCAGGTTGATGTTTGATGATGTAGCGAAGAGTGAACTGCTGAAGATGGGACGGATGTCCTGAAAGGCCTGCAGGCATAAAGATCACATATTTTAAAGTTGAGGATGACGGATTTTACCTAAGAAGGTATTTTAACTTATTTTATGACTCTCCACCTCAACGGTTTTAACAATGAATTTTATTAGTATTGACAGGAGGAACAAATAAAATAATATAGGCTTATGTTTATGTTAATAAATAGAACATCTAGTTAAAAACTGCCGGTTTGTTTTAATGAAAACTCAATTTATGAATGGGTTGGATAACCTTGAGTTACCATAATGTATACCTGCGTACATTTGTGCTCGCAAAATTCGAAAATTAGTTCGGTTGATTGACTAGAAATGTTGACACAACGCATGTTGAATTCGGTAGACCTACTGCGAATGTTTACCCACTCACTCACTATTACGCTCTAAAACTAAGGAATTCACCTAAAACGACAATTTAAAAATCGCTCTAGCGGTCGCAATTTTCGATGTTTCACACGAAACTCAATATATGCTCATAAAATGAACAGAGGTAGATATCATCATAAAACCAGCGAAATCTGGTCATTAGAAGTTGAGTTTTACCCGAAATCTGAAAATAAAAATCGCCATGTTTGATTCTTCGCAATGTATATATTTGTACATAGAGGTTTTCAGGTATTGAGAGTTTTTATCCACCTATTATTTTATCCATTAGATGTAGGAGTTCACCTGAAACAAAAATTTAAAAATAGCTCTAGCGGTCGCAATTTTCGATGTTTCACAACGAAACTCAGTATATGCTGTTAAAGTAAAACTTAGGTAAGTATTATAAAAAAATAGCGAAATCTGACCATTAGAAATGGTTATATGAAATCCGAAAGAAAAAATTAAATCTAGCAACCGCCGTGTTTGCTTCGACGCAAGGTATACTTTTTAAGAACATAGGGGTCTACAGATGTTTTGATACGGCGAGTTTTTAGCCCCTATTATGCACTAAGTCATTAGTTGACTAAAAATCGCTCTAGCGGTCGCAATTTTCGACGTTACGTAACGAAACTCAATATGCTATTGAAATAAACCGAGGTAGGTATTATCAAAATTTTCTTTTTTACTTATTCAACTAAAAATAAAAACACATTTAATTTATTTAGGTGTAGCAGTGCACGCCGGGTATTAGATAGTAGATGTATAAAATAATATATATAACGACGTAGCCCAATGTTAAGCCATAGCCTCTCCCTTGTCAGGAGCCAATAGAGCAAGTTACCCTATTTACTCATAGATGTCATGAATGGCAAGCATCAAACACACCGACTAAACGTGACATCTACAGGAAACTAAGGTATTACTAGGACGTTGAGATCGGTAAATTTTGCTTAGAGGCATCATTATTAAAGCTTAAGGATCTTTTACGAGCCTGAAAATCTTCAGACTCGGGACCCACGGCTTAAAGTCCCTTCCGGAGGACTTGCTCCTTGAATTTTTCCATCCTAAAAATTCATCGACCGCGGCGTAGTTTGAACCCGGGACCGGAGGCAAGGAGCATAACCCCTAGTCCACCGCGGCGCTCATATAAAATAATATAACAAAGAGTAAAATGTGAATATATATATACACACACACTCCATATAAATGTAGTATGGATTTAGTAAACTAATTATTACGCGTGTTTGTTTTGCAGTTGTTAATTTAATTTTAATTGTTACGTGAACATAATGAAAGTGAAACTGTGCTGTTTTACCGTTGTCTACATAATATTGTGAAGTTGAGAGAGAAAGAGGGAAGAGGTCATTGTCATCAGCGTGACTTATTTCCTGTGTTCATTCTGGTATCAACAAAAAAATACAGTAAATTAACTATTGTATCTGATTGATTGGTATCATATGTGGACATATAGGTTATCTAAAGGTGAGCCTTTTCAAAAGTGCATTGATATTGAAAATGTAGTTTCTGTAAAATGATTCATGTAACAACAGCTCATGAGAGCTAAAATTAACTGAAATATTGTTGTTGTCGCTAGATGACATAGAAGGAGTTACTGGTTATTCACGCAATTAGTGTAGGCTTAATGCAATACATCAACCTTAGATTTAATTTATTTAACCGGAGCAATATTTAAAGAAAAAGTAATAGACGATATTAAAAAAAACGGCATTCGCGTTTGTGAGATATCGGATTAAGTCCCCCGTATCCTTTAATGTTTTATAATTATTGGGAAATACTTTCTAACATATTATGACAAGAAAAAAAATTAAGTTCCAACTATACACCATGCGCATGCGCCAACAGACACAAAACGGTTTACACCATACGTTTACACTATCGAATCACGGGATGCAATCAACATACACGCGACATTTAAACTTGCGTTGCCTTGTATAATTTTCATAGAATCGATTGACGACAAACCATTCCTATTTTTCAATTTATAAATCTGGAGAATTATAGTGCAAATGCCAGTCAAAAATAAATTTAAAAAAATATAAAAACCGCAAAATCATTGTAGCAGTAGGCCTATGTGATTAAAGGTCCCGCTCAGCAGCCGAGTGGTTTAAGTTTCTTGCAGAACTATGGTGTCCATCCATTATAGGACAGCTATAATAAGTAGTGGCTCTAGGTTGACAAAACCAGCCATAACGCCAGGGGGGGGGGCTTGACATCCTACCACATGACAAGTGGATGTGATGCTGGGCCAAGGGCCTTCTGGCCCTGTTGTGCCACGGAGTTTTTTATATAAAAAAAACGACTTGAGGATTCTTTTTTTCTCCAAAGAGAGTATGAAATGTACCTGAAAATTGAATGAAAAGTTGAAATAAAAATAACCTCAAAAAATCATATTAACAATATGTATAATTGAAAAGTTGGTTTGAATATTCCAGTGAGATTTTGATCAATGATACAGCCAATAATACACATGTCGGAACAGAGTTTTATGGCCCTGAAGTGTTTGTGCTGCTACCTAAAATTGCAGAAGTATATGATGTTAATAAAAATATGAAAGATAATAGAACTCCTGGAGAAGATGGTATACCAGCAGAACTGCTTATTACAGCAGACAGGACCCCATGGAAGAATAATCTAATCAAAATATTTTGGAATAATGGAGTGATTCCCAGTGTTTGGAGAATGACTATTGTATGCCTATTTTATAAAATGGGCAGTAAATTATATTGTAATAATTATAGAGGGATATTGCTGCTAAACACCACTACCAAGATTTTTCACTAGTATTTTATCTAACTAGCTTAAACTTTATACCAATGAAATCTTAGGGGAGTACCAAAGTGAATTTAAGCATAATAGACACTGGGCTCAAGTATAGAATGTCTTTACCTATGATTTCCTATACTACATTTTTATAATATTGTTGCTCTACATACTTTTTCCGTCTTTACCAACATTTTGTAATATTTTAAATGTTTTGCAACAATATTTGTAACTTTTTTTACAATTATTAAATATTTATCTATGTTTAATTAATGTTGGGAAGTAAACATTATGAGGTATAATCATTAAAATTCATCGGAGAACATATTGTTTAAACAATATGTATAATTAGGAATGATCAAACGCTGAAAATTGAATTTGATATATTTAGAAAAGGAACTCATACAGATAATTACATTAAATCATCAGGCTTCAATCACATTGCTCATAAGCATGCAATATTCAATAGCTTAATTTACAGATTGACAAATGTACCATTAAACGAAGAAAATTTCAATAAAGAGTTTAAACATATCTTAAACACTGCTAGATTAAATGGTTTTGATAAAGAATTAATTATAAATAAGTTGAAGAAATTCAAACACAATAAAAGACTTAATGAATATACTACTCTACAAATTGCAAAAAAAAAGAAAAAATACAAAAAATTACTTACCATCCTGAAATGCATAGGAAATTTCAAAAATTTTTTGACAAATACAACATTTCTTTGGCACCAATAAATAAATTTAGTCTGGGTAATCTTCTAAGTACCAATAAAAAAGTCAATGTTCCAGACAGTAAGAAATCTGGAATTTATCAAATAAATTGTGAAGATTGCAATAAAGTTTATATAGGAAAAACAAAAAGGAATTTGGAAATTCGGACAAAAGAACATTTCAGAAATATTAAAATTGTGAAATTGAAAATCTGCAATTGCTGCACATAGTTTATTAGAACATCATAAAATTGGAAGAGAAGCTAAACTTTTAAAACAAGTAGAGAAACCTTTGGAATTGACAGTTTGGGAAAAAATGTACATTCAGAAAAACAAAAATAGATCAATGAATTTTGATATCCCTAACGAAATTACATTGATTTCGAAGTTCATAAATTCAACCATAGATGGCAGCACTGAAGATGGCGACAATAGGATAGTTGACGGCCGAAGAATTTCATCAGTCGGAGTTATGGCTGACGATGAACATGATTATGTTTGAAATCGCGATATCATGGAAGCATGAATCCTATGAGGTGAGTTGTTTAAACAATATGTTCTCCGATGAATTTTAATTTATCTATGTACCCGATGATCTCTTCAAAGTTCTACATAATCATTGTGCACATGCGCAAACCTTTAAAGAAACTTACGCTAGATGGCAGAGATATCTGTGAAATCAGAATGAGCAACATTTGAAAATATATTTTAAGAAATGGATGTTTACTCATGTAAATTTGTTAGATTCCGATGGGACAAGTTAGTGTACATCAAATTAGTTTACACTTCATTAAATAATATACATGTAATTTATTTTGTTAGGTTAAGAAGAGAGAAGTTGGTGTACATCCATTTCTTACAAATACTGGAATTTATTACAAAGGTTGGTCATACCGATTCAACACACATGCCCACCATCTAGCGGAAATCTCTTCAAGTTTTCGCACAAGCGCACTATAATTCTGTAGAACTTGAAAAAAAATTCTTCATAGAGATAAACTAAACTTCTTCCCACAATAGATCATATTATATTCACAATGAGTAATTATATGGAAAAGACAAATATAATATTAAAATGCATCAGTTATGTATTGATTATAAATCAGCATTTAGGTAAATAACAATTATTTACATTTACCAAATACAGTTTCGATCAAAGAAAAATCTTAAAATGTAAAAAAAGTTTTTTTCTCAATGGCAGTAGATTGTTTTATGACATTCCTGGCATTGGTGAAATTTTAATCCATTTCTGGCATTCTCTTCTGGCATTGGTGGAATTTTAATCCATTTCTGAGTTTGGGGCATCTGGAAGGCAGAGTTACAAACCCTGATGATATGTTGGGTGATAAATGGGAACAATGCACCAGGAGAATCCTTAAACCTAAATTTAATCCATATTTCAGACCATGGAAGACCATATGAATAATTGCCTCTAAGGAAAAAAAAAATCCTATAGTCAGATCAGGAATCAAAGTAAGAACTTCATGAACTCTAGTCAGAAGCTCTGATCATAAAGACCATGAGACTGGTCTCTTTATAGTTAAAGTAAAATATTCAATGATATATAAGTTAATAAACAATTTAAAATAATTATGATAAAATTAATATTTTTTAAGGATTGTTTAAATTAGGTATAATAGTTGAAGGGTCCAGGGGAAAAACGATGAATGTCACAAAATCACAAAAACTGAGGTTTCATATTCTTAGTGTTTGTACTGTTCCCTAGTAACATTTAAAAGGTGAAAACTGTTTAAAGAAGCTATGGGTTACATTTTATAAGGCTTTGAAAATAATGTGTACAGGGAAATGATATAGCGTTTCAAAACTTAAAATTCATTTATCTCAGTTTAAGTTTAATGTGACATTCATCGCTTTTCCCCTGGACCCTTCAGTTATTTTAAGCATTTACACAAAAAGTTTGTTTGGTAGCATGTCTATATATATATATATTTGTAAATTATCGTGGTTTATTAATGGATAATATTTGCCAGATATCTTGCATAAGACATTTGACTTTGGCTAGACTCATTCATATCCAGATGGTCATGGCCCACTTAACTTCCTATAAAACAAGTATGGAAACTTTATTGGGGTTAAATGTATTTCATATATTGTTGGCTAAGTCATAGATCTTTTATCTTTTAATAATGTTAGTAAGAGATGTGGAGCCACAGAAGATTCCAGGCATGTAACAGGAGTTAAAGAACTTTTTTTTTTGCAAGTATTACATGTTGATTTGCCATATAATTGTGAGAAATGCACAAGTTGATAACATTGTTTTGTCCACTGTTATAATGAATGAATGAATTGTGTAATCACTTTTCATTGAAAAGACATGTGTTGTAATAGACATGTTTCTCTCTCCTTGCAGTGAAGTCTCCCATTAAGAAATCTTCTCTTGGTGAACCACCTCGTGAAGCATTTCCCACAGATTCTGTGACATCAAGTTATGGAGTAGGTCCAACAGATGAGAATGGACGTCCACTGTTTGGCTTGAGTGCACTGCGTCGGCGGCAAAGTACCAACAACAACGTTCAAATACCTCAAGGTGAGTGTCATCTTACAGAGAATCCATAAAATATATTTTTAATAATTATTTTATTTTGGAACAGTCATCTTGAGACTGACTCAAAACTCTCTACATCTTGCTCATAAACAGGCAGAAGGTTTAGTAAGCAAACAGAGCAATTGTATTATCTCACAGAATATGTATGAAGGGCTCTTATCAGATAGTCCTATGCTATGTAATATTGAAACTTAGATATAAGACTTTTTAAACCAAAAAGTATCAATGAAACAAAGAAATCTATAACAAACATAGATGAATTACTCTGCCATCTGTTAAAAAAAATTGGATATTGTTATCCAATTGTAATATTATTGTGTTTTGTTTTTTGTTTTAAGTATATTATTACCAAACATCAACTTATTGTAACGGACTGTCAACAGCATGTATGGCTTACTGCCCGTGCGACCCATATTTGTAAATAACATTGTATATATCTTACTTTTAGTCTCATAAAGTCCTTATGTATGTATGTATGTATGTATGTATGTTAAAAAAATTGACAGTACTTGAACAGTAAGAAGAATGAATGTTCAGAGCTCTGTAGTTGGTCGAATATCAATTTTTTATAATGTGGCATAGGACCATCTTGTTTCAAACCCTTCATATTATGTCAGATTCTGTGTAAAAACACTCTCGTTTATGACAGTCTGTTTCATCAAGACTGTACAATCCAATGAATTCCTGTTCCTCCCACTGCAGCGATATGGGTGCCTCCCTAGTGGGACATTTCTTAACTACACTGATTTAATATGCTTATTTCCCTACAGATATTAGCAAGAGACATATGTGGTTGGTTCAATGCTGTGGTTTTGAGGTAGCATGCTGCCTTGTCACACAGCGGGCCCGGGTTCGATCCCCGGTCGGGCAGTTTTTCTGGGTGAGGTTTTTATTGAGGTTTTTCCTCACCTGTAAGACAAATGTCAGGAAAACTTTAAGGCCCAAACGGTCCACGAAATCATATGGCCGTCATCATCATCATCATCATCATCATCCTTCGATGTGGAAAGCAACGGGAAGCTACCACACCTACAATTCCCTAGTAAAGCTGCAAGCATAGCATGAAAATGCTATGATTGCAGTGAAAGACCTGCCTTCAGGCAGAATTACTATGGATGGATATGTGGTTTATACATCACCTCGAGATGACATCTAGTATGAAACTAAGGTATTACTTGGATGGATGAAGGTCGGTTAAATTTTGCATAGAGGTTTAAAATTAATGTTGAGAAGTAAACATTATGAGGTGGTATTGTTTATTTTTTATTATTTCACTCACCTCATACTTCATAATTCATAGCAGACCCATGAAGTATGAGGTGAGTGAAATAATAAAAAATAAACAATATTAAAAAACCTCATAGTGTTATTTCCTATCTACATAACTTAATTATGAGGTGATATTCATTTAAAATATGGTGAGAATAATATTTAAAAATCTCACCTCACAAATCTAGTGTTTTTCCTCGATACCGGTTTCAAACGGAATCCCGTCCAGCCTTAGTCAAATCTCGACTTCCATTAAAAACTGGTATCGTGGAAAAACACAAGATTTGTAAGGTGAGATTTTTAAATATTACTCTGATCATATTTTAAATTTGCAAAGAGGCCACTCATTCAGGCTTGCATTCTTTTACGAGCCTGAAAAATCTTCATACTCGGGACCCACCGCTTAAAGTCCCTCTGATGGACTTGTCCCTTGGATTTTTCCATCCTAAAAATCCATTAACACTAGTTGGATTTGAACCTGTGACCCTCAGGATTATATGCAAGGAATATAACCACCACGGCCAATGTTGCAACTGTACATTAAACTAATTAAGAAAGTACTTTTATTGATACTACAAATAGGTAAACAAACATTGTTTTCTTCCTTGTAATAATCCTTAATCCTGGTCTACCTGCTTTTGAAGCAGGGTGCACCACCTTCACCTGTACATCATATCGGTGTACAGAGTACACAGTAAGGTCACAGGTGTGTCCACTTCCCTCGGTGCATTCTTAATTTGATATTACAGTTACTAAACTCCTCTGCCTGCTAGTAAAGAATATGCTTCAAGTAATGGGGCGGTATTTTTGAATGGCTGATAATTGTCACTTGAGTTCACTATTTTAATTGATATTAGTTGATGATTGCCCTAGCATGGTAGTCCTATTATTTTAGAATAGAGCATTGAGATTCACATCTATATCAGGACCAGAAGGAGAGTTGCGTGGAAAGCAGACAATAATTCATAATTAAATTATTTTATTTCTCTTCGTTGACTAACTTAAATGCTCTTTACACTTGATTAATAAAAATTTTCTCTTAAGGACATTCAATATTCCAAACTTATGAGGACTCGAGCTATCTGATGATTTAAAACTCGGGGAGATTTTTACTAAGTCCCGTGACTGTTATTTCCACACATTATTTAAACAATACAATTTAGACCTTCTCTCCACGAACTATTAAGTTTGTCCTCATGAGTTTAGTATCGAAGTCAGGACTTTTTATTTCCATACATGGTTGTACATCCTAACTCCTAGGGACATAAATATTTTTTATTAAACTCTCAACTACTTCTTAATTTCTTCTCATGGATAGTAGTCCTCCAAAATGTGATGTTTTCAACTAGACCCAGCTTAAGAATTTCCAGTCTAATTTGGGGGCTACATATTTATGGCCTCTTCGCATTAAGGTTTCCCACTACTATTTGTGGGAAATTTCACCAATAATATATTTATTTAAGTTACTTTATATTCTATATTCAGTTCATTCTTTGTTTATTGATTAATCATATTTATTAATCACTATACTAGATTAGGGGTGATATATATCGATTCCAGTAAGAAATGATAATGTGTCCTATGGGAGGAACTTTAAGCCATGGGTCCCAAGTCTGAAGATTTTCAGACTCGTGTAAAAGATCCACAAGCCTTAATAAAAATGCCTGTAAGCAAAATTTACCAACCTTGATGTCCTAATAATACCTTAGTTGTCTGTTAGATGTCTCATTGGGTTGGTGTGTTGACTGCATGCCACCCATGACATTTATGAGCAAATAAGGTAATTTAAAAAATTAACTTGGTCTAGAAACTCCTTACAAAGGAGAGGCTATGGTTCAACAATGGATTAGCCATTATAGTTTAATAGTATTAACTGGTGCAAGAAAAAGTAATTGACCATGCTGTAACATAATCAGTCAAGTGGAAAAACAAAGTCAGAATTTTTTTTTTCATTTTCCATGAGAACTATAAAATTTCATAGGTTATTAAACTTCATGATGGATAAATCATACATGAAGAGAAAAATTATACAATCAGACTGGGGCTTGAACCCAGGACCTTTGGCTTTCTAGGCCAAGACTCTACTGACTGAGCTATCTGAGCAAGTTCCAATCTAAACACAAATTTTTCTCTTATATAAGCTGTTAATTTCCGCAGACCAAATGCTATGAAACCTTTGCTTCTATCTTGCAAATGGCAGCTTCTTTATTAAGAAGACATTCATTTGGAAATTTTACATTACATTATAAAGCCAGTACGGCTTCTTTCAATGTTTTTGTTATTAATTTTATACATCTCATTGATAGATAAATCATACTCGAAGAGAAGAATTATACACTCAGACTGGGGGTTGAACCCAGGACTTTTGGCTTTCTACCGACTGAGTTATCTGAGCAGTTCCAATCTAAAAGCAAATTTTTTTCTTATATACGCTGTTAATTCCCGCTCACCAAATGCTATGAAACCTTTGCTTCTATCTTGCAAATGGTGGCTTTTTCAATAAGGAGACATTCATTTGGGAATTTTACATTACATTATAATGTATGACTTCTTTCGATGTTTTTATTATTCATTTCATACATCTCAATGATGAATAAATCCTATTTGAAAGAAAAAATTATACACTCAGACTGGGACTGCAACCCAGGACCTTTGGCTTTCTAGGCCAAGACTCTATTGACTGAGCTATCTGAGGAAGTTCCAATCTAAAAGCAAATCTTTGTCTTATATACGCTGTTAATTCATATCCACCAAATGCTATGAAACCTTTGCTTTCTGTCTTGCAAATTATTAAACTTCAATTTGATGTCTCTTTGTTTCAGATACTGTTGATACTGCCCCATTAGATGAATCTAAGCCAGAACCAGAGGAAAAACTACAGGAGACAAAACCAACTGAAATCCGAGATTCCAGTGGACGTCCACTCTTTGGTGGTTTAAAGGCACTGAAAGCAAGTAGTGCTACTGTGACTAATGAGACATCAGCTTCCACTACCACTGCCACCTCTAAAACTAGCATCATACTAAATAAAACTTCACGAGATAGGACTCCCAGTATTGATGAAAGCAAAGATATGCCTGAACAACCTGTATCATCACATTCTGCGCGATCTTGTCAGCAAACATGAACAGAATTCACGTGAGTAAGAGCTGTTATCTTGCTATATGATGACTACTAAAAGTCACCGTCACCATCCTAATCGTTATCTAATGGCTGGATTTGACATTATCATAATTTTTCTTAGTAGCTTTCCAGAACTAAGGGCAAACACGCACACTCTGTTGAGTAATACTAAGAAATTGAGACTGGAAGTAAACATCAATAAAACTAAATATATATTCACATGTAGAAATACATTATATAATGGAAATGGATGGCTAATGACAAATGAGGGAAATTTTTCAAGAAGTGGCTGAATTCAAATACCTAGGAATGATAATTACAAATAGGAATGAAATGCATAAATAAATTCAACATAGGCTCAATTCTGAAAATTCATGCTATTATGCATTACTGAGACTCTTGTCATCTGAACTCCTTTCAAAAAAAGTTAAACTGAAAATATATAAGACTGTTATTCTCCCAGTTATGTTATATGGATGCGAAGCATGAACTCTTACTGTAAGGAAGGAAAGAAGATTTAGGGTCGAATGTTTGAACGCATTAGACAGTAAAAGGCGTTCTCTGCTGATAAAGTTTTATTCAAACACATTTTTCTTACTCAGAAATCTATTCACGCGGTAATAATTGTAAAGCTACCTGACAAGGTACCTTAAGATCATAGCTCAAGATATAAACTTATGTGAAAATTCCGAAGGGAACCGATGGTAACTGATGTAGTTTGAAATTTATCCAAGATGTCGGACCTTGAAGACTTCGATCATGTTTTCGGTATACGCAGAGAAGAGGAATTTGATAGAGTCTACCAAAGAATTCAACTGGAAGAACAGGAGAATCGGCATAATATTGCACGTCAGACGTGTTTGTATACGGTATTATTTGCGGGATGCAAGCATAAATGCATTCCTCTATAGCAGACAAAAATAACGGAAGTGGTTTTATCGCTGAGAATTCTGGGTAATTCGTTGCCAATATTACGAAAACGTCAACATTCATGCATGACGGTTAAGGCGGCCGTTAATTCGATCTCAGCTCACCAGTGATTGGAAGTAATTTGAGTAGAGAGTAATGTATTTGCATACGACCCTTAGAGTATTTGAGAATAAGGTTATTAGGACTATTTAACTCATGCCCCAAATGGGAGTCAATGACCAATCACATTTCAATGATTTTTTATTTATAACAATCGCAGCCATGTTTCGCCTGGAATTTATTAACTGAAGTTTATCATATTAAAGAAAGCTCCTCCTTTTTAACATTCTGAATAGGTCATAGCATTATTTTGCAGTGACTGACTCTCTAAAAAATACGGATTGTATATATTAGTGAATGAATGTCAGCAGATAGCGCATGCGGGAGATAATATAAAAACATTCTTACAATATTGCGATCCTTTGGCAATAAATAATATGATCTGGTTGTAGTGATGAACAAAAGAAGCAATTGAAGCATACAAATCGTTTCTAATTTGTTTTCAAACATCGCCGTTTAAATATATAAATATTTTAAAATAACTATAGTTAAATAATGATTTGTGAGGAAACAGCTTAATTTTTTTCGTTAAATAGTCCTAACAAATGCCACTCTTGATTTCCAAATTCTCTAGATAAGTTGGAAATCACTCATGGTATTACTTATGAAAATTTTTTACTAAAGAGAGATGAACAGACAGGTGAACGGGGAAGATTATATACATTGAACTATGTGATCTTTGTGGGAAACCAGATATGACAAGAACAATTAAAGTATCATAGACTGCAATGGGTAGGACATGTGACACAAATGGGGAATGAAAAAGGTGCTTGGAAGCTTTTTGTAGGAAAACCAAAGGGAAAACACCCAATTGGTGGACCAAGAATGAGATGGGAGAATAACATTAACAATGATTTGAGTGAAGTAAATAATACAGTGGATGATTGGAAAACATTAGCTCAAGATAGGGATGTATGGAGAGCTTATGCCAGTGCATACATGAACCTACAGGCTCGATAGTGTCAGTGAGTTAGTTAGCTTTCCATAACAAGTATACTATTCTGTGATCTGTATTGTATTGTTTACTTTCATGTAGAAAGGGATTGAAATTCATCGGTGAACATTTTTTGTCAACTCACCTCATAGATTTCATGTTTTTCACAATACTGCAGTTTCAAACATAATCATGTTCATCCTCAGCCATAACTGTGACTGATGAAATTCTTCGGCCGTCAACTCTTCTATTGTCACTATCTTCAGCACTGCCATCTATGAACTTTGAAATCAAATTTAGTTTGTTAGGAATATCAGAATACATTGATCTATATTTATTTTTCTGAATGTAAAGTAAAGTGATCCTACAACAGGCCCGGAAGCCCTTGGGGTAGTAGGAGGTTAAGGCTCCCACTTTTCCTAGACAATCGGCACTTTATATCAGCCGGGTTGTCAGCCCTGCATGACGGCCGCCTTTACCCCCAGAACAAGTGCCTGGTACTCATTTCCGTTAGAGGCTGAGTCGACCCCAGGGCCATAGTGCCGCCAGAGGGTTTGGGTCAGTTTAAAAATCCTGACCCAACGGGACTTGAACCCTCGACCCTCCGGCTTGTAGCTCAGTGCCTTAACCACTACGCTACGGCGTGCCTTTTCTGAATGTACATTTAGAAAATGTTCTCCGATGAATTTCAATGATTATACCTCATAATGCTTACTTCCCAACATTAATTTAATATAGAAAGGGATTGTTTAGTGTTTACTAGTCTCGATGTAGGAGGTTATTTAGTGGTAGTATTTGACACAGTAGACATGACATGAAGAGGAATTGAAGACTTTATGGTAGAGATGTTAAGTCTATATATATATATATATATATATATCCATCCATCCATCCATAGTAATTCTGCCTGAAGGCAGGTCCTTCACTTCAGTCATAGCATTTTCATGCTATGCTTGCAGCTTTACTAGGGAATTGTAGGTGTGGTAGCTTCCCATTGCTTTCCACAATATATATATGAGAGATAAAAGACCAACTGCCTCCCTGACAATTCTTATCCACTGTACGAGTCTGATGGCTGATTTTATTAATCTTAGCAAAGCTAATTAACTGTTGTCAAACTCATTTTGAAATTTCAAAAACAAATTTTCATTTCACCAACAAAAGTTAACTCTTCCTATCATCAAATTGCTAATTATCTGTGGTCAAACTCATTTTGAAATTCCAAAAACAAATTTTCATTTCATCAACAAAAGTTAGCTCTTCCTATCATCAAATTGCTAGTCAAACTTGAAAGACCATTTTTGGCCATTCTAGTGATTTGACTAAGTCAAATTAGTTTCAACAGCAGATTTAGAGAATTTGATTTTACATTATTTTTTTAAAGATTGTTGAGAGCAGCTAGAAATATATTGTAAAATAATATATTTTGTCACAGAATTTTTATATATATTGTGTATTTGGAAACCATAAGGTTGACAAATCTGATAAATCTTAAAAGACAAAAGTAAATTTGAGGTTAGGTATACCGTACAATTGATCAAAAATGTATTATGATAAGATTTAGAAATATCCATTGAGATATAGTCTGATAACTGTAATCATCTTGGTGAATCCTATGGTGCGTGGCAGGAGGTAACATTGCAAAGTGAGGGAGGGAAGTAGTAACCATGCAAAAAACATTTTCTTATTAATGATAATAATAAAATAAATTGTTATAAAAACAACACTATTCTACAGTTAGATCAGTATAGTATTGGACAGCAGACGTGGGGGTTTGAAATGTGCGCTGACTAAGAAGTATACAAGTACATCCCACGCATTCACGGTCACACTCAGTTTGTGTGCTTCGAGTAGATAAGGTGTGAATGATGTGTGCATAGTATAAACTGTATAATGGCTAATAATTTTTCTACTGAACGAGTATTTATTTATGATCAATATTTGTTAACTCAGTCTGCGAGCCTAGTACGTAGACTTTTTGAAACATGATTCCCGAGTGTAAAAATTCCATCATGTTCAACAGTCCATAATATGTACACAAATTTTGTAAAGAGGTGTCAAAAAATGTATGGACAACAAAGTTGGACAGTTCCAGCACCTGCTTCAATAAAGTTGATAAGTACAACAGTTTATAAAAGAGTTACAAAAATGTGTATGGTTGTATCACCATGATCCTACGCTGTCTGTTCCCCACCGTGAGTGCATCAGCAGTGTACAATGAAATCCCTGCTTCTGCTGTCCAATGCTATACTGGTCGCACTGTGTAATGAACACTCCAAACATACGAGAAAACAAATTTTCACTAACACAGAACTAGTAGATAAAAAATTCAATGTGCAGTAACAATTATATTTTCAAAAATGAGTGTAGTTGCTGGCAGTACCTGCAACTCACCCTCCCCTTTTACCGCACCATACAGCGTAGACCCCTTAAATATGGCTACAGAAACCAGAATGAACTATATATTATGCAGATTACATACTTAATGATTTAATACAGTTGTATTAAAACTGAAATCACCATTGCAATTTTTAAAACTAAACTTTATATTATAGAATCTATGTATTACATCAATGAAATTAAAATTATGGTATAAAATGTCTCCAGAATAATACAGTCAGTTTAGTGGCCTTAGAAACATGAGATATTATTAAAACAATAATTTTTTTTCTCTCCTGTGCTGGTGTGCAATTTTTCTGGCTTACAGTAGTTATTAAATAGGTAAAGTAATTCCACTACAGATCTTGGTAGGCCCTTGGGGTAGTAGAAAGTTAAGGCTCCCACATTTCTAGATAATTGGCACAATTTGTCAGCCCTGCAAGGCTACAAAAATAATTTAAGTATAGAAAAAGCCCATTCTTCTCTGATATATGTTTTTTGTGAATCACCGTCTGCCTCTTCCAGAGCCACCATTGGAAACTGGTTTCATCAATTATGAGTTCTCTTGAAGATGAATCTTGTCCTGGTCGCCAATGGCAGTGACCCAAGAAAACCTTGACACTGAGATAAAATGATCGAAGAAAATCCTCATCTCAAATATTGAATCGACTGTGGCATAGACCCTCATTCACAGTCATTTAAACCTCACCAAAAGATGTTCCCATCAGATCTCACATTCCCTGACAGAAGCCCAAAAAGACACATGAGTGGATTGGTGCCTTTTATGCTTTATAAATTTGACGAAGGATGGTCCAAAGACGACGTACAATATTGTCACTGGTGAGGAAACATGGGTATACCATTAAGACCCCAAAATGAAAAGACAATCTTCAGACTGGTGCTTTCCAGGTGAGGAACTACCCATAAAAGTTCGGAGAAGTAGGAGCTCTGGAAAGAAGATGGTGGCCACTTTCTTATCAGGATGAGCCACGTCACCTCTGTAACCTTGTGACACACGTCACACTTGTCAATATGAGTTATCACCACATGGAGGTCACAACAAGTAAAATTGAAGAGTGAGCACCTTCTTCTGCATCACGGTAATGCTATGGCTCATGGGGTGCTAGAACAATTGACTTAGGCCCGAATCTATGAACGCATTAGACCGTAAAAGGCGTTCTCTGCTGAGAAAGTTGTATCCTAATATGATTTTGCTTACTCAGAAATCTGTTCATGCGATAATAATTGTTGAAATTCGTAAGCTACCTGTCAAGGTGACTTAAGAGAGAAACAAATCATGAGAATCCCGATGGGAACCGATGTAGTTTGAAACCTTGCTGCTTTATCCAAGATGTTGGACCTTGAAGACTTCAATCATGTTTTCGGTATACGTGGAGAAGAGGAATTTGATAGTGTCTACCAAAGAATTCAACTGGAAGAACAGGAGAATCGGCATAATATTGCGTGACGCAGATGTCGTTGTATACGGTATTATTTGCGGGACACAAGCGTAAATGCATTCCTCTAGCAGACGAAAATAACGGAAGTGATTTTATCGCTGAGAATTCTGGGTAATTTCTTGCCAATATTACGAAAACGACAACTCTCATACATGACCAGTTAGTGGGTAGCTAATTCGATCTTTGCACTTGCTCACGGTGAGTCAGCTCACCAGTGTTTGGAAGTAATTTGAGTAGAGATTAATGTATTTGCATGCGGCCCTTATTGAAGAAAAACAAATGTAATTTTTACCGCACCCACCCCTATTCATCTGTCCTGGCCCCATGGGATACTTCCTGTTCCCAAAGACAAAAGAAAAAAAATTGTGGGAGCATTTTTCATCCAACAAAGAAGCCACTGCAGCATACAACAATGTTCTAAGTGACATCCCCAAAGAAGCTTAGACTGAGACATTTTCAAAGGATGGAAAGAATGTATAAGTGCTAATGGAGAGCATTTTCAAAAGTTGCAATAGTTACTTTGTAAATAAAAAAATTCTGAAATGTTGTTAGAAATTTTTGGCATAACCCTCATATTCTCATTGAGATTAAAAATTTTACAATTAAAATTTTTGACGCTGCACAATTTTACAATTAAAATTTTTGACGCTGCACAATTTTACAATTAAAATTTTTAACACTGCAGGATATCAAACCTGGACCCACTAGTCAGGAAGTAGACATGTTACCACCTGGGCTAACATGGCAAATGGATGTCTTAAAAAGTGTATAGCACAAACTGAAACAGTTAAAACTTCATAATAAAAATGAAAAAAATAAATTAAATATGGCTTTGCAAATAAGTCATCTGAGAAATGGAATTGCAAATTGATTGTTGCACTTCTACTTACTTCATTATTTGAATATAGTGCTTTCTTTTTTTACCTCTAAAATAGGTATCATAGTCTTAGTATAAAAGAAACTAACTTATAAAATAGTTGTGCTCCTGTCTAGAAATACTTTTGCCTTTTATTCTTATTCTGTATCTTAATATAAGAGTTTATATATCAGCCTTCAAGTTCATCTAGTTAAGATAATTTTTGTGACTGGATTTACTTGATGCTAGCTTTGACTAAGACTCCTGTTATACAAAAATAAAAAGTATGCAATGCCTCGTTTATGCATACTGGTGGCTTGTAACCACACATTCTCAATTATAGTCTGTTTATAGAAAGAGCAATTTGATGTGTAAACCAGTGAAACAATTATCATAACCTTCTTTAAAAAATATAATCATATTTGATATTATCGCCTCACTATGATGGTTGTCCGTTTATATAAAAGCGGGTGCCGTGTGACAATGCTTAACATTCAGAATTATTATAGTGGTAGTAGTCAGCATCTTTGTATTCTTCTTCTTTCTTTCATGTGATTAGACTAGTGGTCTGTTACGGTCTCAATCCAACATTTGAAGGGTCTGCCCAAAGATCTCTTGCCTGGTGGCTGGTAATTTAAGATTTGATGTGGTATATGCCGTCCTATGAAACGCTGGAGGGAAAATTTTCTATAGGATCGTAACAGGCCTTGGCCTAATACTTGGAAGGAAGAAGAAGAAGAAGATATATATAAAACAGCTGCAGGGAAACAAAGCGAGCCACTGGACAACCATCATAGTGAGGCGATAATATGACAGTTATTCTAGTCAACCATGGTTCAAGAGAAGGCAATGATAATTGTTACACTGATTTTCATCACTTATCTCTTTTCCAAATTTAATTCATGTATTTAAAAAGTAATTAAATTGTGAATTCATTATCTGTATATTTTTTATATATTTTGTAGGTGGAAGTACAGTGACTCAGCCAAATGCTCCTCGCCAGAAACCAGAGCAAAGCTGCGAGATAGCTTCATTCTGCAGTCTAAGGACACAGTAACTGACAAACGAACAGAAGAGAAAACAAGAGATACCCGAGTCATATCTCAGAGAGCTCAGTCTCTTAAGGCCATAATCCAGAAGCATGAGAGAAAACCCAGTGGTAATTATCTTTTTATTAATTTATTGCACTATCATAGCTCCCAAGGTTAATGGCACTTCATTCTTTCTAGATATTTGCATTGAAATTTAAATTATGTAGTATGTAAAGTATGTATATTATGAGGTGAGTCATAAAATCCAACTAATTATTAATTAAAATAAACCTCATAGTGTCATTTCCATCAAATATGAATGAAAAATATTGTGCGTTTCTAAAGATGCTTATATGTGGATTGATGTGTTTTGTGGATGTGGCAACAATTTTAGATTCTGGAGATATATCCCGAAGTCTAGCGTAAGGATGACCAAGACTGACATCTGAAAGAGAGAACTGTTATTTGTCTCTAAGGGCAAGATGGTACCACTATATTAGGGCACAGCAACTGCCATCTGACCTCACAGCAGCCACTGGAACAGTTATATCAAGACTAATAGTGTACATAAGGTTTAAACAGAGAGGCCTTTAAGTTGGAGATATGCTGTATTATCCCTGGTGCCAGTTCACAGAAGAACATGTGTAGATTGGAGCCATCAACTGGACAGTCGAATAGTGGGGTAACATTCTCTTTACAGAAAGTCCAGTTTCAGTCTTCAGATTCAGCCTTCCAGATTCTCAACAGCTTCACATGTGGAGAGAACATGGAACAAGATATTGAACCACAAACATTATAGAAAAAAAGTTTGATCTGTCTTCATCTTACCTCATATATTTTTTTTTGCAAGACCTATTTTTAAAGCATCTTTGCTTCATCTTCAGTTGATACAGACTCAATCTGTACCAACTGAAGATGTTTTGAGAAAATTCAGTCTGTAATCGCTGATGATGGGGCTAAGAAGCTCTGAAACATATGTTCGACATAAACAACTGTAAGAGGTAAGAATGAACAGACAAAATGTTTGAATTATTAAACTTCTTAATGTTACTTCCTAGATAGATCATCGGTTGGTTAATGTCTTTGACATCATCCGATTCCTAATAGCCAATTTTGTCTGTCCATCCAATCTCCAGGTTGTAGATGTTTCTCCTTCATGTATAAATATATTCCCTGACTCCAGGAGGTTTTAGGTCTTCCTCTGCCTCGTCTTCCCTCAGATTTCCATTCCAAAACAGATTTTTGGTAGATGATTCTCTTTCATTCGCTGGACATGTCCGTACCATCTTAATTGCTGAGTTTTAATATAATCTAAATTAATGTCTTCAATCTTCATTTTTTGTTACTTCCTATTGTATTTAAAAAAACATCATAATGTTACTTCCTATAGTATTTTCGTAATTACAGAAAGAGATCAGTGTGGAGGTGGATTATTAATGGTGTATCTGCAGATGCTCTAAATAGACAGAAGCAGAAACAGTATTATCCAAGAAAAAATTAACTTTAACTAAACAATTATACAATTTGAGGGAAATAAACAATTACAATGGTTTGGACATATGAAGAGGATAAATGAAGATAGATTATCAGTTAGGAGTTTGGAGTGGATTCTAAATCAGAGGAAAAGAAGAGGGAAAACTAAGAAGATGAGGATGGTGATTGGAAGGATAGAGATGAATGGAGGAAGAGGATCGAAACTTAATATTGGGCACAGAGAGATGATGTATACATTTAAAACCTGTTAAAAAAAGAAGAATTAGTTATATATTATAAGATTAGAGTGTCAAACTAAAATAATTATTTATTGATATTCTTCTATACCACAAATAATAACTCCGGACAGGCATTAAATAATGACTCTTAACACCTCTTCATGAAGTTGTATGGGTAAACCAGCAAGGTATTCAACACCTATCATGTGTCATGATGAGATCTTGGCATTTCATGTCCGGTTGTTTCAAGGTACTATGGGCCTGGATTTCCTACTGATGGATAATAATGCTTGTCTTCATAGAGCATATGTTGTTGATGACTTTCTGGAAACTGACAACAATATTCACATAAATTGGCCTGCTTACTCTCCAAAAGAGCATGTCTGAGATCTACTATGGAAATGAGTTGCTACACGTTAGCATCTACCAGTCTCTCTAGAACTTGTGAGTGCTCTGCATGAAGAAGGAGCATAAATACCTCAAAGTGGTACACAGCATGTCTCGTCAGTATCAGACTTGTATTGCTGTCTGAGGTGATAGCACACTGAGCAACATTTACCACTGCTGATGAACTTTCATACACATTGAAATTAAGGGAAAATAAATGTTTTCTGTCATTTCATAAAACTGATATTCCAGTCATTAATCTATTTATTCATATTGTTACCCCAATACCTCATAACTCTACCAGCAGTTAAATTTGATATTCTTTGTGAATTCAAATAGGCTACTCAATCCTCAACTGTGTACAAAATCTTAATGAACTATGTTATTGCACATTGTTTATTAAAATTCCCTACACAGTTGAGGATCGAGTATTTGAATTCACAAGAATTTCAAATATAGCTGCTAGTGGAGTTACGAGGTTTTGGAGTAAAAGCAGCAATATCTTATCAACTGATACTATTTTGTGGTAAAATGAAGTCAAGAATGGGTAATTTCAATTTGTTGCTTTAATTTTAGACATCAGTATAGTTTAAAATGTACTTGCCAGTTATTGTATTAATTCACTCTATCAATTGAACTAATATAGGAAATATCACTATAAGGTTTAATTTAAAATTCTTTCCATCTCACCTCATATAGTCTTTTAATTATATTTTATTAATTAGATCTTCAGTAGTTACACAACTGATTTTCTGTTATCCAGGAGCATTGCTTTTTACTCCATCTGTTGGTAGACTGATGAACCTCCCAATAAAATCAACTTCCCGAGAATTTCAAAATTAATTAATTTTTCTTTCTTAGTTTTCTGAATGTGGATTTTTTTCCTAACAGTAAGCTCTTTAGGTTTCTCTATTTGTTTTATTAAACTAGCTTTCTTTCAATTCAATGTTTTTCTGAACAAGTATGAACACAGAACACTATTTATCACTTAATTTTTCACAGATTATAGTACGTCTAAAGTATGTCTAATTTTGTATTGTCTTTAAAAAAATCTCTATGATTTGTTTATGTGGCTGAAACACTGTGTTTCTTTGTAATTTTACTGCAGAAATGCTCCATGCAGTCTCTTGTACAACAGAGCATTTATTTCTTTTAATTTTTTTAATAAATGAAGTTGTACTAATTAATACAGTAATTGTATTGGGGGGGGCACTTTTTCCGCATTATATCTGAATTTATGGTGTATTGGACTATGTTAAATTGGTACTGTATATTGTTTTCTTGGATGTCACTGTTAGCAGCCTTAACCCAACCATTTTTATGTCCTATGGAAGTAGTTATACCTTCAGTCACTGGGTCTCACTTCAACCGGCTCTTGTGAGCTGTATTGGGTAAATTCCTTAACCCCAATTACTTGACATAGGATGTTCAAATAATCATACAGTATTATTTCTGTTTTTGTAATAATAAATTTGTTTTAATTTTAGAAGAACCTGAACAAGATGCAGAGCGAGAACCAAGTGATGATTATCCCACCACTGACAGGTCACAAGGTAAATAACTTCTCAGCACTGTGTGTTAAACAAGAGAGAATTTTATATTTCAGAGCATGATTGTATTAGAAGTGTTAATTAATTACAATAGGAAGTAACTTTATTAGATTCTTCTTAACAAATAAGGTGAATCTGGTTTCATCTTACCTCATAAATAGTTGTGTTCTATTTGAACATGTTTCAATATGCATAGTACCAGATTCACCTTATCGTCGCTGTTACTCCAAAACATCATAACTCCACCAGCAGCTAAATTTGAAATGTTGAGTCTTTGAATTCAAATACTCGGTCCTCAACTATGTATGAAATCATAATGAACAGTGTGCAATACAGATTTTGTATACAGTTGAGAATTGAGTATTTGAATTCACAAGATTCCAAAAATTTTAAATTGAGCTGCTGATGGAATTACAAGGTTTTGGAGTAACAGCGATATTATTGTATTAAAATTACTTGTGAGTTCTATTTTGTTACTTTAATGTTCATTAGGTGATGTTGAAATTTCTCGCCGTCCTGGAATTCTCAAGAAACCTCGTGATGATGCAGTGACTGAGACAACTTGTACAAGTAGTGCCACAATCATCAGTTCAAGAGGAACTGTGAATGCTGATGGCACTGTCTCTCTTACAAGAGATATCATCCAGGGTAAGTTATTCTTGTCCATATACTGTCAGGAGTTTTACTGAACTAAATCAAGTGTCACATGTAAAATATATTGATACCACATATGCATGTTACAAATTACAGTATGTATAGTTTTTCCCACATGTTGGTTCTGGTGATCTAATTGCTACCATGCTTGTGGGGTTCTGTGCAATTACACAAATTTAAGTAAATGATATATCATTGCAACCGCTATATAAAACTGTATTTCTACCTATACCTTATATTATATGGATGTGGATCATGGACTCTTACTTTAAGGGAGGAAAGGAGATTACGAGTATTTGAGAAGTTTTTAGGAAAATTTTTGGACCAGAGAGAGATGAACAGACAGGTGAACGGAGAAGATACATAACAGTGAATATAAAACTGTACTTCTACCAGTTATATTATATGGATGCAAAACATGGACTCTTACTTTAAGGCAGGAAAGGAAATTACAAGTATTTGAGAATAAAGTTCTCGGGAACATTTTTGGACCAGAGAGAGATGAACAGACAGGTGAACAGAGAATACTACATAACAGTGAACTATAGGAAGCCATATATAATAAAAACAGTTAAGTCTTGTAGACTGTGCTTGGAAGCTTCTTGTAGGAAAACCAGAGGGAAAACTCCCAGTTGGGTAGACCAAGAATGAGGTGGGAGAATAACATTAACCATGATTCGAGGGAAGTAGATTATACAGGGAATGATTGGAAAACATTAGCTCAGGGTAGGGATGTTTGGAGAGCTTATGTCCATGCAACCATGAACCTATGAGTTTGATAGTCCCAATGAGTCAGTTATTATAGTTAAGTGAGATGTGAAAAATTTCACGTCTCTTGATTAAGTATATTTTCTTATTTAAGAGAAATCTATCATCTCACCTCATTCTTCTTACTACCAGTTTCAGGACTTTATTTGGTTCCATCGTCAGTACATTTCTTAATTGAATTTTAAGAATGCAAAAAAAAAATTAGACTGCCAATCACAGGCCAAATGCAACTGAAGATACCTGACTATCTCTGTGACATCACTATTCATACAAATTCTGCCCATTTTTTGACAACTATAATGTGATTCTAAACAGGGAACATCTTCTCTCAACTGCATAAAACTAGATAAAAATAAACAGAGAACTGGTAACTTGGAAACCTCTTTTTATTGGGAAGCTAGAGAAAAAATTACAATAACAATTGTAAATTTCGACCTTTTAGAATGCTAACATTTAGAGGCTGTCACATCAAACAAGGAAATCAGATTCAAGTCATGAATTTATATACGTTATATAAGTTAACAAATGCACATAATAAAAACTTAGGCCCACCTGAAACCTATCTTAATTTTATTTTATTTAGACGAGAACATTTGTTATGTGTCTTCTTACGCAAGAAACTTCTATGTATTTTATAAACATTAAATTAAATTTAAAATTTAAATCCCACAATTATACTCAATTCACATTTGCTTCCTTACATTGAAAATTAATTACTTAGGGCCGCATGCAAATACATTAGTCTCTACTCAAATTACTTCCAATCACTGGTGAGCTGACTCACCGTGAGCAAGTGCAAAGATCGAATTAGCTACCCACTAACTGGTCATGCATGAAAGTCGTCGTTTTCGTAATATTGGCAAGAAATTACCCAGAATTCTCAGCGATAAAACCACTTCAGTTATTTTCATCTGCTATAGAGGAACACATTTACGCTTGCATCCTGCAAATAATACCGTATACGACGTCTGCATCGCGCAATATTACGCCAATTCTCCTGTTCTTCCAGTTGAATTCTTTGGTAGACTCTATCAAATTCCTCTTCTCCGCGTATACCGAAAACATGATCAAAGTCTTCAAGGTCCGACATCTTGGATAAAGCGGCAAGGTTTCAAACTACATCAGTTACCATCGGTTCCCTTCGGAATTCTCACGATAAATTTCTATCTTATGCTATGATCTTAAGTTACCTCGTCAGGTAGCTTTACGAATTTCAACAATTATTATTGCATGAATAGATTTCTGAGTAAGCAAAATCGTATTAGGATAAAACTTTTTCAACAGAGAACGCCTTTTACAGTCTAATGCATTCAAAGATTCGACCCTTAATCAAACTCCAAATATATTTCTGGGTTTACTGTCATCTTACAGTAACCCAATGAATGGAAACTAACTTTCCATTTCCACTAATAAATGCAAATTAAAGAAACATTTGCCTTCATACATCTTTATTCATTATGTCTTCATAGAATCTTTCTTTATAATAAAGAAAAATTTTAACTTAAAAGAATGTAAGACATAATGGCCAATCATGAATCAAAATGTGTATTGGCTTAACATAGAAATTGTAATTTGAAACCAAAACAAATGAGAAATGAATATTTAATTTTTAGATGTGATATTTTTAGGTTTTTTAATTAAATTATTTTCAGTCTGATCATCTTACCTCAACATTAATGTTGATTTGTTCTTGGACATGTTTCAAAACAATTCTATTATATATTATATTAAGTTAAAAAGTTATCACAAACTATTTCTCCATATGGCAAAAGCATGTAAATTTGGCTAAATAATAAACTTTTTCCCAACAAATGGAGTAAGTATCTGACACTTACAACACCTGAAGTTTTTATTAACCTATACACATCCAGTCTTACAGATAATGAACCTAAATTTTATGCAGTCTGTAAACTTTGATAATGATTTTCCCAGGTATGGAAATTGTGGAATTAATCAGTTTGATTTTTGACAAACTGTATAAAGTAGTCTGTAGAATAATAGACCTGTTAATACATATAGTGACATTAGTTAAGTAATTTACATAAGTAGCCTAAAAAAAAGTATCACTACGAAATAGTAGTTTCTTAAGAAAGAAAAATTAATGCTCGAACCAGTACTTGAACCCTGGATGTCTGATTGTGTACATCAGTATGATACCAATTAGACCATTTGAGACATGATAAGAATGTCAGCATTTCTTTCCACTTACACAATTCTCGTTTGTCTGAAAGCCAATAGCTGTCACTACCAACATGCCAACTGATGTCTTCTGTTCAGAAGTATTTTTATTGAGAATTTATACATGTAAAGTTTCGTATTTTTTTATGTTTGTCAGCATGATACCAATTACACCATTTGAGGACATAGTTGCTTTATTCTTGCCTGAACATTGAACATGTTCCAGACATGTTTGAAGCATTGTCAAAAGACTGGCCTGCTCAGTTTGAAATGTCTAAATCACATTTCTTCAAAATATTAAAATTGCATTCACAATATCTTGTGATTTATATACCACATTTGAAAAGAAGACAAGAAAATGTTCAACTGGAGTAGCGTTAATATTCACATAATGCATTATAATTGTAAGCTGATCTACATGTGATATGTCAGATGTAGAGTCAACACTAATTCTGAAATATTTAGCTTTTCTTATCTTTTTCACAATTTTCCTAAGAACGTGATACTCATTAATTCCTAGATTGTGCACCAGATTCCTGCATTATCAAATACTCATAATGTTTTCTCCTCCCTTAAAGTAAGAGCCCATGTTTCACATCCATATAATATAACTGGGAGAATAATAGTTCTACTGACGATTTTATTATTAATTTAACACTTCTCATTGAAGGATAAATTATATTTGAAGAGAAAAATTTTCGCCTAGACCGGGACTCGAACCCGGGACCCTTGGCTTTCCGGGCCAAGTGCTCTACCAACTGAGCTACCGAGGTGAGTTACGATCTAGATGCAAATTTTTCTCTTATGTACGTTGTAATTCCCTCTCGCCAAATGCTTGAAACCATAGCTTCTATCTTTGCAAATGGCGGCTTCTTAGTTAAGAAGACATTTATTGGGAATTTAACACTACTTTATAGCCAGTAGGGCTTCTATTGACGATTTTATTATTAATTTAACACTTCTCATTGAAGGATAAATTATATTTGAAGAGAAAAATTTTCGCCTTTCTCTTCAAATATAAAAAATAGTTCTACTATCTATTTCAAACATCTATGCAGCTAGAGTACACACAGTTGTCTAGCCTTGAGGCTGGCGTTGGACTCTCATTGGCCATTTCCCTCATTATCTCACCAAACAGCCAATGAGAGTCCAATGCTAGCCTCAACAAGGCTAGACAACTATGTGTACTCTTGCTGCTTAGACATTTGAAATGAAGTGTATATATTTTCAGTTTAACATTTTTTTAGAGAAGTTGGAATGACAAGAGTCCCTATATACTTAATAGCATAGCATGCATTTCCAGAATTGAGCCTATGTTTAATTCTTTTCTGCATCTCATTCCTATTTCTAACTAATGTTCCTAGGTATTTGAATTCAACCATTTCTTCAAAATTTCCTTCATATGTAGGAAAAAATACAGTACAGTATTTTTAGACAGTAAATAAGGTGTAATATTACTGGATTTCCCAAACATTTTGGCACACTTCATTTAGTATAGGTTATTATTGGTCCACATAAACAGTCAGTATTGAATTGTACATAGTTTTTATTTAATGCAAAATGTTTATGCATATGTCAGCAGTAAATGTGTTTTGCTGTCAATATTTTTGCATTGTGCATTTAATTTTATGAGTCCTTGATTTTCTTGTCATTAAAATATATTAATAAAATAATGTTTTATATTTTAATGTGGGATGGAATAAATTTATAGATGATACATGTGTTTAGATATGTCACTGTTTCTTTCTTGCAGTATGTTATTGGTCAGGCCCAATGCCAAGGACTGATTCCTAAAATAACTTTAATGTAGAATGTGGCCACTTCAGGCTAGTTCCATTTGCTTAGTGCAAGAGTAGCCAATAAAACATTTGTTTAGGTTATTTTTGACAAACATTTCTTAAATTGTGCAGTTATGCATTGCTTAATTTATCCACCAGATGGAACATCAGATCATTATTTATATACGAAAGCATTATAATTAAATTGTTTGTCAATGTCCATGAATACATAATGATTAAAAAAGGACGGAATTAAAAAAATAATAAAATTGCAGTAAAGTAGTACTTAATCACTGGAATTTGATATACATATATATATATATATATATATATATATATACAGGGTGCATCATAAGTCTGTTAACCGAAATTGCAAATATGTTATTTGCTTATAACATCTATAAACTACTGAAATTGTTCTCTAGTTAACAAATTGCTTCAAGCAGTAGTGTTTGAGATTATATTCTGAAGGTCCTGTATTCAAAACCTAGTTGCAACCAATGTAATTTTTTTCCCCTTGCAATCATGTGCAATGGTTAACTGACTTATGCCACACCCTGTATAAATATATATTGTTATTATATGAACATAAATATCATACCAGTACTCTTATTATGAATTTAATATTTATCACTGAAGGACAAATATTTTAAGAGAAAAATATACACCTAGGCTGGTGTTTGAACCCTGAACCTTTAACTTTATATGCTAATGCTCTGCCACTGAGTTATCAAGGTCTCCAATCTAAACACAAACTTTTTTTCTCTTCCATCCATCCATAGTAATTCTGCCCAAGGGCAGGTCTTTCACTGCAATCATAGCATTTTCATGCTATGCTTGCAGCTTTACTAGGGAATTGTAGGTGTGGTAGCTTCCAGTTGCTTTCCACACCGGTGAAGGATGATGATGATGCTAATGATATGATTTCGGGGACCATTTGGAAAGTTTTCCTGACATTTGTCTTACAGGTGACAAAAAACCCCGATAAAAATCTCACCCAAAAAAAACTGCCCCAACCGGGGATCAAACCCGGGCTTGCTGCATGACAAGGCAGCACGCTACCTCGAGATCACAGCGGTGGACTTTTTCTCTTATACATCTCAATCCCGAGAGTGCAAAGGCTTGCGAACCATTGCTCAACACTCGAATGGCTGCTTCTTGTTTAAGAAGACTTAAATGGGAATTTTAACTGTTTAGATTGGAGGCCTAGGATAGTAGTTCAGTGGCAGAGCAGTAGTGTATAAAGCTAAAGGTCCTGGGTTGAAACCCCAGTCTAGGTGTATATTTTTCACTTCAGGTATAACATACAGGTAGTCTGTCCTTTGCAAATAAATGAGCAAACTGAATTAGGAATATTCCGATATTATTTAAAAGATTGAAAACATTTTTGCGCAATCCATGATCCTATAATGTAAATCTTTCATATACCAAGTGGGGTAATCCTACATTTGTACTCCAAGAGACATATTTTAATATTCTTTACTATTATATGGGTATATTAAACATTTCACATTTTCTTATGTTGTTTATCTCTTTACTATACATTGCAGTAAAAATTTTGCTAAATAAAAACACTTATGCCATGTATAGTGATAATAGTAATAACTAGAAATAATAATGATAATAATAACAAAGCAATCATGTTTTTATTTTTAATTTCATACATCTCAATGATGGATAAATCATATTTGCTACCTTGCTCAGGTAGTTCAGGTGGTAGAGCACTTGGTCTAGAGAACCAAGGGTCCAGGGTTCAAGTCCCGATCTGAGCGTATAATTTTTCTCTTCAAATATGACAAAGCAATCATATTGATGATTGTTATAAAAATGGGTTAGACGTTTATTCCAATTGGTATTGAATGTGATCAATATACTCATTACAAATTGTAACATTATTTAGTCACACAAATATTTTTAATACATTTATTATTTTGATGTTATATCTTAAATTAACATGTTCCAGAATTGGATGTAGTTTTATTTTAGAAAGAAACAGTTCGAATGTAATTTTTCTTTCTAAAATAAAACATTTATTATTTTGGGTATAGAGTTTATTCTGATATTATTTGAGCAATTCAATGTCAGATCATTAAAACAAAGTTAATTTTATACTTCACCATTTCTGATTTTGATGAAATTTGGTATAAAGGACACATAGGAGAAGGTAAATAATTGCCAATTTTCAGATTCTTATTTTGAAAATTGTAAGCTACAGGAATGTAAAAAATAAAAATCAAAGTGTTTACAAAGTATGACAAACACACTTACAAATGACTGCAACATTTCCCCTAATTGTAGTATAGTGAAAATTCAAACACAGCTTTCTATTAATACCCTACATGAAATACTTAAATGACAGTTTATAATGTCAAGGTCATTCACTTGACCTTTAATCTTGAATATCTCAAAATGTACTATCTCAGAAAATTATGAAAAAATGTATTTTGTTGCTACAATATTATTTTGCCCATGTACCAAATATTAGTCTGACACTGCAATGACAAGACATGTAGGGTTGAATGTTTGAACGCATTAGACAGTAAAAGGCGTTCTCTGCTGAGAAAGTTTTATCCAAATACATTTTGCTTACTCAGAAATCTATTCATGCGATAATAATTGTAAGCTACCTGATGAGGTACCTTAAGATCATAGCTCAAGATAGAAACATATCGTGAAAATCCCGAAGGGAACCGATGTAGTTTGAAACCTTCGCAGCTTTATCCAAGATGTCGGACCTTGAAGACTTCGATCATGTTTTCGGTATATGCGGAGAAGAGGAATTTGATAGAGTCTACCAAAGAATTCAACTGGAAGAACAGGAGAATCGACGTAATATTGCGCGATGCAGACGTCATTGTATACGGTATTATTTGCGGGATGCAAGCGTAAATGCGCTCCTTTATAGCAGACGAAAATAACGGAAGTGGTTTTATCGCTGAGAATTCTAGGTAATTTGTTGCCAATATTACGAAAACATCAACTTTCATGCATGACCGGTAAGTTGACCGTTAATTCGATCTCAGCAATTGCTCACGGTGAATCAGCTCACCAGTGATTGGAAGTAATTTGAGTAGAGACTAATGTATTTGCATGTGACCCGTAGATTTAACAGGAATAACCATCCTACAGGTACCATGTATGCTTAATAAGATATTATTTTCAAGATGCATAATACTATGTGATAATTTCACAATGGTTAAACTGCCACTACATTCCACCTTCACAATTACAAGAACTGTAACAGTACACATGTAAGTGAAGTAACTACAGGCCTGGAGTAGTAGGAGGTTAAGGCTCCCACTTTTTCTGGACAATTGGCACTTGATGTCAGCCCTGCATGATGGCCGCTTTTACCCCCAGAACAAGTGTATGGTACTCATTTCCGTTAGAGGCTGAGTCTATCCCAGGGCCATAGTGCCGGTTTTGGTCAGTTTAAAAATCCTGACCCCACCAGACTCGAACCCTCGACCTTCGGCTTGTAGCGCAGTGCCTTAATCACTATGCTATGGTGTGCCCTCTTGTACTTAGACTAATAATCATGCTATCTTGACAGTGACCATCTCCATTTTGCTTTGTTCTATAAATTATGTTTGACCTATTGCTGTTCATAGGTCAACCTGTACAATGACTGTGTTTTATCCACTTCTAATACATCTGGCTTCTGTGGGTATGTGAATAACAGTGATGGTACAATATAAGCAGAGAAAACTTATCTTAACTTGTTCTATAAAAATGTTAAAACTTGTATCGAAAATTCACTTAACCCATCCACATCATATTTAAATATATATATCTTCTTCTTCTTCTTCTTCTTCTTCTTCCTTTCAAGTATTAGGCCAAGGCCTGTTACGATCCTATAGAAAATTTTCCCTTATGGGAAATTCTCATATAAGACTTGAAAGCATAATAATAGTCCCTTCGATTGGTTGCTGGCCAAAGGAAGGCAAGACCAGTGATGGAGCTGCCATCTTATAGCCTCTGGTCAGGCTTTCTGGAGAAGAAAAGAAAATAAAGGAAAGAAGAAATGGAAGAAAGGAAGGACTCCCTAGCCCTCGGATGCCCTAATAGCGTCGGGGTCGAAAAAACAAGAGTTAACCAAGAGAGGTTAGATAGTAAAGTTAAAAGAGTGCAAAACACAAGTAAGTGGAAGAAATGTCTTGCACAGCTTGGGCACCTTGTGGTCGCCATCCACATATCCCCTAGATGAGGACCCCTGAGGATCTTAAACTCGAAAAATATGTGATTGAATTTTTCTTGATTATCAAAAACAGTTCCAATAATAAGAGTAAAAACCAAACCCTATTTTAATCTTCTTCTTCATCCAACCAAGTGTTAGGCCTAATGATGAACCCTATTTTAATACAAGTTGTAAAAGTTAACTAAACAACGTTTCTTTGAGTGATGTGCAAAATATTTGCAGGAAAGTATTAGAAGCTGATTTATTGAGCCTTGCCCAAGTTTTCAATAGTGTTTATACTTAAAAAAGATCTTTAAGAACCCAGTCATTATGGTTGCAATCCAAATCTGGCTGTAAAACTGTCAACATATCTTCCTTAGAAATGACTTTATGTGCTGTAAATATAGAACACGGGATCCACAGCTCTACTTAACACCCTAATGAAGACTTGTTTAGGACTTTTACACCATTAAAAACCGTTGACTGTGCCTGTCTTTGAACCGGTGGACTTTAAACCCAGAAGCGAGTATAGTAATCACTATGTTCTGAATAGAAGGACTAAGTAGATAAATGTAGAACTCATCTTCCAAGGTGAATAGGTTAACCCACATCTGGTTAACATTAGGGAACTATGCTAAAATTACATAATATTATTTTTATGCATTAAAAATTGGTAAAAATATTGAGTTAAAGGTTTAAAATATTTACTAAATCAAAAATGTATTCTCCACCAGTAATGCCATTGTTGAGTAAAATCTTATTCAACAATGGCAGTACCAGTGGTGATGTATGGAAGTGAGGCCTGGGTCCAGAAGGAAAAAGACAAAAGTAAAATTCAGGCAGTGGAAATGAGCTTCCTAAGAGCTGTGAAGAGCTGTACAAGAGAAGAACATATTAGAAATGATATTATTAGAACACAAAAACAACTGGATAGAGCATCTGCAGAGAATGACAGAGGATAGGATACCATAGATGGCATTGATGTATAATCCTGGAGGACGAAGTTCGATAGGAAGACTAAGAAAATGCTGGGCTAAACAAATGTGAGATTGGAACAGATAGAGATCTAATCCATGAAAGAAGATGATGATGATGTTGAAAAAGTTGTAATAAACTAATATGAGGAATTTGAGCAGCTACAATAATTAGCTGCTCCAGGTTGAGAAAACCCACGGCTAAATGAGTTGACATGTTGAAAAAATAATTCTCTTCATGCCCGATGTTGTAGTAACATTTTGAAGAAGGATTTTGGTCTCAAAAAAGAATTACTGGTTCAGGGTGGGTTTAATTTTCGGTAGAGCCGGATTCTCTTCTTAGGGTCTGAAGTTGGTACACTGGATAGGAAAACACTTCAAAATTACTAAAAAAATGTTTCTTGTAGAAATAATTGCATATTTATTCACTTCTTAATTTCCCAGCAGATTAAGTAAATGAAGGTGGTATTATTCTTCGCCGTCAATTAAAATTAAATTATTTTCTTTTCTTGAATCAATTATTCTTCTTTTATTAAATATTACATTTTATCTTGAGAGCTCTTATTGCCACTATCTTTGTTGAAAGTTGTATGCAGAATGACTAGTGTAATTCTTTTATAATTTTAAGACATTTATTACATCACATGATGGTAATTTTAAATTCTATTGGTTAATAGTTTTTTAAATATAAGGTTTAATTTGATTTGTTAATTAAGAAAGTTAATTGTTTTAACATCCAATCAGAGTTTAGTTTACTTTCATTTAACAATATGAAGTTATGCAGGTGTTTCTTATTACAGTTATAATAGATGGCTTTATAATTTTGATAACAATGACTTAAAACAATTTTTAAAAGCATTCTTTACAAAAACCGTTATGTAATACAATTTCTTTAATTGTTACTGAGACATTTTTATTCAACAATAACCAACAATGAATTATTTAGATGATTTTATTTATATAAGTTATATTTAAATATTAAAAGAATTGTAGAATACAAAATTATTAACTTTAACTTTTATATTCATTATAATATTAAAATCCTGCTTTAATGTTGAGCACATCGCCCTTATACTAGCTGGATTATCATGTACCTCTGTAAATGACACATATAGTTGTGAGGCTAGCAGCTGACTGATAAGCCGAAGCCTTCTATGCCTGTTGCAAAGCTTGGAGTTTACATTAAAACTGAACACACACACAAAATTATAATAGAATAGTTTTTTAAAATAGATCTGCTTGGTATTCAGTTATGAGTTCATTCACCCCTGGGGTTCAGTATGTTTTTGTTATCATACATTCAGTTGAGCTCTGTGCTACAGTATAGTCAACATTGCAGGGAGGTCTTGCATTTTTATCTGAGATTCAAGGAATTTAAGCATTTAGTAAAGAAAATGTTACAGTAAATTTTTATATCTACTTTATCTTTCAATAATGTAAAGTCAAATGTGTTCAGAACAAAGATATAGTACAACTTTCTGTTTAATTTTAATTAACAAAAATCCTAATAATAAATAATGACATTTACTTCCTTGTAGGGGCCATAGGAGGCTATAACCAAATTTCAATTTGTAAAATCTTAACCTATTCATCAATTAATCATTTTAGGATGGATAATTACAGCCATACTTTTAGGTGAAAATCTATGACTAGTTTACTTAGTTAAAATTACTATACAGAAAAAAAATTAACTATTTTTTAATTGCTCAACAATATTTATGTTAAATGCAGGCTTTCACGGCCGGTAATCATAATGTTGAGTGATTCCGGGTTCTGTGGCCGTGGTCCATAGTTGGTGTTGATACCAGACGTTTCGCCCTCAACTGCGGAGGGCATCTTCAGTGGCGAGTGCTTCTAGGCGTGTTTCCTGGTCGGAAGCTCTACTTAGAGTGAACGCTGCGGGTGTTGTATTGATACTAGTGGTGGGAGCAGGGTGAGCGGGCGTGGCTCTTGCTGATTGGCTAATGGTCGTCACCTTGTTGTCCCTAGTGTTGATGCATTTATTTTCTAGTGTACGGTACCAGGCCTTAGACAGTTTAATACCTTCCTCTTTTCTGTTAATATTTTCCTTATGCTTGTGTATTTCTATAGCCTCTCGATATAATCTAGGGAAATAATAGGAAGTTGTGGCTAAAACTTGTGTATCATCGAATAGAATCTGGTGTCCATTCATAATGGCATGTTCTGCCATTATGAATGGACACCAGATTCTATTCGATGATACACAAGTTTTAGCCACAACTTCCTATTATTTCCCTAGATTATATCGAGAGGCTATAGAAATACACAAGCATAAGGAAAATATTAACAGAAAAGAGGAAGGTATTAAACTGTCTAAGGCCTGGTACCGTACACTAGAAAATAAATGCATCAACACTAGGGACAACAAGGTGACGACCATTAGCCAATCAGCAAGAGCCACGCCCGCTCACCCTGCTCCCACCACTAGTATCAATACAACACCCGCAGCGTTCACTCTAAGTAGAGCTTCCGACCAGGAAACACGCCTAGAAGCACTCGCCACTGAAGATGCCCTCCGCAGTTGAGGGCGAAACGTCTGGTATCAACACCAACTATGGACCACGGCCACAGAACCCGGAATCACTCAACATTATAATATTTATGTTACTTTAAAAAAACTACATAAAAATCTTTTTAAAAATGTATGCTTTTAAAATTCCTATAATTAGAGAAGTTGACATTAAAGAGATCAGTTATGCAAGCTCTTCACTTGCTATTAGCACCTAGATTTAAAACAACAAATAAGACAGCTATATTCAAAATAAATAACATTAAGCAACATAAATACAATAAACAGGATATAGGCCTATATGATTAGAAAATTTGACATAGTTGTACATTTTATTAGGATTAAGAGCTTGTACATGGATCACTTGTTCTTCTGAAGCCACTTGAAGTATAAAAATAGCCACCACTGCTATCTGCCAGTAGCCTTTTGTACATGTGCAACAGAGAAGAAAGGGCTTTGGCATGGGGCATTGGTCTTTAGATGTGGACTGAATGTCTTTCACTTCCAATACATATTAAAAATATATATTTTTTTAAAGCACCTACACAGAAAGGAGATAGATTCGTATGTGAGTGCAAGTGATGAAGAGTTGGCAAATTGCCTCATTTTCAAGTATCAGGGTTTGGCTAGCTTCAGTCAAAACATTCAAATCAGTTGGTTGGTGGCCTCAGAAACAAGTGCTTGGCTGGATTTCTTGGAACCACATGGGAGACAGCATTCTACAAGAAATTAGTGCATTTGTAAATTTGGAAAGCATAAAAATGCATACAAATACTATAAAAATATATAAACACATAAAAATGTTGATATTCACAAAATATTAAACCAAATTCAAAATAGATATAAATCTCTTAAAGTAAAAAAATTACTAGAATGGAATTTCCCTTGCTCTTAAAATTTGTATTTACTTGTATATATATTTAGTTAATTTATAATCAATATATTTTATTAACTAACAAATTAGGCATTTACTCTGAGATTGTTATGCTGTTAATAACTTAAAAATTCCACATTTTATTGTTAGTTTAACATTCCCAGTGTAACAAAATTTTATTTAAATGCTTTTGTTGTATTAATATTTTTGTGAAAGGAAATTGAAAGGCAAAAAGCACACTCTAGCAATGGCACAGATAACATGTGATAACTTAAAAGATGGAAAAAAGGTAAAAAAAGAAGAAGAAAGAATGTCACCTGGACCCTCTGCTACCTATACGTTTCTAGTGATGATATTGATAATTATCATATTGTGGACATTCTTTCCGTTATTTGTCTTCATGTCTGTGATATTCCTAGTGTCACTTGCAGTGGCTTACAATACACAGTTCAATGCCGGTAAGCAAATTAGTCTATTAATTAGTAAACAAATGTTTACATATATTTGAAGAGAAAAATTTTCGCCTATGCCGAGACTCGAACCCAGGACCTTTGGCTTGCCAGGCCAAATGCTCTACCAACTGAGCTACCGAGGCGAGTTACGATCTAGACACAAATTTTTCTCTTATATACGTTGTAATTCCCTCTCGCCAAATGCTTTTGAAACCATTGCTTCTATCTTTGCAAATGGCAGTTTCTTAGTTAAGAAGACATTTATTGGGAATTTTAACATTACTTTATAAAGCTAGTAAGGCTTCTAATGATGTTTTTATTATTTATTTAACATTTCTCACTGAAAGATAAATTATATTTGAAGAGAAAAATATGTTTACATATTTTACTTTATTATTTTTATCCAGTAAATATCCTCAACTCGGATGAGATGATTTGAAGCCCATTATATAGAGGTCTGTGAATGACAAGGATGCCAGCCGACCACATCTGACGCACCATCATGGGGTCAGATGAACAAAATGAAACGAAATGGATGAGATGAGTATGGAGAAATGGTGGAATGAAATTGTGGCAGGGGAAAATGGGAGAATACTCCAATAAAAACCAGCCCAAGCTCCATTTCGTCCACCACAAAACCCACATGGAATGACTGAGACTCGATCTCGGGACCCCAGTGGTGAGAGGCGAGTGTCTAACCGCTTTCGTTACGGAGCCACCCTGTACTATCATTAATTTATATGTTAAGGTAAAAAAACACAAGTGGGAATTTCATAATTTTTGGACACTTAATGAATAAATATAATGGTAATGGAGATAAGAAAAAGATGAAAAGGCAAACCACATAACCTTTTCAAGTTGTAAATGTTAATGAAAGAATATTCTCTCAAGATATGTGATAAATTATAAAATTCGGGATAATTTAATCATCTGTCCTAGGTTTTAAATATCTGTCTAAGGCAGACACAGTAGAATTAATTGTTTGCAGAATCTTTGCATGTTTACATCCATGATATGCACAATGATGTGCTTGTAGATTTAGTTGCTAGAGGGCAGTAAACAATGTAAATAACAAAAATAGCAAAAAATGTTAGTTGGTAGTGTACCCGGACATGCTGACAGTCATAATTATAAACAGATGGTAACAATTACATTCTGCAACAGGATCAGATTCTGCCACATTTTATTCAGGATATCTTACTCATCTCAATGCTGAGTTTTTTATTCTTGAATTGGTCATGTTATTGCACAAGACGCTCCTCTTCTTCGACAACTTCTGCAATCTAATATAGCCTCTTATGATTTTTTCATATGTGGTTACATAAAAGATCATGTGTACATGCTTTATATGCCCTGAAATCTGAGAAAGGATTACAAATGCATTTGTAAATATTGACATAGGATCTTGCAGTGTATGTGGTAAGATCTGGATTACAGGATCGACATCTGCACATCACTGAAAGTGCAAATATTGAGTATCTGTAACATAAATACTAAACATGAAGATATTTTGCATTGATGTAAGTGGTTTTCCAATGTCTCCTATAAGTATACCACTAATATATTTGAAGAGAAGAATTTTTACGCCTAGACTAGGATTTGAACACAAGGTCTCTAGTTCTGTATACTATTGCTATGAACATTGTTTGACATGCCATCTTCTTATTTAAAACGACTTTAATGGGAGTTTAACATTACTATATAAAACCAACAGAGCTTCTTTTGATGTTTTTATTTAAATTTAACATTTCTCACTGAAGGACACATTATATTTGAACATAAAAAATTATTAAATTAATGTTAGTAAGTAAACATTATGAGGTATAATCATTGAAATTCATCGAACAACAATTTTTTGACTACTCACCTCATAGATTTCATGTTTTCCATGATATCACAGTTTCAAATGTAATCACATTCATCCTCAGCCATAACTCCGACTCAAGTCAGATGAACATGATTATGTTTGAAACTACGGTGTCATGAAAAACATGAAATCTCTGAGGTGAATTGTCAAAAAAATGTTCTCTGATGAATTTCAAAGAAAAAATTATGCCTAGACTGGGGTTCAAATCCAAGGTCTCTAATTTTATACACTAGTGGTCTTTTCAACTGAGATACCTAGGCCTCCAATGTAAATGCAAAATTTTCTCTTATTTATTCGTTTCCCATGAGTACCAAAGGCTATGACCGTTGTTTGACAACTAGCAGCTTCTTATTTAAGAAGACTTTTAATGGGAATTTAACATATCTATTTAAAGCCAGTAGAGCTTCTTTTGATGTTTTTACCACTATTAATTTTAAAACTCAGAAGTGAGATATGAATAACAGTGTATGAGCATGATTTAGTAAACTTGGCTTACGTTCAGAGTTGAGGGTGATTAAAATAGGTATATGCAGAAGTCATATTTTGAAATAAATGGATTTATACTGTCACTAGTAGCAGTAATGTTGGAACAGGTAGAATTTTTGTAATAACTTAATTTTGGTTTTACACAAGAATTACCTATTTTCTTTATTTAGTCACACTAATGTTCATAATATCACATGGTTATTCTGCTCTGAGTCTTTTCCATAAGGTAGTATCTCTTGTAGTTTATTTCTTCACACTTACAAAGCATTAACTTCCAACACTATCTCCCTCTTTGCTCATCAGATAAGTCACTCATTGCCTGCCAAACCACTAATGACTTCCGGTCTTAAATAAGTGATAAAGATGCATATAAGTTTCAAAACAGGCCAAACAGTATGCCACCAGCTATGAATCAAATAGTTGTGAAAGCAATCTTTTTAGAAAGCGTGTCTGGAGAGATTTCTGAGTTGCACACATGACTTGTGATTCAGGACTCCCGAATCCCTTATGCCTTATAAGGTGAGATTTGAGTCTTGCAGCTGCCTGCAAAATTCAAAAGACAGTAACTTGAGCAACAACACATTACAATATGATATAATTAACTAAATATACTAGTGAAATGGTGAATTATAATACCTTAGAAAGATCTGAATGATCATTATATGGACTAACAACATTCTATTCTTACTACTTTTCAGGATTTAAACTTTCACTTGAAATCATTTATGTTGAAGTCTACATTTCAATTTATTGTTTTAGTTTTTTAGTAGTAAACAGATTTCATTACTATTTATTTTCCCCAATTCTTTTTATATTTTTTTAATTTATTTATGATAGTGCATTATGTCAGATCTTTATAATACAGTATTATTTATGCTGGTGTATTAAAAAATATTGGAAAAATCACCAAATAATTTATAATTATAAATTAAAGGAATTGTCAGAAAAATAAATGATTATTTATGCTGGTGTATAAGAAAACAATTGGAAAAATCCCTAAATAATTTATAATTATAAATTAAAGGAAGTGTCTGAAAAATTAATCATTTATATTTTTGGGAAAGCAATAACATTTCTATTTTTTTTAAGTAAATTCAGTGCCTTTTATTTTGATATTTTAAAGTTTATTAAAGGATTAATTTATTTTACAGGCGAAAGTGTGTCAAGACCTGGCGAAGAACCAGTGACCAAAATCACTAGATCAAAATATTCATACAACACTCCAGAAGATAAGGATTCTCCTGCCATATGCTATGACAAAGATGATTATGATCAGACCAGAAAATCTAGCACCTCAAGTCGAAGATCATCACCTGGAAAAACTCCATCACCCGAACGAAATTATCCAGACGATAAGCCTTCTAAGATCACGACCTCTTCTGTTACTAGCAGTAACAGTTTTAGAAGGTCAAGAGTATCAGATGATGAGAGAAAATCAAGTATCACCTCAAAATATGATAAATTTAGTAGCACCTCTCCACAAGATGATGTAATTAGAAGGCCTAAGGGTCCATCTGACAAGACAGATGACGATAAAAAGTATATCAGCTCAACGACAACAATTCTCTCAAGTCGACAGAGAATGACTGATGACGATGTTACACGAACAAGATCATCTCCAGATAGAAGAAGCATTGACGACACAGAGTACGAACCTGAACATTCCACTCAGAGAACTGAGAAATATGGAAGTTCCACGACAACCACAGTTGCCCATAGAACCAGTGGAAAGACTCCAGATTCAGTGAGGAGACAGATATTTGCTGATGGTGGTAATGAGGAAATAGATGTTGATTGCTCGAGGAGAACATCTGGTTCCAATTATGGAAAGTACTCGAGCAGTACTGCTGTGACCAGAACTGTTACAAGTAACCTTCTTGAGTCTGAGAGGAGAAGTTCAACAGGCATCAGGGGTAGTGGCGATGAGAGGAGATCTTCTATAAACAGAGAAACACAAGACTATGATGATGAAAGCGATGGTTACCAGGCTACAAGTCGATATGTTTCAAGGACTGTGACCGATGAGACCCCTAGGTCATCAAGAAGGTGAGACTATTACAAATAACTTTTTTTATCTTTCTGCTCTTGTGTTCAAAGCTTTGACGACCATGTAAACATAACTTAATTTTTTAGTGTATGTTACCAATGGTAATTGAAACATATAAGAAAATGTTAGTACTACTATCTACCATGCTGGCTCAGGTGATAGCATGCCTGCTTCCTGACTAGAGGGCCTGGGTTTGATACCCGGTGATGGTGAAAATTTTAATTGCTAAAATCTTCTTCTTCTTCTTCTTCTACTACTGTTCCGGCAAAGTTAAAAGTGGAGTCCATCTTCTACGTGGTCGGCCAACATCTCTTGTTCCTCTGGGATTATACAGGAAGGTTCTTTTTGTTATTCTTTCATTGTTCATTCTCATTAAGTGTTCTGTCCATTTCTTATTATTTTCGCTGATTTTATCTTCAATTGTATATATATTTAATTCTTCTTGTATAGTTTCATTCCTTATTCTACCCGCTCTTGTGCATCCTTTCACATTACGTAAAAACAGCATTTCCGCAGTCTGTATCCTGCTTTTATCCCTCGATTTCATTATCCAATTTTCACTTCCATAGAACAACAAAGGAACAGCCAATGTTTTATATAATTTAAGTTTCGTATCTTTCCTTGTTTTCCGACCTAAGGTTCTTTTTATGGTTCCACAAATAGCCTGAAATTTATTTACTTTATTTTCTATCTTTATTTTCTCTATAAGTTATATCACATCCTAAATATTGGAAATGTGATACTTGTTCTATTATTTTGTTATCCAGTACAATTTTTGATCTAATTCCATATTTACCAATAAATGCCATTACTTTTGACTTATTTATTGATATTTTACAATTATATCTATTGGCTATTAATTAAAATTTATATGCTAACATTTGGAGCTCATTTTCAGATTCTGCTAAAAGTACAACATCGTCAGCAAATAATAAAGCATTTATTTTATCTTTATTATCAATTACTAAAAAGCAAAGGAGAAAGCCGGACGGAAACATTGCTAAAATAATGTAATTAATTTAATTGCAAAATTTTCAACCTTGGTGCTATTTTTAATCACTAGATTCTGCACCATATTACTGCATTAAATTGCAAACCTCTCTGCATTACATATGTTGAGAAGGCATATGATAGTATGTTGAAGGGATTTGTCCATCGGATGGGGACATTAATCCTGGCGGCCCTCCTTGGTGCTTTTCAATAGGAGTAGGCTACATGCCAGCACCGGGTTTCACCTTCTCCCTTCTCTTCATCATCATGCCTCATACAACACACTTTACACTACACAAACATAAAAAAACATTTAGGTAGAATTTTATCCATAGTTAAATATGGGAATTAACATTATGAAGTTCTTAATTCGTAAATTAATGAGTCGTTTTTTAACACTTTACGTCATGTTTTATGTTTCTTCAAACACGGGAACTAGTTTTCGAGAGAAGGATCTCTCTCGAAAACTAATTCCCGTGTTTGAAGAAACATAAAATATGAGGTAAAGTGTTAAATAATATAATTAAAATAACCTCAAAATATAACTACATAAAATTAAATATTAATGACTCATTAATTTAAGAATTTTATCACTCACCTCATATTATTCTCATACTCATCCTACACTCCTCTCCATACACAATACAATAATACATCAACTACATGAAATGGTCTGCCAAAGTGGTGCGTAAATTGAAAATAGGCCACATTAATGCCATTTATCCATTCACTGCAAAGCCTGAAACACATAAAGTACAGTGGGTGGTATTAGAACACAACACACATTATTGTATTATTTAACATACAATCAACTTATTTATGTAAAAACACAAATGATGTAAACATTTTTCACTAGATTTTGGTCTATGATGATGATGTTATTCTCTAATAACAGCAGTAAAAGCAATTAAAAATATAAACTTCACACATCACTGAATATTTTTGTAAATACAACTAAGAAAAAGATTATCTCTCTGTGATGTAATGGTATCATGTCCGGTTTAACAACCCAGGAGTCTCTGGTTTGATTCCCAGCTATACTATAACACTTTTCTTTTAGTATTGAATCTGGAGTAGAGTACACTCAACCTTGCATGGACAACTTAGTACTTATTTGTTATGAGTAGCAGGAAATCTGATTAAGAAAACTGAAATTAAGATTGAGGGACTGTATCAAATAATCAAACTACTCCATGTATTGTCTTCTGATAATCAGTCAGCATCAATTCAGTCAATTTTGGCTCTTTGGAGCTGTCATGCCATAAATTTATTCTACTTCTTCTTCTTCACTTCACGGGCTAGGCAAATTGCCTGTTCCGCCTCACAGTTGTTCTGTCCATCTTTTCACTGGCCTTCCTATATTCCTTGAACCTCTTTGTGTGTAGTTGACTGCTGCTCTTGGTAATCTTGATACATTCATTCTTTCCACGTATGTAAACCATTTCTCTCTATATTCTCTGATTTTCTCATCCAATGGATATATAAGAACTCTGTTCTTAAATCTTCATTCCTTATCCGATCCAATCATAAATTTATTTTTATTGTTTATTTATTTATGTACTAACAAGGGAACTGTCAACCATTGGATCCCGAAACCTACCTTGAAATTTCTCTCAAAGAAGCATTGTGATGTACAAAGGCCGTGTCCAAAAAATTATCTGGCACTTTTAACTGCAAGGCACCAATGAAAAGTGAGCAGGTCACTTGGTTTTGTTTTGATGAGGATCACTTTAAGAGCGGACAGCCTTTAAATGTTACAATTACTCCACATAATGGTGAGAAAATTTCAATGTCATATATTAGTTGTCAAAATTACAAGAATTGAACTATAATATGATTTCTGACTTTATTGTGTGAAGGTACTCGAGCGATGTTGAGACTGAAGAACACACACAGAGATCAGAAATGCACTACAGTAGCAGTAGTTCAGTGACACAGAGCAGAACAGTGGGTGGCACCTCCACAACAGTGGTAGAATCTAAGTCAATACCGAGCCAGATAACAGGAGTTGGCCGGAGGAGATCATCCACTAATCTTGATGGAGATCGTGAATCATCTCCTACACCCAGCACTGGCAGCAGTGGCTTTCCTAGACTTGCAAGAGGTGGCTCGGTTCGAGCTCTCTCACAGAAATTCCAACAAGCAGCTGGTATGTGTATTACTTCTATTGTATGCATATAAAATTGTGACTCTTGTCTTAATTGCTTTCAATGTAATACTAGTTACAATAATGATTAAGAAAACTAAATGCTTGTAATAATTTTTTTTTAAATAATGAAAATTCGTAAAATTTTAATGGTGTTGTGAATAAAATCTAAACTTGCATCCTACAATTTAAAGACATACTAGGAGTGATTTTGGTCTATCCAGATATCATATTTCAATCATTTTTCACGGAATCAAGACTATACTACCAATTTTAAAACCATAATTAAACAAATTTTATATTAATGCATTTAATAAAGACTGACTCATGGGAATCAAGGAAAGAAAACACAGGAATTCAGAAATATTTATATTCTGTGTTTCCTTGAATATTTTATGCCATTGAATAAACAACATATCCCTAAATCTCAGAGTAAAAAATGAAAAAATAAATAAAAATAAAAATGAAAATTTATTCACTCTGTATACAAATGATAATTAGTGATAGCAGTTTTTGGTTTCTCTGTTTATTTTGCAATAATTTAAGAAAAATATATAATTGTTAAATTTTTGTTTGTTGTGAAAGAAAATATTTTCTGAATCCCTTCATAGACATAACAAGATGTATAGTATAGATTTCAGAAGACAATGAATTGATGTCTGATTGGATTGTAAGGGTTAAACATTTGAAAATTCACAGGATTATGAGTAACAAAAGATCACTAAGGGATAGGACTAAAAAGCTCATTATTTTTAAAATTTTAGAGAGTAGTAGTAAAAGATCTTTAAAGAAAGAAAGAGAAATGGAAAACGCTCAGTCAGACTCCTGGTCCAAAATCTTTCAAGGGTTTGAATTACAAAATAGCTACAGGGCATGGGCATTGAATTTCACATTTGTGCACCTTGACTTTTTTTCAAAGATTTTGGAAAAAATCTTCTTCTATGAAAAATGTTCATACATATGTATTAATAAAGTTTACAGTAAAAGCTCCTTATTCATGGTTCCGTTATTCGTGTTTTGATTATTCACGGGTTAAAAAATTGCGACACAGTTCCTGTATTCGCGGCTAAAATTCTTTATTCGCGGATCCAGTCAGTATCCTTTATTAATTAATCAGCAACTTTTTTTTTACAGCAGGCACATGCCAAGGCAGCTTTTACAAACAGCGATTCAAACCAAATGGACAAATAAATATCAAAGTAAAACAACCTTATTGTCACTAAGCCTAAAGTTCATTGTTAAAAGCCATCACCAATATTTCACTTGCCGCTATGTCCCTTGATAAATGCTGCCCTCGCCACAATCGGTGGTTTATTGTTTAAACTTCTCATTCATTACAATAATTTTGATTGAATAAAACACATCTCTTCTGCTTTGTTACCAATTTATAATGTCGAGTAAAAGGAAAGAAAAATGAGTTCCAAAGTAGAAAAAGTAGTGTTGCTGCTTAAAATTAAAATAAAAATGCTTGACCATTTACGCGTTGGCGAGTAGTTTGCATCCAATCACACTGTTTCAGTGTTAATGAATCACCTGTATGATTCATTAAGAAATCCATGTTAATGAATCACCTGTACGATTCATTAAGAAATCCGTGTTAATGAATCACCTGTACGATTCATTAAGAAATCCGTAGATAAAATAAGGAATTCTATCGCTGAATTCACAGCTGAATATCAATGTAAATTGAAAGACCTTTTAAAGTGATAAAACAGAAAAAATGACTAAGTTCTTTAAGCCCTTGTCTAAGCCTGACAATAATAATTAATATAAATTGTTCAAAATCTCTCATTAAATTGATTTTATTGTGATAATTATTTTATTTTGGTACCTTGTAACATATCATCTATATACCCATCAACATCATCTTCAAGGTATGGGCCTGTTGGCCCATTCTGCTCCCCGGCGCACTACATGCCGCAGGCGCAGGTCGTCCTTCCAACGACGTTTTGGTCTTCCTACATTTATTCGGCCTAGAGGCCTATAATGAAGCAGCTGTTTTGATAAACGATTATTTGGCATTCTTTGTATATGTTCAAACCAATTATGTTTATTTGTGTGTATTTTCTCATTTATATTATAGATTTGTAGTTCATCTCTGATATCTTGACTTCTCTTTTGATCTCTTAGAGATACACCTGCAACTGATCTGAGAAATCTCATTTCTATTGTCTCTATATACCCATGGAACTTATTTTTCCATATTCACAATTTCTGTGTTCACAGCATATTTATGGAACCTATTCCCTGTGAATAAGAAGCTTTTTACTGTATAATGTACTGTAATTAAGATAAATTCTAAGCAAATTAATTTCTATGGAAAATACATAAAAATGGTAATTAAAAATTTGGATTTCTTTCAAGAGATGCTTCTCAAAATAATTTTTTAAAATGATTTTAACGATATTAAAGTAATTTTGAAGTGGTGCACTAGGTCTCTAAAAGAATTGTAAGTTGTTTTTGTGTATAAAATATAGAGCACAATACAAATCTTCCTAATACTTTTTATTTATTTAAAGTCTTGGGAAGGTTAAAATGGGCATTTCCAATCACTAGTTATCAAAATGCACATAAGATTTATCTACCATTTCTTGATTAACCCATGAGGTTTGGTTTAACTGATACTATATTCTAAATATGTCAAATTAAAAAAATGGAATGAGTAAAATTTTTGAACTGATCTAATATTAGATTACAGCATGCTTGCTTATTTTAATTTTTAGGGTTATAGAATAAACTTTATTACAGTGAATCCAAGTTAAGGACACTCAGAAGTTCACAGGAGCCAGTCTCTGCCATCAAATGAGTTGATTATTTAATATGGACCATGTGCATCTCTCTAGCACTTTTACAATGCTTACAATAAAAGTGTCAAAATTTGTACTTACTAATGTCATCCATTTGCTACAACATTCTTGACATCTTTTTTAATACATTACCAGTCTCTCTCTCTCTCTCTCTCTCTCTCACACACAAGTTCTTTAGTATTCAGTATATTCTCTTTAAGTTTGTTTTTCTTAATTTTTTAAGTAAACCTCATAAATAGAAATTGCATTGTATAAGATCAGGCTTTTGTAGACACAAATTTTTACTATTTGACTACTGTTATGAGAGAACTGTCGACCATTGCTTGCTGAAATCTGCCTTGAAATTTCTCCAAGAGGAGCATTGTGTTGTAGCAAGGCTGTGACAAAAAATTATCTGCCATTTTTAACTGCAAGGCACAGAAATTGAAGCCAGAATCCAGCAATTGGAACCCACTGTATGGAGCAGATGGACTCCCTGCTTGTCTTAGAGTGGAGTGGAGTGGAGTGAGGCATGGGGTGCAGTGTGGATGGCAGGTAACGAGTGTTATCCAATTTATCAATTTGGGAGTTGTAATATTTCCCTTCTTTTTTAAAATTGAAGAAATTGGAATGGGATGGCCATGTTACAAATATTGTCGGCAGACCAAGCACCAAAAAAGGTGCTTATAGCGAGTTGGAAGAAAAAAAAGATGGTATTCAAGGAAGATGCTGCAAACTTACCTAAATGTTGCAACTGGAGGCTTGCTATGCAAAATAGAAATGATTGGAGACAGAAGTTAAGGGAGGCTAAAGCTCGAATTTGAGCCAATCAGCCATTGGATGGATGGGGTATTTCTCTATAATTTAAATGAGAGATTTGACATTGGATTTTAGTGCCTTGCAATTAAAAAGGCAGATAGTTTGGGCATGGCCTTGGTACATCACAACGCATCTCTGGAAGAAATTTCTAAGTAAGTTTCGACATGCAATGGTTGACAGTTTCCTTGTGAACATAAAATATCTGTAAGATAATTAATATTTAATATTAGGAAGTGATATTTTGAGGTTATTTTAATTATATTATTTTTAGTCTGATCATCTTACCTCAATATTAATGTTGATTTGTTCTTGAACATGTTTCAAAACAATTCTGTTTTATCGTCAGCTTGTCCAGACTGGTTTTATTCATGTTGCATTATGTTGCACAACCTGGATGTCGATGTCAGCTCCATCCTGTGGTTGGCCAAAGAACCTCCAAACAAGGTCACACACAACCACAGGATGGAGCTGACATCGACATCCAGGTTGTGCAACATAATGCAACATGAATAAAACCAGTCTGGACAAGCTGACGATAAAACAGAATTGTTTTGAAACATGTTCAAGAACAAATCAACATTAATATTGAGGTAAGATGATCAGACTAAAAAATAATATAATATCTGTAAGATATTGAAGATATTGTGCCTTGCAATAACCACTGATTGTCCAGAACCAGTTTCCATGATCATCAAGTGTCATTAACGGGATTCACTTTGTAAAAGGAAGACTACAAATTGTAACATGTTGTAATTACCTAACAGTGTTGTGTTTTCTAACATATGAATGTTATAAAGCTTAATATGCCTGAAATGTGTTTGATGTAAGTGATATTAATATAACCTAGCAAGAAATGCTTGATTGCTTTACCTACTAGCATATTAACATGTGACCCCCATGACCTAGCAGCCGAGGCAAATAGCAGTGACAGCTGTCGCTCGCAGCGATCTTACCCAAGGCTGGGCTCATCTTCCGCCAGCAAGCTTCCGGACGAGCAATGCAACCAGTCCTATCACTACTCCCACAGAGGAGGAGGCTCCAGGTAACTGACTTACACAATGTAAAGTTACTGTGATGGCTTTTAAACCCTCTGCTACTTTCTCTGTACTTTATATATTCATAAAATAAACCTATCTCTTTAGTTAACATGACTGCCAATGGAGTCTAATGATAGCAAGCATACCAAGGGTCTCAGGTTTGATTCCCAGCTATACTGTAGAAATTACAATAAGAAGTAACATTATGAGGTTCTTCTTAATAAATAAGGTGAATCTGTTACATCTTACCTCATAAAAAGTTGAGTTCCTTTGGACATGTTTCAGTATAAAATTCATCGGAGAACATTTTGTTTAAACAACTCACCTCATAGGATTTATGCTTCCATGATACCGCGGTTTCAAACACAGTCGTGTTCATCTTCAGCCATAACTCCGACTGACGAAATTCTTCGGCCGTCAACTGTTCTATTGTCGCCATCTTCAGTGCTGCCATCTATGGTTGAATTTATGAACTTCGAAATCAAAGTAATTTCGTTAGGGATATCAAAATTCATTGATCTATCTTGATTTTTCTGAATGTATATTTTTTCCCAAACTGTCAATTCCAAAGGCTTCTCTACTTATTTTAAAAGTTTAGCTTCTCTTCCAATTTTATGATGTTCTAATAAACTATGTGCAGCAATTGCAGATTTTTCAATTTCACAATTTTTAATATTTCTGAAATGTTCTTTTGTCCAAATTTCCAAATTCCTTTTTGTTTTTCCTATATAAACTTTATTGCAATCTTCACAACTTATTTGATAAATTCCAGATTTCTTACTGTCTGGAACATTGACTTTTTTATTGGTACTTAGAAGATTACCCAGACTAAATTTATTTATTGGTGCCAAAGAAATGTTGTGTATAATTATATACCAAGAGGACGAAGATCTCTGGGCCGTCCTATGAAACACTGGAGGGAAAATTTTCTGTAGGATCGTAAGAGGCCTTGGCATAATACTTGGAAGGAAGAAGAAGAAGAAAAAACAAAATGATATTTATTTTTTATGATTTCACAACATAAGGTATAAAGAAATATTTAACCATTAGAATGAAGGAACACATTAGAAATATAAAAAAAAAACGGAGAAATAGAAAATCTCCAGTAGCTGCTATACATAGGAAAAAACGAAGAGAGATTTAACCATTAGAATGACGGAACACATTAGAAATGTCAAAAAAAATGGAGAAATAGAACAATCTGTAATAGCTGCTCATGTTCGGTCAGAAAAACATAAAATCGATGTGAACACAAAATTATTAAAATAGTTAGAAAATACGATAGAACTCACTATTCAAGAGAACATCCAAAAGAACATGGATAGAATCTTGAATTTTAAAATTCGTGGGGAGAGGGATTTAATTTGCAAGTTCTTTGGTCCACCAAAAGATGGAGTGGAAGTAGACATCCAGGGCCAATGACTTAAAATTCAACAGTCTAGACAAGCTGAAGATGACATACAATAATTTAATTGTGTTCTTAGATTATCAATATTAAATCAATAAATAATGTTATAGCTGTGTGGAGTCCCTTCATGTCTTCTTCAGATAGAAGCCATTCATTGTGTATTTGTGAATGATGATTCATTTCAATTGAATGTGGGACCAGTAGAGTAAAGTAACGGAAGGATTTCTGCTTGGATGGGAATGAAACCTGGATTAGCTCAGTGGACAGAGCACTAGCACGGAAAGCTAAAGGTTCGGGGTTCGATTCCCAGTTCAGGCAAACATTTTCTCTTTACCATTGATTTACAATAATTTAATTGTGTTCATTAATTTACGTATTTCTATCATAGTAATAGCTTTAGCTTCTCAATATTAATTTAATAAATAATGCTTTAGCTGTGTGGAGTCCCTTCATGTCTTCTTCAGATAGAAGCTATTCATTGTGTATTTGTGAATGAAGATTCATTGCAATTGAATGTGGGACCAGTAGAGTAAGGTAAAGGAAGGATTTCTGCTTGGATGGGAATGAAACCTGGATTAGCTCAGTGGACAGAGCACTAGCACGGAAAGCTAAAGGTTCGTGGTTCGATTCCCAGTTCAGGCAAACATTTTCTCTTTACCATTGATTTACAATAATTTAATTGTATTCATTAATTTACTTATTTCTATCATAGTAATAGCTCTAGATTCTCAATATTAATTTAATATTGAAACATGTCCAAAAGAACTCAAGTTTTTGTATGAGGTAAGATGTAACAGTCTCATATTATGTATTAGCCTTTTTATACCTGGAATGGAGACTTTTTTGCCTCGTGAGGACATCTTGATATGAGATATAATAAATTCTGGTAAAGAAAAACTGAAACTTAGGTTCATACTAATCACGTGATTTGCAGGATATGGAATGTGATTTGCCTCAGGACGTAGCTACTTGATATGAGAAGTAGCAAAATTTGATAAAATCTGAAACTAAGCTTAAGAATCTGTGACATGGTAACCATGTGACCCGATAAAGTGACAGTACCAGTTAAGTTACTCTAGATTTTCAGAGTTGTCGTGTCACAGATTTATTTATTTATTTATTACTTTACCCAATGGTGCTTTCAGTTGTGAGATTGAATTCAAGATAGCTTAAGATTTAAATTAAAATTCTTTATGCTTCACCTCATATCCAGTCTTCTAATTGAAGAGTTGCCCCAATAACAGATCTAACCCATAAACTACAAATTGGTAGTAAAAGATTCCGGGCTATGTGGCCGTGGTCTATAACTGGCGTTTCTTCCAGACGTTTCTCCCTCAACTGCGGAGGGTATCTTCAGTGGCGAGCGTTAGAAGCTGTTGTTTCCCTGTCGTAGACTCGACTGCGAATTTCGCAGTCGAGTCTACGACAGGGAAACAACAGCTTCTAACGCTCGCCACTGAAGATACCCTCCGCAGTTGAGGGAGAAACGTCTGGAAGAAACGCCAGTTATAGACCACGGCCACATAGCCCGGAATCTTTTACTACCATGATTACCGGCCGTGAAAGCCTGCATTCCACTATTAAACTACAAATTGTTAGGAAAACGGGGGAGGGGGAAGCATAATATTCATTTTGAGGCTATTACCTTTATTACATTATATACATTTTAATCTGCTATCCTATTGAAATCATATCAGCCAATTTGAATGCAAAATAACACTCTACTAACTAAATATTAACAATTTAATATGGAATTGAGTGCAAGACTGATCTATGTTTATAGAGTGGAAAAATGATGTAACCCATATTTAACTAAAAATGCTACAATAAGAAATACGTACATAGTTAACACTGATTCAGTTAGAAAAAATTTCTAACTGAATCACTGTTCAATATTTATTTTCCACTTAATTTCATTTTGCTACATTCTTTGTGTCTTTCTTATTTTCATTCAATTTTTTTAAGATTCTGATAGGATTTATGGAATGGAGAAGACTACATAACAGTGAACTACATGGTCTTTATAGGAAGCCAGATATAATGAGAACAGTTAAGTCTCATAGACTGCGATGGGTAGGACATGTGGCACGAATGGGGAATGAAAGATGTGCATGGAAGCTTCTTGTAGGAAAACCAGAGGGAAAACGCCCAGTTGGTAGACTAAGAATGAGGTCGGAGAATAATGTTAACTATGATTTGAGGGAAGTAGATTATACAAGGGATGATTCTAAAACATTGGCTCAGGATAGGGATGTATGGAGCTTATGTCTGCATGGCCATGAACCCATGGGTTCAATAGTGCCAGTGAGTTAGTAGGTTAGTAGTTAGATAGAATTCACGGAACTGTGTTGGAATGAATTTACACATGTGCAATAATTGTTTTTCTGCACTGCTACTAATGACTGCTTCTGCCGTTTTGTTACAGATAGATCACTTGAAAGCCAATTTTTAAAAATAAATAAAACCGGTCTGGACGAGAGTAGGGATAGTTATACATCCACTATACCATGATATTTTCTGGATAGATCACTAATCCACTGAAAACTCGGTTTTCAAATCTTCGTTAGTTAGATCTCTTTTCGGGGCAACCATTCAATTATACTAGTTTCAAAGCCTAAATGACTTCATTTTCAGTAATTTCTTGTCGACTGATGTTATGTCATTCAGGACAACTTCTTATTCCCTCCGTTGGTGCACAAATCCCTCCAAATCAAATCAAAATTCCTGGGAATTTCAAAATTCACAAGTTTTTCTTTTTTTTTTATGAAAAAAAGATTGAAATTCTCGGGGATTTTGATTTGATCTGGGGATTCATCGGTCCACCATCAGAGGGAGTACTGAAGATGAAGTCTTGTAGGCTTTGAAACCTGAATTTAATTAAAAGACAGGATATGAGGTGAGATATAAAGAATTTCATAGTGATTTTAACTCTAAAAGTTCAATATCAAGATAGCTTTATTTAACTTTTCAAGATACCTCCTCATGTCCCAGTTTCCCTATATTTCAACTTCATCATCATCAAAGCTTTCATCTTCTTTCAACCTTTCTCTTTCCTTGAGCTTTCCATTTTAATTTTGGTCTTCCCATAGTTTAACATAGTTTTTCCTTACACCATACAGTTTAATTGTGCTTAAATTAATGGATCATTTTCACATTCATAATTTTAATCAACATAGCAACTTTCGTAATTAAGTATGATGCTCAACATAAAATTGATTTTACTACAGTAAAACTTGTTCATAGCGGAATCGCATAGGAACAATTTTTTTACCACATTAGACAACATTCTGCATATAAAAAAAAAATTAACCAATCTTAGATTATAGAGCACCGTATATGTCTTTTTATGTACCTTGGATTAATTGTAGTTCCGCTGCTGTTGGAAAGTGAAGTATAGTATGTATGAGTGACTTCGATGGTAACACGTGAAAAAACAGTCCTGTTTCATCAGCGTTAAAAATGTCTCTTTGGGCGTATCCTGAAATTAAAGTATGCAGTTTCGGTTTCCACTCACTAACTATACTTTTGTCCACATCCTTTGATTCTCCACAAATTTCATTCCACACGACATTGTGTCGTCTTTTAAAACTGTCCACAACCAACCTGAAGATGCCTTGAAATCATTATTTCCTAGGGGATATAGCAACGGCCAGAGCTTGACTTTGGAGCATCGTTCCGGAAATTTTGAGATTTTTTGATCATGGACTTGTAAAACACACCTTGTTGATTTTTCTCTCTCTCTCTCTCTCTCTCTCTCTCTTCATTTGACCATTTCCTGGCATCCATTCATTCGTTATTTTTTTCTTTGCATTTTAAAATCTGACAAACATGGGTTTTTCCACATTTAAATTTAGTCATTATTTCGCATACTGAGAGTTTGTTTTTCTTTGTCTTCAATCACTTTCACTTTTTCGTTTAATGACAATGATACATATGATTAAGCCATCTTTATTCCGTAAATTCAGAATGGTACCTGTGAAAGATATGTACACGATCAATCTCAGATCTTAAACTAATTTAAGATTTACAGTGTTCTGGTTATTTGTAAGACAGATGTCACACGCCATATATGTCACACAAACCTGTATTCCGCAAAAGGGTATGCAGTGAGGCCGAAAGAAAATTCCAGATACAGTTAGAAACTCTACTTCACCTGGCGTGGGCGGCAGGAATAATCACTTATTATTAATTCACCTAACAGGAATTCAATGAATGGAAACTAATTTATTTCTCTCTTTCTGCCTTATAAACATTTTTATTATGTAAAATATTTTATATAAACATTTTTTAAAGTATCCTTTCGTTTCCATGTTGGACAGATTCCATTTTATACAAAATAAATACATGTAAATTTACTTTATTTTGCCAGGACCAATAAATTTGTTCACATTGGACAGATTTCCGCATTATTCACGTTCCGGATTAAACAAGTTTTACTGTATTTCACTTCATTGTTAAGCTAAAATAAATCACTTTACAGTATTTGTTTCTATTAGTGGAATGCAGGCTTTCACGGCCGGTAATCATGGTAATAAAAGATTCCGGGCTATGTGGCCGTGGTCTATAACTGGCGTTTCTTCCAGACGTTTCTCCCTCAACTGCGGAGGGCATCTTCAGTGGCGAGCGCTTCCAGCGACAGGGAAACAACAGCTGGAAGCGCTCGCCACTGAAGATGCCCTCCGCAGTTGAGGGAGAAACGTCTGGAAGAAACGCCAGTTATAGACCACGGCCACATAGCCCGGAATCTTTTATTACCATTTGTTTCTATTATTAAAATATGTAATGACTTGACTGCTGGTATTTCAAATTGAGAAACTCATAAAAAATTACTATTATTTGTTTATTCTTAATAGTCTAGATGATGTTTCTTTGGGCCTTGAATCTTAATTAATTTAGAACTTTACGTTTTCATTTATTTGGCCCATGTCTGCATCATGTGCAGTCAACATATATCCTATTCACTTTGAGTTCTAGTGACTTATTATTACTCATATTTGAATCTTATTTTGTTCTGGTAATGTAGCTTGTAACTTTGTAATTACTAAGTTTTTGTACATAAATTTAGAAGCATAGAGAGTTAAATAAAGTAAAACTTGGAACTTTTATGTTTAGTGTCTTTTGTCAACAAATATTAATCTTCTTAATGTTTTATTTTAGGAAGTAATATTTTGAGGTTCTTTTAATCAAATTATTTTGAGCCTGTAATATCTTACCTCAATATTAATGTCTTCTAATCATCCTTAGCATCATGGCCATGAGGATGATTAGAAGACTAATCGAAACATGTTCAAGAACAAATCAACATTAATATTAAGGTAAGATATTACAGGCCCAAAATAATTTGATCAATCTTCTTCTTCATGAAAATTAACATTTGAATTAGAAATGTATCCTGTAAAACATATTAGCAGGTTTATTTATTATTTTCTTAAGTGACAGAAAAACAAATTGGTAGAAATGATATATATTTCTGCCACATTAAAATAATTACAAAATAATGCTATGATTGTTCATTGATTGTTTTCACTACAGTCTGATGACATATAAATAACCTGATACAAGATATTCATAAGGTTGTATGTCTGACTAGCATCCTTGGGATCTTAGGTTCGATTCCCAGATATACCATAGAAATATCTGTCTCATTATATGGTCTTATGAGTAGCTATTTGATATTGTCATCTTTCTGGCAGAATTTGCTAAGTACATAATTCGTGTTTTTGAGCTGTAATGATTTTTAAGTTAAATTTAATCTAAAATTATTCAATATTGACACATTTTGACTTGTTCTTGAATTTTAGGACATTTAATTTTTTACAAGAAAAACTGTAGAGTTTATTTCACATGTGTTTGCAATATTTAAAAAAAATATGGGTTTGCATATATAACATGATATGAATCCTCAAGTACAAATTGAGAGGTCCGGGTTCAAATTCTGTCCAGGCATTTATTTTTCTTATCATGTCATATTAAGCTTGCATTGCTCAATGTCAAACATTTAATTATAACATGCAATGGACTTTTGACTTCTGCCAGAACAGTGACAATATGAGAAGTAATGAAATCAAGTTAAGAAAACTGAAACAATGACCATATGTGAGATAGCGAAATTCAGTCAAGTAAACTGAATCTAAAATTGAGGTAATGCATCACATGACTCTCAGTACTATCTACTGTTAGCTTGTGTCAACATCCACTACTCTTTAGATCTGCCACAGATGTATTTTTTATGAGATATTCATTCACTTATACAAATTAAATCTAAAATATGACCATGGTTTTATAGTCTTTTTTTTTTCTGTGACAAAAAAAGCTGAAAATTCATGTGAATGTTCATAAAACTATTGTCATGGTTCAGGTTATTTTGAAACCGACTACCATAGATTTTTAGTTTTTTATTGTTATCATGGAAACAATAAAACAGCAATAAATCTTTGATCATGGCCCAGACTTTGCCTTTGCAATTGATTGATTGGAGTTTTACCAATTTAAGTATTAATTTTAAAACTTCTGATGGCAATACCTCTGATAATTTTGTTAAGTATGGATTATTTGAATATTTGATTAATATTCATATTTATATTTGAAGAGAAAAATTTACCCCTGAACAGTGATTTGAACTCGATACCCCTGATTTTATGCACCAGTGCACTACCTTTGTGCCATACAGGCTTCTCAATTGAAATGGAATTTTTTTCTCTTTCTTATACAATCCCCAATCACCCGATTGTATAAGAAAGAGAAACACTTCCGTTTGAATTGAAATTCCTGGATGGCATAAAAGTAGTGCGCTGGTGTGTAAAACCAAAGGTCTTGGGTTCAAATCCCAGTTCAGGCATACATTTTTCTCTTCAAATATTAATTTGTCCTTCAGTGTGAGTTATAAATTTAAAATAAAAGCATTGAAAATTAATATTTGTGTTTATAGGTTCAACGAATATAAAGCAGTCAGTAGAAGTGCGCTCAAGTTCTTCAGTGAACAGTGGACAGGAAACTCCTCAGTCTGAGAATGAGGGCAAATCATTCCTAACAAATCAGTCACGAGTCACTGGAGTGCAGGATGTTCTCACACGCATGAGGAATGCAGATCAAGGTAATTTAACTGAAACTCACACATTTGTTTTAAAAAGTCCAATAATAGAAATAACCCACACAAAATGTCTAACCCTGCTGGGTAATAAATCCAGATCTACTGACATAGAAGGTAGATAATGTATAATCTAAATTAATGAAGTTGACCAATTTTACTTTTTTAAGGGCGCCCAGTACTAGTTTCCTTGCAATTTGGTATAAAAATATGCAACATACAAAATTCATTTTTTCAGCTTCTTCTTAAGTTATGTGCATGGACATATCGTCACTAATTAAACAAGTCATCCCGGAAAATAATGATACTCTGGTTAACTTTTTAGACATATTTCTTCATGAGTAATTTAAAATACAAAAAAATGAAAATAAAAAATCCAACTTCTTAAAAGTATTGTCTTAGTACAATTTTCTCAAAAACTACTTATCCAATTGATCTTGATGAAGATTTTCGGGCTGTAGGCCTTGGTCTTGAGGCTTGTAGTTCCCCGACGTTTCGCCAGAGACTGCACCTGGCATCCTCTTGTCTTGAGACAACCCTTGAGGATGCCAGGCGCAGTCTCTGGCGAAACGTCGGGGAACTACAAGCCTCACGACCATGGCCTACAGCCCGAAAATCTTCATCAAGATCATCATAGCAACTCTGGCCATGAAAGTCTACGTGAATACATTACTTATCCAATTGTTTCCAAAATTGAATATGTTATTTTTCATAGTTCATTTGATAATAATAAGGTTTGCTTGTGTTCAGGTATGGATTGTGTTTTATTTTTAAAAATTTCAAAAACAAAAAAAAAAGTTGCTTAAAAATTTTGCATACATTTTTTTTAAATTTCAAACACTATCAATAAAACAAAGATAAATTAACCTTATTATTATAGAGCTCTTTAAACTTCATATCTATGCCAAAAATTATTCTCCTATCTTTCATAGTTTCAGAGAAAAGTATACCAAAATATGAAAAAAATACAAATTACGGGAAAATGCAAAAAAAAAAAAAAAAGAATTGTGCACATTAGCAGAACACAGAGACATAATTTTTAAAAATCAATTTTTATGGGTTTAAATGACCAAACTTGACAAAATATATTACACTTCAATAAAATAGACATTCCTGGATTTTTTTAAGCAAAAAGAAAATATTTATTTTTTTAACCCAAATAAGTACTGGGTACCCTTAAAGTGGGAACGTGTTCTATAAATATTATTTTGATGCACACTGGAGTTTAGAAACTTAAAAGTCCACTGACCTGAAACAGATCTGAACAACAACGTTTGATTTAGTTTTTTTTAGTCTAGAGATATCTTACTTCAATTTAATGTTGATTTAATGTTTCGATATATTCTTCTATATCATTGTCAGCGCTGCTAGACTGATGAGTTTTATGTTGTGAACCCTGGATGTCGATATCATTGAGGTAAGATATCTCTAGACTAAAAAAAAACTTGATAAAAAGAACCTCAAAATATTACTTCCTAAAATAAATAATAACGTTTGAGTTTATAGCTGAAGATTACCATGTTCCCACAATAGCAATTAATTTTATTTAACACTAATTTTAACAAATTATTCTCTTTTGTGTTACAGAAGTCCAACCTGAAGACACAGAAGAAGATGCCGAGGCTCGTGCTCTTCTTAACAAATTCCTTGGAGCTCAGGTGATTCTTCAAGGGATGGAGCCACTTGTGAAGGCATCACAGTCGCAAAGTGCTGCACTTGTCAGTCAGGTGGAACGCCAGAGGGTACTTTCTTCACAGAAGGTAAGTCAATTTGTTATTTCTGCTTGAACTTTAAATATACTTATGTACATTAAGGTTAAAAAATAATTAGCCGGCAGTTGTTTGTTAAAAATATAGAGGTCTAGAGCATGTGTAAAACAATTTTTCATTTTGGCATTATTGTAATATTATTTATTTCACTCTTTAGAGGCTTTATATGTAGTATTATCTCTTCATTCAGTTTTATTATACATCCAAGAATCAACAAATTACATCACATTTACTTTTTTAGGAATTAACACTATGAGGTACTGAACTTTTATAGGGAAAAATCACTATGAGGTTTAATTTAAGATTAAATTAAAATGCTTCATACCTCACCTCATATCCAGTCTTCTAAGTAGATTGCACCAAGTAGTTCTTCTGCTCGACATTACATTACTCGAGGAGAAGGTACTGAAGATGAAGCTACCAAGGCTTTGAAACCGCAATCTACTTAGAAGACTGGATATGAGGTGAGGTATGAAGCATTTTAATTTAATCTTAACTATGAGGTATTATTTATTTAAGTAAAATTTTATTACTTCATCTCATAATCTTCTTCTTAGACTAGTTTTGGATCCTTCTTCAGTTCCATCCTCAGTATTTACACAACCGTTGTTATGTCATCCTGCAGAGCTGCCTTTTTGTCCCTTTGTTGGTAGACTGAAGAACCTAAAAATCAAATAATTTTTTCTAAACTGTGAGTTCTTTGAGTTTTCTATTTGTTTTTCAGAAAAACATTTAATCGAAATAAAGGCTAAATTATTAAAACAAATAGAAATGAATAGACAGGAAAGAAAACATTACTAGATATAATATTAAGAGATTCCGGGCTATGTGGCCATGGTCCATTACTGGTGTTCCTACCAGACTGCAGAGGACATCTTCAGTGTGACTATTTACATTGAGCCTCCAACCAGGGAACAACTCATAGAAGTACTCGCCACTGAAGATGCCCTCTGCAGATGAGGGAGAAACGTCTGTTAGGAACACCAGTAATGGACCACGGCCACATAGCCCAGAATCTCTTAACATTATGATTATCAGCTATGAAAGCCTGCATTCAACTATTACTAGATATAATTCTGTATTCGCAACTCATATAATTTTGCCTACCACTGAAGAGATAAGAGAGGCTACTGTAATTTTATTAATTGTTTGAATAATGATTTTTAAACATATCTAATTTTTTAAGAAAAAAAATTATCTTTAAAAGTTGATTGAAACGATTTACCTGAGTGTAATAGTTTATATATATTACTATCGTATCTATTATCTGCCTCTCTAATAGAAGAAACAATTTCTGATCTATATTTAAACATTGTTAATATATTGATGTAATATTTAGTTTAACACGTTCCAGTCCTGCATAAAATAATTTTATAAAAAGAAAAATTATTGTCTGAATTGGGAATCGAACCCTGGATCTCCGACTCTATATGTCGGTGTGTGGTCCAGTACACCATTCGAGACATGACACAAACACCTAACATTTCTTTCCACTTATACAATTCTCTAGTGTCCGAAGGCAGATAGCTGGAGCTATTAACAATGCCATCAGACAACTTAAGTTCGAAGTATTTTTTACGAGGATATTCATTACTTTTTAAGCAATAATGCTTAATATTTTGATGTAATATTTAATTTAACATGTTCCACTCCTAGATAAATTTATTGTTTGAAAACAAAAATTGTCTGAACAGGGAATTGAACCCTGGACCTCCGACTCTATACTTCGGCGTGAGGCCCATTACACCAATTGAGATACGGTACAAATGCTAATAACAATATATATATTAATGTAGTTTCATTTAAACTTTATAATCATAAGAGAGAAGACTGAAAAGTCTTTTTTTTAATTCAATGCCACTGGTCAGTCATTTAGACATTTCTGGTATTCTCTCCTGTCATTGGCATATTGTAACCCACTTCTGAGGGAGCCTGGAAGGCGTGGTTAAAGCTGCCCAAATGATGTGTCAGAAGAGGTCTTAATCCTAAACTCAATCTAATGAGGTGTAAGAAATGATGTAAGTTTCCTGACATTTGTCTTACTGGTGAGAAAAAACCCCCAAGCAAACCTCACCCAGCAAACTTGACTGGAAATCAAACCCGGGCATGCTGCATGGCAAGGTAGCATGCTACTTCGAGACCACAGCGGGTGGACTAAGACTGAAAAAGTTGTATGTTAATTCTGGGGTTGAATTACGGTATAAGATGAAAATAGAATTCTCAAATGAGAATTTTTTCACAGACAGCCTTTAAACATTTTTAAATATATATATTTTTTTTTTAGCTTGCTTGTTCTGCATTATAACTTTTTAATAATGTGTTGTATACTGAATTTAAATGCAAGTACGATATTAAGCTGTACTTATAAGTTCATAGGAGAGGTAATTTTAGAATAGTTTTACTGATTTTTTTATTATTAATTTCATACATCTCAATGATGGATAAATCATATTTGAAGAGAAAAATTATATGCTCAGACTGGGACTCGAACCCAAGACCTTTGGCTTTTTAGACCAATGCTCTACTGACTGAGCTATCTGGGCATGTTCCTATCTTAATGCAAATTTTTCTCTCAATATTTGAAATATGTTTATGTTTTGTCAAGCTCTTTAGAATGTTGGCTAATTTTGTTGTGTCTTTTCCTGTATGCATAAGTGTTATCCAGTTATTTTATTGTTATCAGATTAATTTTCAAATTTAGTTATGTTGAGTATATTGTTCTTTTATTTTCTTATGAGTTTATTTATTATATGTTCATTGTAGCCATTTATTTATGCCACATATTTAATATAGTTTAATTCTTTATTATAATGTTCTCTGTGTAAAGGGAGTTTTATGTTTCTATTTATTAAATTGTTAAAAATACTTATTTTTTGTTGAAAAGGTTGTTTAGTATTGTTGTTTATGGCCAGTGCATTGTTTGTAACTTTCTTCTTCTTCTTCTATGTCATGGAATTAGGCCATAGACCTGTTTCCACATCAAGATACTATATCCCTCCATCAACGCCCAATATGTCTTCTTCATTTGGGTTGAGAGTGAATCAAAATTTATGTGAGTTTATTGGGTGTCATTCTTTATATATGTTGGAGTCAATTAGATCTGGAGTTTTGAATTTTTTCTATGACACTGTAGATGTTTAATTCAGTTCTGATTTATTCAATATATTTCTTATCTAACAATATATAGTAGCTTGCTACTGAATGTAAGAATTGATTTCAGTTACTTCCATTTTCCTTTTATCTGATCTATACTTGTAGTAACTTACTACTCCAAAATGTAAACATACCTTTTTTAACACTCTGTATAATTGTCTTCTTGAAGTAAATGAACTGTCATCAATGACAGTAGCAACATATGACTTTTTTTTTTAGCTTTGTGCTGTTAGTTTTGAAAGAAGGTTCATTGCACATCTTCCCAATTTAATTGTGGGACTCTAGCTAGTTTTGGAGTCAGTCCAGATTGAATGACTGTTGTTCCATATATATACAACACATGGATTAGCAGAAGGACAGAAGCTCTTTTAACCTTTTGAATGCCATGCCCGGCGTGCGCCGGTGAAAGTGTGTGTACAGCGGTACGCCACGCCCGGCAGGCTCCGGTTTTCAATCTTATTACTTTAAATATTTTTTTCCCGAAGTTTTTACTTCAATAAACTAAAATTATTGTTCGTTCTGTGTTTATACATCCTTTCTTAGCAATACTTTGCACATCCCTTACAGAATAACGGTACAGGCTGGTTGTAAATCGGTTTTCTAAAGGAGGGTGTACATTCATGTTTCAAGGCCTTTTTTGTTTTTTGCTATGGAATATTGCAATTTCAGGATTTTCTCTTTATTTATTTTATTTTTAGTTGAAAAGATACCTGGCCAAGGGATAGGTCATGCTGTGAAACACAGTGATTCATGTCTCGAAGTTGACAAAACTGTAATACACGAGTTTATTGTGACAGTTTTATCAGAAGATGAGAGTGACAGTAACAGTTCATCAAATGGTTATTCGTTTGACAAATGTGATAGTACTCCTGTTTCTAAGAGAATATTATTACAATCCAAGCCTGTAAATAGTAAAGCAAGTGATGTAGACCTAAATGAACATGGTGTGAGTGAACAATAAGGGGTGTGTCGCGACAGACGAAACACGTGGCATAGAACAGCTGTTTGACTGGAATTGATTCGAACCCAGGACCATAAAAAATGTTCAACAATATTTAATATTATAAGTGTTTAGTGATAATACCATCAAAATTATTCAGTAGAATAAATGTTTTAGTGATAGTGATAACAAATTTCAATAAAGACACCGTGCTGAATTCGAACCTGGGATCTTTACAAGTGGAAGCAACACCGCCTAACCCTTAAATAAATGTATACTAGTGAGTTTAAATTCAATTTAGCATGGCATGTAGACAGTTAAATATACTTTATATAGGTTTATATTATGTAGTATGGCGTAGTACTTTAAATTTAAAAAACCTGGCACCCACAACCCAGCTGGCAAAATGGAAACTCGGCAGTCAAAAGGTTAAGTGGCAATATCTTGTTTATGGAAAAAGCACAATGACTTGGATGGCATTCAATTTTATGTCTCTAACGTATGACAGAGTTATAATTTATAAACTAACAAAATAAAGCACTCTTAATTATATTTGTAGAGAAAAATACTCGTATATGCTTAGACTAGGATTTGTACCCAGGACCTTTTGCTTTCTATGCCAATGCTCTACCAATTTAGCTATCTGAGCACTCCAATCTAAATGCAATTTTTTTTCTTATACATTGTTAATTCCCAAGTGCCAAATGCTACAAACTGTTGCTTGATCAAGCAAATGATGGCTTCTATTTTAAAAGACTTTTAAGAGAAAAAAATATGCCTAAACTAGGATGTGAACCAGTGGCAGAGCGTGGAATTTCGACATGTGTTAGCCGTCGTTTTATTTACAGTAACATGGATATAATATTATGTTTATTATATTATTTCTAATAAATAAATGAACTTCTAATGTTAATATTATTTGTTTTTAAACATCTTAATGATGGACAAATTATATTTGAAAAGAAAAATATACGCCTAGACTGGGGTTTGAACCCAAGACCTTTGACTCTCTGTGTCAGTGCTCTTCCATCTGAGCTATGTTTAAAAACGAATAATATTAACATTGAAAGAAGCACTACTGGCTTTATAAGTAATGTTTAAATTCCTAATAAAAAGTCTTCTTTATAAAGAAACCACCATTTACAAAAAATCGTAGCAATGGCTCGTAGCATTTGGGGTTAGGGAATTAACTATGTATAAGAGAAAAATATGCGTTTAGATTGGAGGCCTAGGTAGCTCAGATGGAAGAGCATTGACATAGAGAGTCAAAGGTCCTGGGTTCAAACCCCAGTCTAGGCGTATATTTTTCTTTTCAAATATAAATGAACTTCTAAAAAGAATGACATGCATTGTTAGGAGTATAAAATATAATAAACTACTATATGTATAGGGATTAGGAAATCAAAGGGGATAATTGGATATATTAATTAAATATATAAATGCATGATTTTAAAACACAGATATTCATCTCCAATTCCATCTGGTTTCTAGAATTTATAAGTGAGCTCTGTACATCTATTAAAGATACTAAGGGTGAGATCTCTTTTGTTTTATTTTATTGAATAAAGTAGCAGATATAGTAGCCTACATATTAAGTCATTTTGAACATCATGTGATGTGCCAGTGAACACAGTAGAAATTTTCAAATTGTTTCTTAATTAATATTTAATTTTAGGAAGTGATATTTTGAGGTTATTTTAATTATATTATTTTTAGTCTGATCATCTTACCTCAATTTTAATGTTGATTTGTTCTTGAACATGTTTCAGAACAATTCTGTTTTATCGTCTGGACAAGCTGACGATAAAACAGAATTGTTTTGAAACATGTTCAAGAACAAATCAACATTAATATTGAGGTAAGATGATCAGACTAAAAATAATGTTTCTTAATTTCTCATATATAGTGCAACAATTCAATATAATTAGGCCCTACCTCTTTTGTTAGATTCAAAGTTTTCTACATGGCCCCTAAATGGCAGCTCTTGTTCGGCGAAGAAACACACAGCATCTATTGGGCAGCTAACAATATACTTTGATGTTTTTATTATTAATTTCATACATCTCAATGATGGATAAATCATATTTGAAGAGAAAAATTATACACTCAGACCGGGACTTGAACGCGGGACCCATGGTTCTCTAGACCAAGTGCTCTACTACCTGAGCTACCTGAGCAAGTACCGAACTAAATGCAAATTTTTATCTATATACATTGTAATTCCCACCCACCAATATTTGTGTTTAGATTGGTACTTGCTCAGGTAGCTCAGGTGGTAGAGCACTTGGTCTAGAGAACCAAGGGTCCCGGGTTCAAGTCCCAGTCTGAGCGTATATTTTTTCTCTTTAAACATAACAATATACTTGTTTGCTTTAACATTTTCGTTATGCTTATCTGTATTAATTTTGATAGCCCGGCTTCGGGACTTTTCAATTCTAGTGTCCAAACTTATGTAGCGCTATTTCACAATTAACATGGACTTCAGATTGTTCATGTCGTTTTTCAGCTCATGAAAACTATTTACATCAGGAACCCGCTTTGTTGTCCAAATGTTTTTCTCCATCAAAAATAGAAAGCAGAAGTAACAGTAAAGGGAACGTGACTTCCTGCAATCATATGCCATGTTCATACCAACCTTCATGTCCATCATTAAATAATGCATTTTTTTTTTACTTATAATGCTTTTTAAATTAGGTCTTTGTACATTGTACTAGAGCATGCCATTAAGGGTCGTATGTTAGAACATTACTCTCTACTCAAATTACTTCCAATCACTAGTGAGCTGATTCACCGTGAGCAATTGCTGAGAACGAATTAACGGCCGACTTAACGGTCATGCACGAGAGTCGACGTTTTCGTAATATTGGCAACGAATTACCCAGAATTCTCAGCGATAAAACCACTTCCGTTATTTTCGTCTGCTATAGAGGAATGCATTTATACTTGCATCCCGCAAATAATACCGTATACAAACACGTCTGCGACACGCAATATTACGCCGATTCTCCTGTTCTTCCAGTTGAATTCTTTGGTAGACTCTATAAAATTCCTCTTCTCCGTGTATACCGAAAACATGATCGAAGTCTTCAAGGTCCGACATCTTGGATAAATGTTGGATAAAGCAGCAAAGTACATCGATTACCATCGGTTCCCTTCGGGATTTTAATTTGAGTTGCTCATGTAAGGTACCTCCGCAGGTAGCTTACAAATTTAACCAATTATTATCGCATGAACAGATTTCTGAGTAAGCAAAATCGTATTAGCATACAACTTGCTCAGCAGAGAAGGCATTTTACTGTCTAATGCGTCCAAACATGCGACCCTAAATCTTTAGAGAATGAATGGTATTAATATGCTGGCCGATAGTGAGGAGATACTAAAGGACAACACGCACGCACTATTGAGTAACACTAAGAAATTAGGACTGGAAGTAAATATCAATAAAACTAAATACATGGTCATGCGTTTAAATGTCAAAGAGTTTAATTCTAACTTTTGAAATAGTTAGCCAGGTTGACAGTGCTAACATGGACTCTCCACCACTGATTTGAACCCAAGGTGTCTGATTTTTCTATCATGAGCTCTTTGATATATCCTTTACAACAAGATTACGAGCATTTGAGAATAAAAAGTTCAGGAAAATTTTTGGATGAAGACAGGTGAATGGAGAAAACTTCATAACAATAAGCTACATGATCTTTATGGGAACCAGATGTAATAAAAAATAGTTAAGTCTTACAGATATATATTGTATATTTATATATCTTAATATATAAAAATTACGTGTCACGTTGTTTGTCCGCGATGGAATCCTAAACTACTGAACCGATTTTAATAAAATTTTGCACACTGTGTGCAGTTTGATCCAACTTGAGACTTAGGGTAGTTTATAACTAAATTTATAGTCGCATTATTTTTTATTTCAAATTATTTGTTTATTATTTAACAAAGAGTTATAATTATCTGTGAGTTCCATACGATTCTAACAGATGGCGGTGTAATTATCTGTGAGTTCCATATGATTCTAACAGATGGCAGTGTAAGGTAATTTGGTAAGGCAATAGGTTTATTATTTAACAAAGAGAGATCCAGATGGCTGTGCTTTTTGTTGCAACCACGAATTTCAATTGATTTACAAATATTGATTATTTCATAATTTAAGTGTGTTCAGTGTTTATTTTATTTTCAATATTATTAATTTCGTGTGTAAGTATTAGTTTTAAGTAATCTGGCTGAAAGACAGCAACTTAATTAAAATTTTTAACGTATAACTTAGCCACAGCAATGCGTGGCCGGGACTTCTATATATATGTGTCAAAATGGTTGGTTGGTTGGTATCTAATGTCGAGCACTTGATAATAAAATCATTTGCTCTCTTGCACTCCAATATTTAGCAGGAAGGCTGGTCTCTTCTACAAAAGCTGGACAATGGAGGAGATGGTTTCTTTCCATATCTTCATTTTAATTGCAAAAAGGGCATTTAATTGGAGTACAATAAACTAGTTGTAACCGTTTAGTAGTAGGCATCACATGTGGTGGTTACGTCACCCATAGAGAGAAAGTAGGTATAGGAAGGAAGGAGAAATGAACCCCTAGGCCTCGAATACTCTAATACCATCAGGGTCGAAGGAAACAAGAGGTCAGTCAAGGGAGACTGGATAGAAAAGTTGAAAGAGGGAATTGGTATGGAAAAAAGAAGTACTGCCAATTCGGTCAAAAAAAAGAAACTCACCAAGCTGACCAGTGCTTATTGGTGAATAGCCCTTCCCTTTCGTTCATCATGCATAAGCATGATTACTAACAGCTGCACCATGAGAAGGTGAGGGATTGGACACTAGGTTAAGGTCGGTTCCTTTAAGCCTTCAATGGAAGGAATTAAAGGGTCTCCTCCCTGTTAAAGACTTGTGGCATCCCTAAAAAGTTGCATTTTGGTTATAGAAACAATGTGTCAAAATTTGGTTACTTTAAAAAAAGTTTCACCAAGGTGCAGAGACCATAAAGTTTACTCACTTTATTTCTTTTTTATGAATAATAAAATAACTTCCTAATGGTCTTTATTAGTGATGGTCCTGTGAATGTTGTTCCTTTCTTAACTAATGTCAAAGTTTGATACACCTGAGTGTCAAAATAGATTCATTTCTTTCTATTTCCTTGGTTTAACCTCTCTGTTTGTAGGTACTTTTAATGCCCCATGCCACACATGCCTTAGAGAGACACATCCTATCGGGAGAGGAGCGTAAACTCTGAATTACATATACATTCTTTTTTTTTTTTTGCTTCATGAGGAAATAGAGGGCCTACCTAATAAATGATTAGCTTAATGCCAATACAATTCTCCACCTGATGGAAATCAATCTGTACAAAATCTAATTACAGAATACTTCAGTTACGAAAAGTTGTATGATAGAATTTGTAATTTATAATTTTTACAAAGTTTTTAAATATTCACCTCAGTGAAAAGTTATTGGATTTACATTTTTTTCTCCATTTAAGGCCACCATGCAACTTTTAGACCTGTTATGTTTTGAAATTGGAAATTTTATTTTTTAGATATACCCTAATATACATGCATCTGGCAGTATACTAGCATGAGACCCTTGGTTTTTTTTACTAAAGAGCTTTTCATCTCTCTCAATCTAACATTTCTGTTTTTCTCCATTTTTTCTTCTCTATTTTTCTAAAATCCATTTCTACCTCTTCAATTTGTCTACTTCTAGGTCATCCTCTTTGTCTTCTAATATACATGCATCTGGCAGTATACTAGTATGAGACCCTTGGTATTTTACTAAAGAGCTTTTCATCTCTCTCAATCTAAAGTTTATTTTTTTCTCCATTTTTTTCTTCTCTATTTTTCTAAAATCCATTTCTACCTCTTCAATTTGTCTACTTCTAGGTCATCCTCTTTGTCTTCAAATATACATGCATCTGGCAGTATACTAGTATGAGACCCTTGGTATTTTACTAAAGAGCTTTTCATCTCTCTCAATCTAAAGTTTATTTTTTTCTCCATTTTTTCTTCTCTATTTTTCTAAAATCCATTTCTACCTCTTCAATTTGTCTACTTCTAGGTCATCCTCTTTGTCTTCTAATATACATGCATCTGGCAGTATACTAGTATGAGACCCTTGGTATTTTACTAAAGAGCTTTCATCTCTCTCAATCTAAAGTTTATTTTTTTCTCCATTTTTTCTTCTCTATTTTTCTAAAATCCATTTCTACCTCTTCAATTTGTCTACTTCTAGGTCATCCTCTTTGTCTTCTAATATACATGCATCTGGCAGTATACTAGTATGAGACCCTTGGTATTTTACTAAAGAGCTTTTCATCTCTCTCAATCTAAAGTTTATTTTTTTCTCCATTTTTTCTTCTCTATTTTTCTAAAATCCATTTCTACCTCTTCAATTTGTCTACTTCTAGGTCATCCTCTTTTCTCTCTCTCTCTCTCTCTGTCTTTTTTTTCACACTTCCCTGATTTCAGTATATTCTTTTTCATAATTGCCAACATTCTTTCCCCACACGGCCAATTAATTTTGATCTTCTTGCTTTTATAAATCTTATGATACTCTCATCATTTAGTATTTTAAATGTATTATTTATTTCTTTTCATGTGGGTTAGGATTTATTTCAGGATTCTTGTTGAAATGGGCATTCTAGATAATGGTGTCCTCATCTTTACATATGGAGCATCTGGTTGGTGGTAGAATATTCCTATTCATTGGGTGAGCTGCTAGCCAATCATCTGATAGATAATTAGAATGTGGTTTCAAATTCTTCTATTGATTTGTTTTTGTTGTGTTCCTTTGTTCCCACTTTTTCCTCTGTTTCTTGGTGCGAGTTTTCCAGAACCTCTTGTATTGTTCCATTCTTTATTAGTCTATTTGGAGATTCAGTGTTTAGATGAGATTTATTTTTTCATAATTTTTGTAACTTTCTTTGCCAGAACAAGTTTTCACAAATATTCTTGTTTGAATAATTAGCTTTGCTTTGCTGTCCTGTCTGGCAACAGGCCCAGTATCATTCTGCACATGCTTTAATATATTTATAAACACATGGATAAATAATGCAAGTTATGTTGTTAAATGACAAATATTTACAAAGTCCTTGATAATAAACTCTTCTTTCAAATCCAAGGTTGGATAAAACTATTAGATATTCATTTACAAAAATTTCTCTAGTATATTAAAGTTGTGTAAATAAGGATTTTATTATGTAATATGGAATAAAGTCCACCACTGTGGTCTCGGTAGCATGCTGCCTTGTCACACAGCGGGCCCGGGTTCGATCCCCGGTCGGGGCAGTTTTTTTGGGTGAGGTTTTTATCAGGGTTTTTCCTCACCTGTAAGACAAATGCCAGGAAAACTTTAAGGCCCAAACAGTCCCCGAAATCATATGGCCATCATCATCATCCTTATCATCATCATCATCCTTCATCGGTGTGGAAAGCAATGGGAAGCTACCACACCTACAATTCCCTAGTAAAGTTGCAAGCATAGCATAAAAATGCCATGATTGCAGTGAAGGGCCTGCCTTCGGGCAGAATTACTATGGATGGATGGATGGGGAATAATTTACATCTATTCAAAATTCAAGTACATAAGCTTAATTTCTTTTTCAGAACCAAACTAGGCATATAGAAATTAAGAAAAGTAGGATTGTATTCATTAACCAGCAAAAGTGAACCATTAAGAGCGGGGTTAAACTAAACTGAGAATTTAAAAATATTTATGATAGCTACAGCTTTTTATTTTTAACAAAAAATGAGTGAAATACAATCATTAAGAGCGCGAGTTAACCTGAAAGCTGAAATTTTAGTGGAAACATTTTCATTGCTCTAACACCAAATAAGTTTGTTCAGATGGTAGGATTTGAGAATCATTTTTAGGGAGTCCCAAGTACAAATCCTGGGGCCAATAAACTTGTGTTTTTTTTGTGGTTTTTCTCAGTTGGAATTTCATTACCAAAATCCATTTCATCATTAATAATTATTTAATTTTTCATTTAAAATTAACCTTAAATTAATTTACACACAGTAAACATAAATACTTAATAATAGACAAACCCTAAACATGAATATTCATAACAAGAGACATTAGTTAATATAAACCAAATGTCATAGATATTATAAGACCAATGATATTGCATTAATATAAAGATATTCTAACAATCTTACCACTATTCTGTATTCTTTTGTGTTCTGCCCGAGGGAAGGTCTTTCACTGCAATCATAGCATTTTCATGCTTTGCTTTGCAGCTTTACTAGGGAATTATAGGTGTGGTAGCTTCCCATTGCTTTCCACACCGGTGAAATGATGATAATAAGGATGATGATGACTATGATGGGCAGTTGATTTTTGGGGACCATTGGGTCTTATACGTGAGGAAACCCCCAAAAGAAAACCTCACCCAGGAGCCTGTCCTGATCGGGAATCGAACCCGGGCCCACTGCGTGACAAGGCAGCATGCTACCCGGAAAATCTTATCACACAAGAGTCATTTTGACAGAGTCTCAAAATTATTCCATTGGTATGTATGTTTGTGTGTTTAGGTCAGAAATTCTTGAGATGGATTCATTGTACAAATAAGGAAAAGTCTGAATTAATACATTCCGATGTATCAAGAATTCAGATATAACACAAAGGAAAGTTTGTCTTCCAATACAGTGTTAATTTTAGTAGAATAGTAGAAGGGGCCAGAACATGCAGAAATAACCAAGTAGTAGAAGAATCTTACTATTTTTTTTATTTTAAACATTAAAATAAATTGATACTCTGTTGTACAAAGAACCTGCACACATTGTTTCTGCAGTACAATTGCAGAGAAAAAAACACGGTCCTCTAGAGACCCAAATAAAACTTATGGACCTATTTTTTAGGACACTGCAAAATTAGACCTACTAGGCTGTGAAAAATTAGGTTTTAAAAAGTTTATATATATATATATATATATATGTGTGTGTGTGTGTGTGTGTGTACATATATTGCCATGAAAAAATAATTCTTGCACCAGGATTTGAACCTGGACCTTTAGCTATACGTTAGTGCATTACCAATCACACTATCCAGGCATCCCAATGCAAACATCAATTTAATTTTCCTTTCCTTGTATACAATTCTTAAATCATAAGAGGCAGCTGGAACCATCTGCAGTGCCATCATACGGCATCTATAACAAGAAAGCATTGTAATGAGAATATTTTTGCTTTATAGCAGTAACACCTTTTTTTTTTATTTCGATGTTGCAATTAAAATGTGACATTGTATATATATTTATCTTACAAAATAATAATAATAAACATTTTCGTACAATGGAGCATTAAAGGTAATGGTATATTACGATGTAAGATTAGGAAGTGGTTTTTACAGAAGCGAGGAAATGTTTAAAAACCGAGCGATAGCTAGGTTTTTAATTTCCGAGATTCCGTAAAACACTTCACAAACGTGCGTTGTACACTATTTTTTGCGTGATGGTGTTTTGAAAATAATAAATAATAGTAAAATAATATCTTTGTTGGAAATACTTGCGTTCATTATAAACAATTGACTAACGTTAACAGTGTGGGCAATGTTTATTAGTTGAGACTATAGCAGGCCGTGACACTAATCAGTCATAAAATGGCGACATATTTATTGTATTATATTATTTCAAATAAATTTTCAGTTAATTTAAAATGCAGTGATTTTTTCGTATAATGTAGCCTATATTAACACTACCTTTTGGATGGGCCTATATGTTTGTGTATACATTGTAAGTAGTATACATAAAGGGCAGTGGTTTTACTTCCCGCACGAGGTTTGTAATATGTAATATTACAGTATTGTTATTTAGGTTGGCAACCCCGAAATGTACGAAATTGAACTTTCAATCATGGTCGCCATTGCTGTAAGTACGACAAAACACACTATCGCGCAAAAAGACATTTAAATTATATATATCAAAGGGTAAAACTGAGTGACGTAACGAACATCTGAAAAGAGGGAGGGTGGGATTCACAATACAAGTTGGTGATTCCCCGACAAATTGTTGGAGTATCGAGGGGAAGAAAGAGGAAGATTAAAATCCAAGGGAAGTATAAATCCGAGGAGACGTATTCTGACGAAAAAGCGTTACATTGTGCATCGATCTTAAGTTAAACTTGATAATGCCACATTTAGAGTTACACAAATTTACATGATAGAAAATTAGAACAGACGGAGGAATGGTGGAAGATTGTGTACAATTAAAAATTAAACATTTTGGTGAAATATTTTTAATTCTGTAACACACTGGGAACATGAAAATCGCTTTGATATGCGCATAAAGAAATCCCTTGTGCATCTCGCTACCACCAGAAGAAAAACAAATTGCCAGATGCACTTGGTTTGATGGTGATTGAATGGTATCTGGTATGAAGTGCTGACCTTATCCGACCTTGTACGTCAAGCGAGAATCCGTCTTTTCTTTTTTCCGATCTAAATTTACTAAATTTGACAGAACACAACACTTGGGATCCAAATCTCTGCCAACTTTAATGCATCACTCTTCCCTTCTTCCACAATCTTAACGCCAAACACTTTATTTATCTCAGCAGAAATGTGCAACCTTGAGGCAGCAACTTATTACAAAATTGGTAGACAAAGATACAATTTTTAATTTTCGAATTAAAAAAGGTATGTGGCACGACAGATCCGAAGAGCAAAAGCCAACTGAATTAATTGCTGTCACTGCTAGAAGATAACAGCCATAGGAATTGCGTGAATAGCTTATTCAGCCCCATTTTAATGTATATTTGATAATAGTGAAATACGAATTTTTCAGTCATTTTTATTTTCATAGTATAAGTTGTACTCCTTTAAAAGGGAATATCTGTTTATTTCCTTACTTACCAGCATAGATTCAAATGAAGTAGTTACTTTGTCCAAAGTTAGAATTTTTGGGTAGTTTTGCTGTTTTTTATTGTTTTTACAGTCAGAATAGGATTAAAAACATTAGTTTTTAACTATCAACCTACGGGTTAAATATGCCTAAGGGAATAATCTAAATTGAGTAACGGTAAAAAAAGTGTTATTCTGCGAGTGCAACTCGTAGGTTTCAGTGTGTGTGTGTGTGTATGTGTATGTTTTATATATATAACGGGTTCAAGTCCCGCCCCAGCAATTATTTTTCTTATCGTGTCATATGTATATGTCCCGCGTCGTAGCCGAGTGGTTAAGGCAGGAAGCCTTGGCGCAGAGCTACGGGACTTGCGCTGGTTCGAGTCTCCATGAGGGAAGACATTTTCTCATGGAATTTCAGCCAGTATGGGACCGATGCCCACCCAGCATCGTGAGGCATTTGGGTAGCTACAATAAGTAGCGGCTCCAGGTTGAGAAAACTAGCTATAACGGCTGGAGGACTCGACATGCTGACCACATGTCACCTCTACACTGGCTGATCATCTACCTCTGTGATTGACACATTTGGATGTGAGACCAGCAGCCGGCTGGTGGCTAAGGGCCTTCTAGGCCTGTCGCGCCAGGAGGAGTCACACACACACACACACACACACACACACACACACACATATATATATATATATATATATATATATATATATATTTGAATAATACCGTGTTGTCTTTTATGGTATTTATGGCTTTCTCCCCTAGCATTGTCGGAATTATAATCCATTTCTTAGGTTGGGGCACTGGAAGGCGGAGTTACGTTATCCCGATTATATGATGGACATTAAATGATAATGAAGCGCCAGGAGAGTACTTAACCTAAATTCCAGACCATGGGCAACCACAGGAATAATTCAATTTAAGGAAAAATGCCTATGGTCTGACCGGGAGTCGAACCCGGGACTTCGTGAACTGTAGTCAAAATCGCTGACCACTAGCTCATGAGGCTAGTCGCGTGTCTAAATGTTGGACTATAAACAATTTTAAAAAAATGATTATTTGAGTTGAAGTTAAATGTGTTAGCTGCCACTAAAGATAAATATTTTATCTCCTACATTCTCCAATAAAGAATAATTCATTTTGTTTTCAAGGAACCTACTGATTATTAAAACCGGGTTATGAATTAGGATTACTTTAATAAAAATAACTTTCCGTGCGATCTTATCTAGTAGTGTAAGTGTAATACCGCTTGCATTAAAAGAACATATAGTGAGTAGACTTACTGCAATTCTTATACCAAGAAACGTAATTTCTGGGTCACTCAAGAATGGGATAAATTTTATAATTGTTCATTTAACCCCAGTTTGCGCCCACTATGTCGGAATTGTGTTACAAATCATCATGTTTCATCTGAAATAGCCTAAAAAGTCACATAAATGTTGATTGTTAAGATACTGCCATAAATGTTTCATTACATTTTTCATGTATGTATGTATGTAGCTGGAGTTAACAACAAAGTTATTCTCCTTAGCAGTTTTCAAGTCCGTCCGAGCCCATAAACAAACAAAATTAAAATTTTATAAAACAATGGCTGTCCCTGCCCTTTTGTATGAGAGTGAATCTTGGATTACCACTACCAAACAAGACAGTAAAATCCAAGCAGCCGAGATGAAATTTTTAAGAAGAGTAAAAGGCTGCACTAGAATGGACCAGATAAGAAACGAGGATATCCGTGAAGAACTGCAGATCTACTCCATAAAAGAAAAGATATTTAACAACAAGATACAGTGGAAAGAACATGTAGAAAGAATGGAAGAAAGAAGATTACCAAATAAAATCTTCCATTATTTTCCAAGAGGAAGAAGAGATGTCGGACGTCCTCGGAAGAGATGGTCTTAGATCTATTAGTGAAGACGGAACAGGCAACTCTTGCCTAAACCAGGAAGTGAAGAAGAAGAAGCAGTTTTCAAAGATTAGCTTATAAAACAGTGTTGCCACCTCAGATACAAATAATATTATGATTGTGAATTTCAACATTGGCAATATAATATTAACAAGTAAATAATAATAAATATTTAGGAAGAAAATAGCACCAATGGCAGTGATGAATTTGCCCTGATTATAAGAGGAACCTATGTAAAAGAAAGTAATATTATCTAATTATATTCTGATTGTCCACCGCTGTGATCTCGAGGTAGCGTGCTGCCTTGTCACGCAGCGGGCCCGGGTTCGATCCCCGGTCGGGGCAGTTTTTCTGGGTGAAATTTTTATCGGGGTTTTTCCTCACCTGTAAGACAAATGTCAGGAGAACTTTAAGGCCCAAACGGTCCCCGAAATCATCATCATCATCCTTCACCAGTGTGGAAAGCAACGGGAAGCTACCACACCTACAATTCCCTAGTAAAGCTGCAAGCATAGCATGAAAATGCTATGATTACAGTGAAGGACCTGCCTTCGGGCAGAATTACTATAGATGGATATTCAGATTATGCAAATTTAGCATTAATAAAACGACGACGATGATGATATATCGGAGGAGGAAAGATAAAGAGCTATTAAATTACTTAAATTGACCTAATACTTATGTATTCGTAATTCGATTTTGATTGACGTGTTATCCCCAAAGTATTTTTTTTTTTAAAATCCAAGCTTTATAAATTTTAAGGTGTGACGTTCATCGTTTCGCAATTAACCCGTGAATGCGTTCTTGTTCTAAGAAAGATCGTTTAACTTGAAAATGCCTTTAAACGCAATATTTAAGCAGTTGATGCGTGAAATCCAGAATTATAACATCAAGTAAACAGGTGGATCCATCTTGTCTCTTCAAAACATGCGTCGTTAACTTTCGCGTTTGTATTTACATCTAGCAAAACTTATTTATTAAACACGCACTTTTGACCAGTTGCGTACATATGGACATATATCCCATTATGTGATAGGTATACATTGTTTGGAATGCTACTAGTGATTCGAAAATACTCGGCAACTTTGCCATAAGACAATTTTGCTGAAAAAAATTCTACTGTCGGCAAATCTTTCGTAACATTCTAGTATAGCCATAGCCATTTATGTTAATTCCTTTAAAAACTACTAAGATTTGAATTTCGTAAATAAAAACTTTATAATTCAAGCCTTTTGGAAGCTTTCCATAAGAACTGTAATATATTTATGCCGACAGTTACTTTTAGTGCTATATATATATATATATATATATATATATATACTTTCAAATGCCCCAGGTTGTCTTTCGACATTCCTTGGTTTCTCTCCTGGCATGGCGTACTTGTAACCCACTTCTGAGGTTGGGGCGCCTGGAAGGCGGGGTTACGTTGCCCCGATGATATGATGGATGATGATGATGATGGTGCGCCAGGAGAGTCCCTAATCCTAAGCTTAACCTAAGATGAATATGAATGATGATGATTGCGATGGCCATATGATTTCGGGAACCGTTTGGGCTTTAAAGTTTTCCTGACATTTGTCTTACAGGTGAGTAAAAACCCCGATAAAAAGCTCACCCAGAAAAACTGTCCCGACCGGGGATCGAACCCGGGCCCGTTGCGTGACAAGGCAGCACGCTACCCCGAGACCACAGCGGTGCCTATGCATATTCCCCATATATCCCTCATGAAGATATCGATGCTCCCCTAACGGGAGTTTCTTGACAAAGCTAACCAAGCTAATTTAGTTATTTCCCTACATATGTCAGTAAGTCATATGCAGCCAGCACATCTAATAGACAACTAAGATATTACCTGGGTGTAGAAGGTCGGTTAAACTTTCCTCATAGGCACTTGATTAGGTTTGAGGTTCTTTTACGAGTCCCGAAAATCTTAATACTCGGGACCCACAGTTTCGACTCCTACCGGGTTTGAATCTGCGACCGTCGGGACCAGAGGCAATGAACACAAACATTAGACCACCGCGGCCGACGCTAAAACGTGGAGCGTGACGAAAAGAGATCAAATAGAATTCGAACAAGTGAAATGAATTTTTGAAGAGTATTGAAACCAAAACAGAAATGAATTTATCAGAGATTCATTGGGAGTAAAAAAAAAAAAGGCAAAAGTAATAGAGAAGGTGAAATTGAAATGATTCAGACACCTATTAAAGAGAAGAATACAAAGGAAAGCTATGAAGATGCAAATGAAAATTAAAATAAATCTGGCAGGACCCAAGACCAGATTGCTGAATCGAGTTAAAATAGTAAAATTAAAAAAAAATATCAAAATAAGAACCGGATATATCAGTTTTCCTCAACCAAAATGGATTTCTGTTTAAAAAAAAACTTCAATTTGTTAAAACCATGTAGGCTTTCAGAACATGTTCCTTATTCGGCATGTCACTTGGTCATGCCGAAGATAGAACATGTTCTGAAATGCCCATATGGTTGTAAATAATTGATGAAGTTTTTTAAACAGAAATCCATTTTGGTTGGAGATGGCTGACGTATCAGGTAGGTTACTTATGTAAATATTTTAAAACGTTACTACGTACTCAATTGTGAGTTTCAATGACTTTTAGAAGTATTGAAAGTTAAAATATATCTAAAAAGATGTATTATAATTGGAAACAAATCCAGGAAGAGGAAGTTTTGACTAGTTAGTATTTCATGTCTTCCGAGACGATCCACACGTAAATAGAAAATGTGTGTAAATGAATTACACTATAAAATTGTAGCTGTTTGTACAGGTTGGTGCAAGAGGTCGTATATATTGAACCAAAATGTATGTAATCGACTTTGTTGAATCAGTTTAGGAGACTAGAAGCACATGTATTTGGTGACATGATTTAGGACAATCAATGTAGATTCCAGTGGACTCCTTTCTGTAGGGATGGTGTGAAACTTCTTGTTTTCAAGACTCTTGTAGTTACCGAAGAAGAATTGATTGTCTGTGTTGCTGTAACTGCGATGGTTATCTCGCTGATTTATATTTTTAACGTAAGAGACAATCCCTGTTACGCACCACCTTTTTTGTTGGTCAATAGGGGGGAATTTCAATTAACATTTTGAACTCAAGCATAGTAAATCTGTGAGGTAATAATATTAATACCTAGCAGGAAGAAGTCGATGTACAAGCGTCTTGCTGTATAAAGTTATTCTGCCCTCTTCTTTCCCTCATGCTGTAAGCGTTGTTTTATGATTCTCTGTAGAGTGGCCTTACACAACAGTATACGATAAGTAGAGATGGAATATTCCTTCGTAAACACGATATCAATAATACAGAATACTTTAACAGAGGAATTCACAGTGAATAAAGGCCTTAAGCAGGGATACAGTTTATCACCAATTCTTTTTAACATTTATTTAGACCAGGCTCTTAACTTGTGGTATAAAAAATGTTCTGAAATGGGTATTCCTATAGGAGGAAAAGTACTGCATTCATTCTTGTTTGCAGATGATCAAATAATTTTTGCAGGGGATGAAGATGATATGAAATATATGATAAATAAACTAATGGAAGAATATAAAAAATGGGGACTGAATATAAATTTACGGAAAACAGAATATATGTGTTTGGGAAAGGATGTGGATGACCTCATACTTGAAACGGAAAATAAAAAAAGTGTGAATTTTTTTTAATATCTTGGGTCAATAATTACAAGTTTTGGTACATGTGAGAGAGATGCACAGACTAAAATTGCAATGACAAAAAATGCAACTAAGACATTACATGGAATAATTTGGAATAAAAATATTACAAAGGAAACTAAAATGAAAATTTATAAGAGCATAACACAGAATATTTTGTCATATGGAAGTGAAACTTGGTCTTTGACGGAATTACAAAAGAACAAAATTAGAACAGTTGAATTTGATTATTTTAGAAGAAGCCTCCAAAAACAAGACAGGATAAAATAAGAAATTAATTCCTTTGGAGAGAAATGAATGTCACCACATCTGTTGTTAAGAGGATTGAAAATCAAACACTTAAATGGTATGGCCATGTACAAAGAATGGAAAATGAAAGATGGCCAAAAAATATATACCAATGGTCACCCCTGGAAGAAATAAACGTGGCAGACCAAGATGGAAATGGAAAACCTACGTCAGAACTATAATGGATGATCGGAATTTGGAAGAGGAAGATTGGAATGATAGAGATAAATGGAAACTGAAGACGGCAAACCTATAAGTGGGGGAAAGCCGAAGAAGAGAAGAGAAGAAACACGATATCAGCGTATGGTTGATGCGAACAAGTGCGTCAGAAGGAAGAGTTAGAATTGTTTCCTGTAACGCCGTAGCGTAGTGTTTAAGGCACTGCGCTACAAGCCGGAAGGTCGAGGGTTCGAGCCCCGTGGGCACTATGGTCCTGGGGTCGACTCAGCCTCTACCGGAAATGAGTACCAGATGCTTGTTCTGGGGGTAAAGGCGGCCGTCACGCAGGGCTGACAACCCGGCTGACATCAAGTGCCGATTGTCTAGAAAAAGTGGCAATATTTACCTTCGTTACATAGAATTCCACAATACAGAGATGAATGGATGGACCACATCAATAGAATGGATAACAATAGAATTCCGAAAAAGATTCTTCATTACAAACCACTAGGACGAAGAAATGTTGGAAGACCCAGTAAAATATGGACAGACCAATTGTAGCATGAGATCGGAACAGACTTAAGGTCTAATCCTTGATGCTGATGATGATATAAGATGCAACACATTTTTAGGACGAATTTTTAAAGTGCATCTTATACTCTGAAAATGTGGTATATTAAAGACCCGCGCATTGGCATGCATATTCACACAGAAGAAGTAAAATGAATGGCTTTTTTTTTTTTTAATATGACTGATTTTTCGCTCTATATATATATATATATATATATATATATATATATATATATATATATATATATATATATATATTATTCAAGACGTCTTCTACATCATTCAGGGTCGAAAATATAAGGTTTCATGAGTGGAAAATTGTTGCATTATTTTATAACGATGCTTGTGTTGGAACGTGTATAGAGGAAGTGGAGCATTTTTTTTTTGTCCTTTGATATTTTTCGATAAAATAAACAATATGCGAGTATATGCTACAAATTCTCTTTCGTTAACATTAAATGTTATTTAATTTCCTCTCTTAAATCACAGAGTACTTGTTTTTTTTTTGTTAGCAATTAAACCAAATAGTGGATTTGAATTTTATATTACGATTTTTAACTATTAATAATAAGATTTGATACTAATTATATTTAGTATGAGTTGCATTAGCACAAGTGGTGTGAAATTGAGCTATTGACTCAGACGATAGCGTTCGAGACTCCTATTCAAATCCCGTTGCTGAAAAACTTGACTGAGATTTTCCTCCAATATTTTAGACAAATGCTGATAGAATTTTATTATCAGGATAATCACCATTTCACGTAATTAAAATTGAAATGTATTAATTTCTTCAGAAAGTTCATGACAATCACAAAAGTAGAAATACAGAGGCTACTGGATACACCCAAAGACCCTAGATTACGATCTGAGATATTGAAGCATCTGTAAATTAGTATGAGAAAGAGTATTGTATGCACACAGCAATATACATATACATACCTATCACAGCCTTCTAGTATAGGTCTACACCCCCAAAAATTATAGGTGCAATGTGACCAAAGTTGTTCAAACATTCCAAAATGAAACTTAAAACATCGAACAAGTTGTCATCCCTTATGGACTACTATCCTCGCCCGTGGTTCCGAAGTTTAAGGGTTCAAACCAGAATCTGATTGATGGAATTTTCAGAGCATAAAAGTTCTGAACATGAATTCCTTCGGAAGGGAACTGAAGTTGTGGATCCCGTGTTATAGATTTTAGGCATGTTAAAGTCCCTCAACTTAAAAAAAAAAAGGCATCTGAGTAAAATTTGTCTGCACTTTCCTCCCAGATTTGAATTGCGACGCTAATGACCTGAGTTGTTACAGATCACCATTAAATAAAGTACTAAGTAACCGAACGAGTTAGCTTAGACGGTAACGTTTGAGACTCTTACTCGAGAGGTCTTCGTTTAAAACACCAGCATCGGCCGATTTATTGAGTTTTTTTTTTCCCCTGGTTTTCCATAGACGTCAAGGAAAATACTGGGTTGAAAATTTATTGTCAAGATCATTTCATCATAAACATCATTTTATATTATTAGAATTAAAATCAATAATTTTCTTGGCAGAACACGTAACAAACACGATAATATAATTTCAGCTTATTAGATATAACCAAATATTTTAATCGCGATATGACCTTAGACATCAAAGTGTATTTAAATGAGGATTTAAAGAAATGAAGAGCTGAATGCTTATTGTACGATTTTTTAATTCGTCCTTCATTTTTTCCAAAAATAAATTACACATGATGATTGAAGTTCGTAAAGGGCCCACGTTGGAATGATGGTGCTAATTTTGGCGTGCGCTTGATGCCTTGTGTATCTTCCCCTCTTGTGCCTTACTGGCCAGTAGTTGTTGCAAACTCAACACGATTAGTTCAGTTCTTCAGTGCTACGTTTCATCTTAGTGTCTTACTTGGATTCTGAGACTTTTCTCTTAACGTCTTTCCATAGGTGAGATTCTGCAAAATCTGTTTGCCCGTTACTTTGATTTTCGTTCTGCGACAGGCATGGTTCTGAATTAATTTTGTAATGCAGTTACATTTTAATAATAGAAAATAACATATTTATTATTTTATTCTCTTGAAAAATTTAGGACTTTGGATAATTTTTATTGTTTTGAGACCTTAAGTTATATTATGCAAAGATTCTTTGAATTGTACCAACAGACTGCGTATTTTTATTCATGTGTTTAGTTACAGTAGTTTGTTTTCATTGCAAGTTCACATGATGTAATATTTTTGTTAATTAATAAATTGTAGATAAGTAGATAATATTTTGGCCCGCCCCGTAGCCGAGTGGTTAAGGCAAGATGCCTTGGCGCAGAGCTACGGGATTTGATCTGGTTCGAGTGTCTCCATGAAGAAAAAAATTATCTAATGGATCATAATTGACATAAACTAAATAAGAATATTAAATTTTGAGTGAAAGTACAACAGTATGGAACCGGTGCTCACCAAGCATTATGAGGAATTTGAGTAGTTGCAATGAGTAGCGGCTCTAGGTTGAGAAAACAAGCTGGGGGACCCGACATACTGACCAGATGTCACCCTTACACTGGCTGGACGATCTTTTACTTCTGTGATTACCATATGTGGTTGTGAGGTCAGCAACCGGATGGTAGGCCAAGGCCTTATACACCTGTCGCGCCATGGAATTTAGTTTAGTTTAGATAGCATTCTTCTTAACGACGCCCTTAATTCGGATCGTTAACGTCACACTTCAAAGCTAGACGTGATAGAGTATATAATTTTGTTCAGAAGCCTCTTACTTGAGGCTTGAGGTTTTTTACGTGCTGTAATTTTATGACACCGGACACATAGCTTTTCTTTGCCGTCGAAGAAATCAAAGCTTAGGACTTTTATATGCTTAAAAAATTGACATTATAAAATGATTGAAGTAATAAAAAGTCAACTGAGAAATTGCCTTAAGCTAGGAAATTTTCCAGGTGATCCGCCCCTGGGTTTGAACTCTTGGGACTCCTGAATACTAGTATTAAACGGTACCGACTGAATCTTGATATAAGGCTTTCACGGCGATTCATATTGTGACTTCAGTTTTCCGGGTATTACACCGGTATAGTGGTATTATGTGCTGATACTTCCGAGCTGTTACTGCCTACTCCTCCTGTGTTGAATGTATCCGGAAGTAGGAGCATTCGAGCTCGGAAACGTCGGCACATCTCATTACCGCCGGTGTAATACCCAGTAACCTGAAAGCATGCTGCCATCTGAGTTACAGCTTTTTTTTTTAATGGGTGAGAGTACCATTTTATGCCATACTGAGTTTTAATTTTAACATAAAATTGTATATGTAATATAGGCCTATTTGAGGAAGGCTTACAACTCAATGGTATTAATAAGCTGTTAGTTTATGCTGATGATGTAGCACTATTGGGATAGCGAGGAGATACTGAAGGACAACACGCACACACTATTGAGTAACACCAAGAAATTAGGACTGGAAGTAAATATCAATAAAACTAAATATATGGTCACACGTAGAAATACATTGTATAATGGAAATGGACAGCTAATGACAAATGAGGGAAATTTTGAGGAAGTGGCTGAATTCAAATACCTAGGAACAATAATCACAAATAGGAATGAGATGCACAAAGAAATTAAACATAGGCTAAATTCTGCAAATGCGTGCTATTATGTATTGCAGAGGATGTCCCAACTCCTTTCAAAAAACGTTAAACTGAAAATATATAAAACTATTATTCTACCAGTTATATTATATGGGTGCGAAACATGGACTCTTACTTTAAGGGAGGAAAGGAGATTACAAGTATTTGAGAATAAAGTACTTAGGAAAATTTTTGGACCAAAGAGAGATGAACAAACAGGTGAATGGAGAAGACTACATAACAATGAACTACATGGTCTTTATAGGAAGCTAGATATAATAAGAACAGTCAAGTCTCGTAGACTGCGATGGGCAGGACATGTTGCACGTATGGGGAATGAAAGACTTGCATGGAAGCTTCTTGTAGGAAAGCCAGAGGGAAAACGCCCAGTTGGTAGACCAAGAATGAGGTGGGAGAATAACATTAACTATGATTTTGAGGGAAGTAGATTATACAGGTAATGATTGGAAAGGATTAGCTCAGGATAGGGATGTATGGAGAGCTTATGTTCGCGCGGCCATGAACCTACGGGTTCGGTAGTGCCAGTAAGTAAGTAATATAGGCCTATTTTCTATTTACTCTATTTATTTTTGATATATCCTGGATGCTAAGGATAGCATATGGCAACTCTTTATATATATAAACCTTCTGGCGGCAATATGGTCCTGGGGTCGACTCAGCCTCTAACGGAAATGAGTACCAGACGCTTGTTCTGGGTGTAAAGGCGGCCGTCACGCAGGGCTGACAACCCGGCTGACATCAAGTGCCGATTGTCTAGGAAAAGTGGGAGCCTTAACCTCCTACTACCCCAAGGGCCTCCTGGGACCTGTAGTGGGATTACTTAACTTATATATAAAAATTGATAGGGTGAACTGTAACAGATGAAATACAGTAACTAAAACGGAAACATTTGAAGTGCACAATATGGAAGCAGACAAATCATTAAACATGTGTCTGGAAATAATTTATGTGCGAGGTAGAGGGGAATTTATGTTTACGAGAGGCCCATTTCAAATATCGATACATATAGATAGATCCGGGGCACGCCGTAGCGTAGTGGTTAAGGCACTGAGCTACAAGCCGGAGGGTCGAGGGTTCAAGTCCCGTTGGGGTCAGGATTTTTAAACTGACCCAAACCTTCTGGCGGCACTATGGCCCTGGGGTCGACTCAGCCTCTAACGGAAATGAGTACCAGACGCTTGTTCTGGGGGTAAAGGCGGCCGTCACGCAGGGCTGACAACCCGGCTGACATAAAGTGCCGATTGTCTAGAAAAAGTGGGAGCCTTAACCTCCTACTACCCCAAGGGCCTCCTGGCCTGTTATGGGATCAAAAAAAAATAGATAGATCCTGTTAAATATAAAGCATGCTGCATGCACACTAATTCGACGCCTTTCTATCGTGTTTATAGGCCTATGGTAGTTATATACTGAATCCATGGAAACATTAGGGCAAAACTGTCAAATAATCTAAAATATGAGAGGTTCCTGGAATAATTATTATTTTAAAACCTATTTGCAATCACTTTCCGTTCTTTTTTAAAATATTCCAATACATTTTAATAATTTATGCCTATTCTATACTCTAAAATAAGAAATGTATGGGTTATATAAATGTTAATACTAGACTTAAGAAGTTTAGGAATAAAAAAAACTGTTTAAATAATCAATAATTGATACGAAATAACATTATGAGGTAATATCATTAAAACACTGACCTGGAAATATATAACTCACCTCATGTTATATTTTCTATCCTGAACATGGACTGGTCGAAATCTAATTGAGAATGGAGACAATAGTCTCCAAAACAAGTCCAGACGAGAAAATATAATATGAGGCGAGATGTATATTTCCAGTTGAATCTCTTGTTGACGTTTTAAAAAATTAAAATGAGCCACAAAAGTATAAAATGATCCACTAATAGGCCTATGAAAGTGCTTATATATTACAACTAAACATAACTTTCACAGGATGAACTTTTAAATTTTATTCATAATTATCGGATATATTACCCGGATTTTTTAAATTGTTTACAATATTTTTTTATACAAGAATCAGTTGTTTACAAAACGAACTAAAGTTATTAGAGTCCTTTAAAATACTTAGAATACGTAGATATGCAGTCTGTTGTAAAAAATATAGTAACATTGCCTCAGGATATATTTCTTAAATAATGTGTATTATTTCCAATATATGATGAATAATGTTTAAAAGGGGGGGGACAAAAAAACATGAAAAATATAAAATTTTGTTTTGCCGATTCAAAGAAAGTTTTAATTTCGGGTAGTTTTAGGTGGAAAATGTAAAAATTGGCCCAAAATAACATTTTAAACACAACGAAATCCTTCCAATTTTCACCGATGGTACAAATGGTATATATTTTTTTGTTACTCTCAAGGAGAGTAAGTAGGGATTTGCCTAAAAACCCGAGGTCTAGCTATACATGGTACAAGACGCGCTTTATGTTGGCTGCTAAAACAACCTGATGACGTACAATAATATTTACAGTACTTATGTAGGTCTGTTCCCAATCTTCACACTCTGCTCTCTCTTTCTACAATAAAACTCAAACACCACTGTCACTGGAATTTTACAAAAAATAAACAATTAATATTGATTAAATTATTATAAATAATGTACTGAGTGAATTAACTCACTAGCGCTCGATACTTATTTGGGAGGTTCGTATTCGAGTCCTAGGGCCAACACATTTATTCAAAGTCGTTTTCCTAGTTTTTTTTTTCAGTCGTCAAGGAACATTTTGGACTGAAATGTCATTACCAGTACACATTTCGCAGTATCATCGACATCAAGGTTTAGGTACTTTGACCTGTACCGGTTTAAAACTGGTTACGCCATCTCTTCGTAGGTCGGTCTATTTTCCTATAGGATTGTAGTTTAGGACGGCTTTTGCTATTCTAGTTGGTGACATGCGTTGAACTTGGTCTCTCCAGTTAGTCCTATATGTTTCGTTCATTGTAGAAATTGTTTGTATATTCAGTTCATTTCTAATGTCTATGGGTCTCCTATGATCTAACAACGCATAACCTGCCACAAATCGAAGAATATCGTAATATTATTGGAATAAAATTAACGAACTATAGAAAACGCATGACATGCATAAAAATGAAAATACAAATAAATTGGTTAAAGTGGCACGCAATGACGTACAGTAGTTGGTTAAAGCAATGCGCTACACGACAGAAGGTCGCGAGTTTTTAAACTGCCCTGAACATTCCGGCGATTTAAACCAAGATCAAGCTTATGTAGACATTAGGATGGGTATTGTTTATTTTTTATCATTTCACTCACCTCATACTTCATAATTTATAGCAGACCCAGGGTTTCTTCACGTAATTCGTGACATTGTCAATGCTGCGTCATGTTCACAACTGACGTCCAACGGCCTTCTATCCTTCAGTCTGCAGGATAGAAGGCCGTTGGACGTCAGTTGTGAACATGACGCAGCATTGACAATGTCACGAATTACGTGAAGAAACCCTGGGTCTGCTATAAATTATGAAGTATGAGGTGAGTGAAATGATAAAAAATAAACAATATCAAAGAACCTCATAGTGTTATTTCCTATCTACATAACTTAATTAGGATGGGTCCTTAATTAGTGACAAACAAGAAATATTTAATGGATAAGTAAGACACTTTTCTTTGTTACGGTAGTAATTGGAACACGAGAGGAACTGAAGGACACCCATTCAGAGAAGGAACTAGAACCTAATGGAGTAAATTATGAAGTAGATACCCCAACTATTGAATAAATTAATCTGGCCATGAAAAAAATTAAGAAACAACAAAGCACCCGGTTCGGTTAGCTTCCCAGCTGAGTAACTGAAATATGGGGGTAAAAAATTAATTGTGTCACTAAAATACACGACAGAAGGTCGCGAGTTTTTAAACTGCCCTGAACATTCCGGCGATTTAAACCAAGATCAAGCTTATGTAGACATTAGGATGGGTCCTTAATTAGTGACAAACAAGAAATATTTAATGGATAAGTAAGACACTTTTCTTTGTTACGGTAGTAATTGGAACACGAGAGGAACTGAAGGACACCCATTCAGAGAAGGAACTAGAACCTAATGGAGTAAATTATGAAGTAGATACCCCAACTATTGAATAAATTAATCTGGCCATGAAAAAAATTAAGAAACAACAAAGCACCCGGTTCGGTTAGCTTCCCAGCTGAGTAACTGAAATATGGGGGTAAAAAATTAATTGTGTCACTAAAATATCTGTTCACAAAAATATGAAATAAATAAGACATTCCAAATGAATGGTTGAAAGGAATAATATGTCCACTGCATAAAAAAGGTAACCAATTAGACTGTGTGAACTACCCAGGCATTCTTTTGAATACATTATACAAAGTATTCTCCAGAATTTTATAATAGACTTATCCCCTTATCTTGAAAGAAGAATAGGGTCCATCTCTACATTATTATGATTTTATTAAATTAAAAGTAACGATTGCAATCTATAATAAATTTTGTTATGTAGTCTCTGACTTGATAAAAATATTGAAAAAAAAGTGTAATTTAAATTTGGAATTGAAGAAGAAAGAAGGAAATAGAAGGAATGTTGCATAGAGCGAGTGGCCTAAGATAACTGAAGGTATCGTCCCATAAGACCAATAGTATTTTTTTAGACTTGGAAAAAATCTTTATAAACAATACAATAATTTGACAGACATGTCAGGTATTCCTAATTTTATAAATGTACTTTACGAAGATTTATAGACCACAGTTTAAAATGTATACAACCATCAATTATACAATAAATTCGTAGTGGCAAGGAATGTTATTAAAACTCTTACAGAACTTACATCCAACAACCGGTTAAATTTGAGTAAATTTGCAGATTTAAAAGCAGCTAAGTTTTGTCCCTTTGTCAGTAATACACACCAAGAAAAAGTATTTTTTCCTTCTTTCCTTAGTTTAATCTCTCCCTTTGTAGGTATAGACCACAGCGGTGGACACCTGTTTAATTAAACACGTGCGGATTGGCGATAGAAGCAAAAAATGATGTGAAGTAGATAGGCCTACATGGAAAGTGAATAATTAGTCATATGTACATAGTAAATTTTAAGTTTTATCCCCAGGCATCGTATTCTTATTAAAGTCAGTATAATAATTTACTTTAACATAAAATTATAAAATCAGTACAGGTAAGGTACCGTCGTCTTCAACTTGTTTAAAACTTTTTAAAAACTAATAGACCTTTCGGAATCCGGTTCAATCATCACCAGAAGGTGGTACAGTATGTTATAATGTGACTAATATCTCAACGGAATTTTATCTTAATTTTCTTAGCACTTAAATGTTTTATAAATATTTATTGTAGTATTTGTAATTTATTTTTAATTTGAATAATTGATGACGTGATATAAACTGTATGCATATTTATAAGGTTAGCCTTTTTAGTTATATTTTAAGTTTTATTTGTTAGATAATTTAAAACTATTTTAAACATTCAGGAAAAAGTAAAGTTGGAAATTCCCCCAAAATAAAAATAAAATCCTTTTGTTGATATTAGCGGAAGAATAATTGGATAGCCTACATACACGATTTGTGGATGATATGGCTACAATATCAGAATATGAAGTGTTAATACGAAACATGTTGATGAACCTAAATGACAGCTGCATTCAATATGGGATGAAAATAAATCGATAGAAGATAAAAGAAAAACTATCGTTATCGGAAATAAACCAAAGGAGTTTAGGCCTAAACGTGCAATTTAAGATGAGACTGTTGAACAAGTAGACATGTTCAAATGTTGTACCTGAGATGCACTTTATGGGACATGCACTGCTTGCAAGAAGTGAAAAAGTGGGTAACAATGGAGCTTTTAACGGGGAAAGAAGCAATCATTTCCTATGGATCTCTGAAAAAATGTTTAATGAAATAACTAGTGACGTGCTTCATTTGCTGTTTGTTTGGAGTGTGGCAATGTGTCATTAAGACGCGATTGGAAGAGAATCCTAGAGGCATTAGAAATATGGATGTGGAGAAGGATTGGGCGGACAAAATAGGAAACGAATTTATAATTACAAAAGGTCGAGGGTTCAAGTCCCGGTGGGGTCAGGATTTTTAAACTGACCCAAACCTTCTGGCGGCACTATGGCCCTGGGGTCGACTCAGCCTCCAACGGAAATGAGTACCAGACGCTTGTTCTGGGGGTAAAGGCGGCCGTCACGCAGGGCTGACAACCCGGCTGACATCAAGTGCCGATTGTCCAGAAAAGGTGGGAGCCTTATTTTCCTACTACCCGAAGGGCCTCTTGAGGCCTGTAGTGGGATTACTTACAAAGAGAAAAAGAAGAATCCAATTATAAAAAAAATAAATTGGCTGAATCACTGGCTAAGAAGAAACTCTCTGTTGAAAGATAAACTTGAAGGAATGGTGGACGGAATAAATGTCCGTGAAAGAAGATATGATGATAGACAACATAAAGGTAATGTAATGGATCATATTCAGACACACAGAGAAATTCAGAACACAGGGAAGAGTGAAAAATGCTGAGATTGCAATGAAGGACCTATCATTGGGCAGAAAACAATGGAGGATGATTGAATGTAGGTCTGTACGTTAAATCTTAAAACCAACCATAAAAGCTAAACACACCAACATTAAACGGAGGAGAATGTAATTGTGTTTGAACATGTCATCTACCAAATTACCGGAAAAAGTACAGTATTTCACGGTACCGCGTGTTTTACATTTCCCGACTTTGACTTCAAGTTGGAAGACCTACTTGAATGCGAGAAATGTAATAGAAAAAAATCAAGACAGTACTATCGAACATATAATCATGTGAATTAGCTTGTTTTAGTTAATAAGGTGCAGCTATACAAGGCATGTGTAAAGTGCAGTGGAATAAAAATAACATCGGAGTCATCCCGGTGTTCATTGTCCGCCAATGTGTTGCTGGTAGTCTAAACGTATGCATGTATCCGCCTTGCGTAACAAATCATTGTGATCGTAAAAATAGACATAACTCAAAACTTTACCAAGTTGTATTCTATTTCTCCATCAATGGAATTGTCGTGTAATCTCTCCTCCTCATGTCATGAAGTTGTTCTTTATATACTTGTCTTAAAATGTACGTTGTATTTAGTGATGATGAGAAAATAAAAACCGATTGCTAGTCAATATTTTATTTAACGACGCTCTTTATCAATCATTCAGGTTATTAGCGACACCTCTTATTTAACAGTTTCGCTAAACCAATAATAATAATAATAATTTTTATTATTCCGGCTTTTACAATTAATATACATTTTTCCGGTACCCATGTTCACAGTTAACTACACATTTGTTTCAACACATTTTTCCATTCCTGTCTGTTCATCCATATATCTTCTTCTATTTCCCATTCCCTCTTAGCTTCATTGATTCCCTGAATCCACGTAATAGTTGGTCTATCCTTCTTTTTCCTTCCCTGTGGTTCCCAATCCATGATTATCTTAGGTAGTCTTCCTTCTTCCATTCTTCTAATGTGTCCGTACCAATTTAATTGTTTCTTCTTTATAAAATCTAATATTGAATTTTGTACCTGCATTTTTTCTTTTATATATGAATTTCTGATTTCATCCTTCCTGGATGTTCTTGCAGCACGGCTCCAGCAGTCCATTTCAGTGGCGAGCAATTTTTTTTTTTTTCATTTGTGCATTTAAAGCCCACACATCAGCTCCATAGGTAATAATGCTTCTGATTATTGTATTAAAAATAGTTTTTTATAATAATAATAATAATAATAATAATAATAATAATAATAAGTTAATAATAATAATAAACAAGAAACAGAGATAAGAAACAGGATCAATAAGGAAAGTATGCTATATTCTGCCCTAAATGGAATAGTATGGGACAAACATATCTTCAAAGAAAAAAAAAAAAAACTTTGTAATACAATAATCAGAAGCATTATTACCTATGGAGCTGATGTGTGGGCTTTAGATGCACAAATGAAAAAAAAAAAATTTCTCGCCACTGAAATGGACTACTGGAGACGTGCTTCAAGAATATCCAGGAAGGATAAAATCCGAAATTCATATATAAAAGAAAAAATGCAGGTACAATATTCAATATTCGATTTTATAAAGAAGAAACAATTAAATTGGTACGGACACATTAGGATGGAAGAAGGAAGACTACCTAAGATAATCATGGATTGGGAACCACAGGGAAGAACAAATAAGGATAGACCAAATATTACGTGGATTCAGGGAATCAATGAAACTAAGAGGGAATAGGAAATAGAAGAAGATATATGGATGAACAGACAAGAATGGAAAAATGTGTTGAATCAAATGTGTAGTTAACTGTGAACATGGGTACCGGAAAAATGTATATTCATTGTAAAAGCCGGAATAATAAAAAAATTATTATTATTATTATTATGATTATTATTATTATTATTAATGATATATTATTATGATAGGCTATTATTATTCATTACAGGGACTCTTGTCGTCCCACTTCTCTCAAGAAACGTTAAATTGAATATATATAAAACTGTTATTCTCCCAATTATATTGTATGAATGCGAAACATGGAATCTTATTTTAAGAGGAGAAAATATTCAGTATTTGAGAATAAAGTTCATACGACAATTTTTGGACCAAAGAGAGATGAACAGAATAACGAATGAAGAAGGTTACATATCTGTGAGCTACATGATCTTTATAGGAAACCATATATGATACGAGTTATGTCTCGTAGACTGCGATAGGCAGGACATGTGACACGAATGGGGAATGAAAGAGGGTCATGGAACTTGTAGGAAAACCAAAAGGAAAACGCCCAGTTGCTAGACAAAGAATGAGGTGGGAGAATAATATTAATCATGATTTCAGATTTGAGGGAAATAGATTATACGGGGGATGATTGGAAAGCATTAGCTCAGGATAGGGATATATATGGAGAGCTTATGTCTGCATGGCCATTAACCTAAGGAGTTTGATATCGCCCGTGGATTAGTTGTTTTATTATAATATCACTAATAACGGTAATAGGATACTACCAATACCGCAACAGTACACAAATACAATATTGATGATATTATTATTGTTATTATTATTATTATTATTATTATTATTATTATTATTATTATTATATTATTATTATTATTATTATCCATCCATCCATCCATAGTAATTCTGCCCGAAGGCAGGTCTTTCACTGCAATCATAGCATTTTCATGCTATGCCTGCAGCTTTACTAGGGAATTGTGTAGGTGTGGTAGCTTCCCGTTGCTTTCCACACCGGTGAAGGATGATCATGTTGATGATGGCCATATGATTTCGGGGACCGTTTGGGCCTTAAAGTTTTCCTGACATTTGTCTTACAGGTGAGGAAAAACCCCGATAAAAACCTCACCCAGAAAAACTGCCCCGACCGGGATCGAACCCGGGCTCGCTGCTTGACAAGGCAGCACGCTACCTCGAGACCACAGCGGTGGACATTATTATTATATTATTAATGTCAGCTGACTTGATTGATACGTAGGATAGGATTGTCTTAATTTTCCATTCTCGCAGCACGGCGCAGCTGCCTAAGCGATTTAAAATTTTTATTTTCGGTCTAGGTGTGTATTTTTTATAAACTTTTTATTACAGTATTCATTATATAGCCTATAAATTCACAATAATTTTGTTACCTTGCCAATTAAGATCTCCTTTATATTATTTGTAAATTATCAAATTCAATTTTGTTAATATTTTCCTAATATTTATAATGTTTGTCCATAAGTTAAATTAATTTGTACTGGCCACTTTCCTCCCGATTTGATTACACTTTGGCGTAGAGCTACGGGACTTGGGTTGGTTCGAGTCCCCATGGGGGAAGAAATTTTCTCATGGAATTTCGGCCAATATGGGACCGGTGTCCACCCAGCATTGTAACGCGTTTGGGTAGCTACAATAAGTAGTGATTCCAGTTTGAGAAGATCAGCTATAACGGCTGGGGGACCCGACATATTGATCACATGTCACTGGCTAGATGATCGTCTACCTCTGTGATTAACGTATGTGGATGTGAGGCCTGCAATCGTCTGGCAGGCCTTTCGCGCTTGGAGTTGTTTTTTGCGAAATGTAGCCTATTCTTTTCAGTGTTCAGTTTTTCACATTCCATGGGTGTGAGCCCGTGACTAATCGTGGGGAGACCCACCACCGTGTATCTATCTAGTGTGTAGTTCAAAGTGCAATGGTTTTTGCCTTCTTAGCACCTGCGTAAATGTAATTCGCATAAAAAATGTTTTATTTATTATATGAAGAATGAGAGTTTTCATGAAGTAAACGACAGATTAATCGATTAATAAAAATAAATGTAATAACAGTAATAATATTAACTGCGGTACGTAATTTGTTGATTATCGGGATAAAAGTAATGTATATAAAACTTAGCCCAACTTAAGCTGCAGTTTAGAAAATTCTGAAACTTGGTCTAAATATAACAAGAATTTACGTCATAGAACATTTGTTACTGTGCTTGGCAAAGTGCTAAAAATCTCAATGCAAGGAAGGACGAATTATTTCGTTACATAGCGACGGTCTAAATTAACCCTTCTTTGTTATTAATGTTTATCTTCTCCCAGTGATTTCGTGCAGTTTAGTTTTTGAACTGATGAAATACACATTAGAACGTAATGAAAACTTATTACAATAAAATAAAGATCGCTTAACAACCATTATTTAATCCGATAAAATAATGTACTTTTTTTCACTGTTTCATAATCTACAGGTTCTTGTTATCAGCCGGTAACAGCAAATTAATAAATAGCAGAATTTGTTCTAGTCATGGAGAATACTGGATGTATTGTTTGTAATGGAATTATGAGAAATTATCATAAGTAATGCCACGAGTGATTTCCAAATTATCGATAAATTCACGACTCACGAAGTGAGGAGTGAATTTATCTAGAGAATTTGGAAATCAAGAGTGGCATTTGTTAGGACTATTTAACGAATAAAATTAAGCTGTTTACTCACAAATCATTATTTAACTATAGTTATTTTAAAATATTTATATATTTAATGTAACGGCGATGTTTGAAAACAAATGAGAAACGATAGGTACGCTTCTACTGCTTCTTTTGTTTATCACTGCAACCAGATCATACTATTTATTGCCAAAGGAACGCAATATTGTAAGGAGGAGCTTTCTTTAATATGGTAATTATAACACTGATAAATATTTGGTGAAACACGACTCTGATTGGTTGTAAAACAGAAATCATTGAAACGTGATTGGTCATTGACTCCCATTTGGGGCATGAGTTAAATAGTCTGTATAAGCCCACCGCTATGGTCTCGGGGTAGCGTGCTGCCTTGTCACGCAGCGGGCCCGGGCTCGATCCCCGGTCGGGACAGTTTTTCTGGGTGAGGTTTTTATCGGGATTTTTCCTCGCCTATAAGACAAATGTCAGGAAAAACTTTAAGGCCCAAACGGTCCCCGAAATCATATGGCCGTCGCAATCATCATCATTAATATTCATCTTAGGTTAAGCTTAGGATTAGGGACTCTCCTGGCGCACCATTATCATCATCATCCATCATATCATCGGGGCACCGTAACTCCGCATTCCAGGCGCCCCAACCTCAGAAGTGGGTTACAAGTACGCCATGCCATGAGTGAAACCAGAAATGTCGAAAGACAACCTGGGGCATGTGAAAAAAAAAGAATATATTAGGGTAATATGAAATTTGTATTTCTGTCGCGGCTAAAAGACATAATAATTATGACGCAAGTTATAAATTACCAGATTCAGAAAACCAGCTTAAACGGCTGAGGGACCCGGCATGCAGACTACCCCTATATTGGCTATAGATTCGTCTACTTTTGTAATTGACACATGTAAATGTGATGCCAGCATTCGACTGGTAGGTCAAGGGCCTTCTAGGGATCCATGGAGGATTAGAAACCATGACGTGATAAATTATTGCGTAATTAATGCATTTTTATTTACAAAATAATTAATTTTATGATTAAGGCAATATAATTTCGCACTTTTAATTCGCTTTCATAATTAATAATTTATCCTTGCATAACCTATGGAGTCCATCGTATTGTCCTAAACATATTTATATTTACTCATTGTTTCATTTATTAGATGTTTAGGCCTACTTGTTATAATACATAAGTTATAAGAAGAGCCTATTTACAGGTATCTTCACTTTTTTTTTCAGTAGCCAATACCATAGGTCCTATTATTTTTAAATATAATATTTAATTTTATAATTTTGTATTTTAGTAAAGAAAATATATTTTATGATATTAAAATCTGGAGAAATGAAAAGATCATCTGCTGCGATCTACAAGTAATGCCATGACACCAGACGCAGCGGGCCCAGATTCGACTCCGGTCGGGATTGGTTTCTTGGATGAGGATTTCTCGATTTTTTCATACCTGTAAAACACTTTTAAAGAAACTAAAGCCTAAATAGTCCCTGACTGGCCATCAGATTCATTTCATTCATTTTGAGATTTTTTTTCCTCATCATTGAGGGTTTTCTCCAACCAATCTTAATAATTAACATGAGTTTTAAAAATACATAAATGACTACCGTAGTCCATCAGATTCCCATATTATATTCGACTTGTTCAGTATGAATGCATGAGTGAATGAAGTCTTGTATGTTCGGTTGTCTCAGGTGGAACCACCATTGAGCTGATCTCTCATCTCTCATGCACTTGCGTGTTATATAAGTCTATGTGATTCAGAGTTATTAATTCTGTCGAGTCTCTGTTAGGGCAGGGTGAGTAGGACACGTAAAAGCGCCGATAAGGAGGGGAGAAAATAAGGGAGGGAAAGAAGCTCAGATAGTCTTAATCTTACGAATTAATCTAATTAACCATGTTTATAGAATTAGTATTTGACGAGTTTATACTTCACTTCTTTACAAGTTAATGCCATGATCCTTCAGATTTAAAATAACATACAATCCGAACTTTTGTATCTTACTGAAAATCATGATACACAAGAAATCTGTTATTCACTTTAAGAAAGAAAGCCTTCACACTAAAATTCATTCTTAGAATCCTTAATACATACGTATTTAATTTGTGAGTTTTATTTCCGGTTATTTAAAGCCATGTTATTTTTTCAACTTAGTTCTCGAAATTATGGTAACGTATTATAATATAATTAAAGTAACTTTGGTTCTTGTAGGCTATAGGAAAAATAGCAAGATCGGTAACACCATATTGATAAATTTAGTCCACATTCATTTAGTTCTCATAGATGTCCGTCGCCATGGCGTAGTCGGTAGAGTCCCTATCTTCCACTACGGCGACCCAGGTTCGATTCTCGGCAGGGTAGGGGATTTTAAATCTCTACCTTTGGTCTGGGTGTGTGTCCTGTCTTGCGTTTGTATGTGTGAATGAAATAATAAGGTTAATAAAGGTAAAACAAAAAGTAAGAACAGTGTAAACGAAAGAAAACGAGAAAGAAAGAAATTAAAAAATAATAAATAAATAAACCCAAATACTAATGACAAAAACACAAGTTCCATAAAAACTAAGAATACATTTTAGAAACTCGAAATAAATCATTATTAACCCAAAAATTCACAATATAGACTTACCTTTAAGATACATTTAATTATTTAATTATTTTAATAAAATTATTATAGAACAATGATTGATAGAAATTACTTACGTTTGTGCCAAAAATACGCTAGTAGACTCGGCGATAGCGTTCTGCCCTGGAGGTGAGGTTTTAGTCTTAAAACTAAATTCCATGGTCCGACAGGCCTAGAAGGCCCTTGACCTAGCTTCCGGCTGTTGGCCTCACATCCATATGTGTTGATCACAGAGATAGACCATCATACAGCCAGTTTAGAAGTGACATGTGGCCAGCATGTCGAGTCCCTCAGCCGTTATTGCTGATTTTCTCAACCTGGAGCCGCTACTTATTGTAGATACCCAAACTCCTCCGATACTAGGTGGGTACCGGCCAATATTCCACGAAAAAATGTATTTCCCCATGGAGACTCGAACCAGAGCAAGTCCCGTAGCTCTGCGGCAAAGCATCTTGCCTTAACCACCAGGCTATGGCGCGGGTGACAGTTTCAATCTTACCTAGGCTCCTTCTTCCTACTTTCTTCAGTTGTTAAAACAAATTCATGTTTCGAATTTCACTACTAAGGCTCATTTCATGTAAATAATTTAATAATGTCATTAAAAATAAAAATCATGTATCTTATATTAAAAACATGAAAATTACAATATAAATTCACAGCAAATTGGATGTAATCAAAGGTTATAGAAGCGATTTTAACTTGGATGTAAGCGTTTATAAATTAGAAATGAATTAGATTAATCGTAGTATTGTTATACATTACTTTTCACTGAGGTTCGACACATTTAAATAAACTGGCATCAGAAATTGAGTTTCGCCAATTTAAGGGTTTTGTTCTAACATTGGCGAATAAATTTTGCAATGTTTGTTACGCAATTGAATTTACGACGCAAAAACAAGTATTCATGGTGTTGTGACAGGTATCATCCTACGTGTGAAGCATATGCCCAGTGAACCCGCGCCAAAATTACGTGTATTTTTGCAATACTTGTACGTATTTTTATTTACAGACGCTTAAACATCTACGTCATATCGTATCTAGAATATTTAGTTGTATCCAATAGACGTTACCTATAAGTAAACTCACCAATTATTTTTTTTAATTTCATCCTATTTATCAATACTTCATCTTTATAGATATTTAGAATTTTGTTATATCCAGTAATTTTATTGCTTTGTTATCATAATTTTTATGTAAAAGTTCATTGATTCTTAATGATATTTGTGTAAATCAATAAAACTTTGATAGTTAATAATAGTATTTAATAAAAGAAAATATGGATTTTCATCAAGTAAACTCCAGATCAATTGGTTACATAGATATAGTTTAGGCAGCGTAAGCCATTTAAGCGTCCAAAAAGCCACTTCCTTCAAGTTTTTCACTACAAAGGGCGATGTTTAATGGTGTAGGAGTTGAGTATCACAACTCTCTTATAGCCTATGTTCATCCCGGGAATCTCTGAATATTTTGCAAAAGCCCCATCATAATTGGATTAACGGTATGGCAGCGCATAAAATACGAACAAGTAAATAACAAACATTCTTTTTATACGTATTATGAAATTATGATTATTTATGATAAAAATGCGTACTGATAATGACATTTTCAAACCAACATTTTCCATAAGAACTGAAAAAAAAAAAACACGAAAAACTCTTAGATTGATTAGCCTCAGGGTTTGAACCCGGGATCTACTGAATAACAGTCTCTCCATTGCATTCACGTAGACTTTCACGGCCGGAGTTGCTATGATGATCTTGATGAAGATTTTCGGGCTGTAGGCCGTGGTCGTGAGGCTTGTAGTTCCCCGACGTTTCGCCAGAGACTGCATCTGGCATCCTCAAGGGTTGTCTTGAGACGTCGGGGAACTACAAACCTCACGACCACGGCCTACAGCCCGAAAATCTTCATCAAGATCATCATAGTCTCTCCATTGTTTTTTTTTCATTATTATATATGCGTCAACATTTACATTGCGTGCATAATATTATTTGTTATATGCAATAGGTTGTGAATTACTGTTGTTTGTCATATGTTTTCTATAGTTCATTGTTTTAATTTTAATTATATAGGAAACAGTTCTGTCGTCTAGGGGTAATTCGTTGCCTCAGACGGCATTCGATCCCCGGTCAGGAATCGTTATTTGGGTGAGGTTTTTTTCGGAGTTTTTCCTTATCTGCCTAAGGTAAATGTCAAGAAAGTTTAAGGCCCAAATAATCACCGAATACCATCTGGTCATCGTAATAAACCGTATTCGCCTTGTTTAGTATGAATGTATAAGTGATTTGTGTGTCTTGTCTTAAATGTTCGTGCTGTCTCGGAGGTGCCCTAACATTGAGCTGATTGCTCATCCATGACCTTGTGTTGTCAAAAAGTATATATAAATGTCCACCGCTGTGGTCTCGGGGTAGCATGCTGCCTTGTCACGCAGCGGGCCCGGGTTCGATCCCCGGTCGGGACAGTTTTTCTGGGTGAGGACTTTATCGGGGTTTTTCCTCACCTGTAAGACAAATGTCAGGAAAACTTTAAAGCCCAAACGGTTCCCGAAATCATATGGCCATCGCAATCATCATCATTCATATTCATCTTAGGTTAAGCTTAGGATTAGGGACTCTCCTGACGCACCATCATCATCATCATCATCCATCATATCATCGGGGCAACGTAACCCCGCCTTCCAGGCGCCCCGACCTCAGAAGTGGGTTACAAGTACGCCATGCCAGGAGAGAAACCAAGGAATGTCGAAAGACAACCTGGGATATTTGCAAATATATATATATATATATATATATATATATATATATAATCCAGAATTCAAAATCCTATCCCGATATGTATTGTCCCTTTTAAGGTCTTTGTGACGAGGGACACCTACTAGGGAAAGATTAATCCAAGGAAAATAAACTCATTACGCCTATTAGGTATTAGGGAATTGTGATTTGGTTGAAGTGGTTCATAGCAATAAAAAATCCTATGTAGTATTTGCCTTGACGTCTGAGAGAATTTAGGAAGAAAGAAAAAAAAACTGAGATTGCTTGCCCTATACCTTGAATACAACTCCCTCTACTAACTTCTTCTTTGGGTGAATAATGCTTTAAAATGGATGTTTTGCTATGCGCATGTACTGTGTATCGTCGCATTTCCTCTCTATACTTATTTATAAACTTAATAGCATGCACAAGGTGATCATTACGGCGCATTAAGTGCTCTAAAAGCGAGCTTTATCATGCTTTGAAGCGTTGTAATGGAAGAGAATCCTGAAATTAAAGTGCTCAAGCTGTGTGGACTTCTGGTTTTTATGAAATTTTTAACAGGATCGAAGTCACGTGCACAAAATATCTTAACCAAGTGCAGAACTTTACAACGTTATTAAACGTAGGCCTATGCACAATGAATTTATTTTATGTTATATACCTAGGAGCATAACTGCGACATTCAAAATTAGTTTTTTTTAATAATGCACTCCGTAATTAGAGCATTTTAATTAGTTATGTTACATTTATTACAATAAAAACATACCGAGCAATTTGGTTCGAGCGTTAAGCGTTTCTTGCTCATATTCGGGAGATTCTGGATTCAAATCCCGGTGTCGACCAACTTGACTGAGGTTTCTTCCCAGGTTTTTCTCAGTCGTAATGCAAATGTTGGGTTGAAAGTAATAGTCATCTTTGGAGATATTCGATAAACAACGCTACGACGTAATGAAATAATGAAATAAGATGTGACAATGTCCATTCAAATGTGAATACTAGATAGAGAATAATATATATATATATATATATATATATATAATCTTCAAGAATAATGGGGTTAGTTATCCTTACCTGTACGTACTAAATAATAATGAAATAGTAAAACTCAAACTTGCCAGGGTTTGAGAAACCCTGTTAAGAGTGGGCAGATACGGTATCTGCGTCATTTGCTAAGAGATTCTCGTACTAGGGGGGAACTTGAATCAATTCCAATGACTGGCAAAATCATCGAATAGAGTTGCAGCTTGAGTGGAATTCACCAAACCAAATATGTGAAGTATCGGATACCAATACACATTCATGCTGACAACTACTTCACCTACGATCACACTAAAGGTTGGGAGCTCCTTGAGTAGTAGGAGGATAATTTCATAACATCATTCAAACTAAATTTGTGAACTTCTATAAAAAGAAAAAACACAACAATATAGTTTTAAAACCTATTGATATAATAAAACTATGAATTAAAATAAAATTTAAGCACGCTTTAACTTGGACATAAATACTAAATATAGCTTGGCGGACCCTCACATAGTTTGCAGAGGTTTTTTTTAAATAGGAAAGGTGTTACTTAAAAACAATTACACCTCGTACCTACTGACCCGATTTCAGTAAGATAAATGAATGTGTTTCAAGTTCGTTGAAGCTTAGCCTTCAGTGCGCCATGAAGTAAATCTCGCACGATGAGAAATGGTAGTCTACAATTGCCAATAATAATGATTATATACTTGAGAGTATCCAAAATTTAAATTTATTTATTTATTCGATTGTTAAAATTAGAATATAAATGCATATTTGGCCAATACATCAGAGAGAATGTAAGTTGTAGCCTAATTGTGGCATTAGCAGCCAAAGTATTGAACATATTATCTTTGATTGGCCTGTATTCTGGAATGAAAGGTTCGAAATCACCTGTCTTCTAAATAACACCTCCCGTTTAAGTCAACCATTCGTTACGGAAGTTCTTTTGACAGAAAAGAACTACAAACTTTTTTAATGTCTTTGGGGCCTATAAATAAGGTTCGTAAAAACTTCAGTTTTAGTTAATATTATATAATGTATTATAACTTTGACAGAAACTATAACCCTAATATACCTTAGGTGAAATAGTGTCTATAATTTTTTTATGAAAAATAATAATAATCGAAAAGGTACGAAATCAACTGTTACCAAATTGTTTCAATCTTGACTACGATACGTTCTTGTTACTTCATGTAAATGTGTAGCTTTATACGTGACACTGCGCCAGTGCAATGATATAGGCCTAATAAAAATTTAACAAAACTAATACAGTATATCCTTTCCGACTTTTGTCGGAAATTCATTTTACATTGATATTGCCAATCTTGTAGATACGTACGTTCACTAAATTTTGAAAATGCCTGTACCTTCCATGTATGCTTGACAATTTTCATTCCAAATGTTTATTTTATTCATTTATTTATTTTTGACACGCCTAGCTCTTTTCGCAGCCTTTCAATGCAGATATGTTAACGGTAGGCCTATATATGCATATATAAAGACCCGCTCCGTAACCAAGCCATCCCTTGATGCAAAGTTACAGGACGCATGCTGATTGAATCTATTGAATAATATGTTTTTCTCATAGAATACATGCGAATGGAGAAAACTACATAACAGTGAGCTACATGATCTTTATGGTAAACTGATGTAATAAGAACAGTTAAGTTTCGTGGGCTGCGATGTGCAGAACATGTGGTGCGAATTTGGAATGAAAGAGGAGCATGGAAATCCCTTGTAAGATAACCAAAAGAAAAGCGTCCAGTAGGTAGGCCAGGAATGAGGTGGGAGAATAACATTAACCATGATTTAAGGAAAGTAAGCCTACATATACAGGGGATGATTGGTAAACAATATCTCAAGATAGGAATGTATGGAGAGCTTTTGTCCGCACAGTAATGAATCTACCGGTTCAATAGTGTCAGAGAGTTAGTTACATCTATCAGTGTATAGGACCGATACACTTCGAGATTCGTGTGGAATTTGGGTAGTTACCATAATTAGCGACTTCTGATTGTGAAGACCAACTGCAACGGCTGGCGACCCGACATGCTGACCACATATCACCTAAATATTGATTCTGTGATTGACATATGTGAATGTGAATCCAGCAGCCGATAGTTAGGACGAAGCCCTTCTACGTCTTTCGAGCCATGGAATCTCTTTTATATTTTAGCAGTACAGAATGCCTTTGCAATGTAATTATACGCCCTGACATTTTATGTTCAGTTATCCGAACCATAGCTGGTCCCATTTCTTCTGTTAATCGTTTCACTTTATTTATCTCAATGAACTGGTACGTAGGACGTTCAATAAATAATCTACATACATTTAGTTCTTGATTGCTTTTCATTGGAAATGATTTCCTTTATCACGTCACGAAGTTTCATTGTTTCCCGACATATGGGTGTGATGTACTTTAGCTTTTAAAATGGCGGCTGTTCGTGAAACACTAAGAAGCAGAGAAGTGTGATTGAAGATCCAGGGGATCTAACAGTCTTGCTTCACCTCGTCTGCCGGTGACATTCTGCTAACCAACGACTAACAGTATTCCTATCTACTGCTTGGTTCCCATAGACATTTCATTAAGTAAGCATCTGCTCCGCCGAAATAAATTCAGTCATAGATCTTTGCTTTGTACGTGTTTCATGAGCAGCCGCCATTTTAAAACTAAAGTATAACAGCCTATGTCGGAAAACAATGAAACCTCGTGACGCTATAAAGGAAGGAATGAAGATGCATTATGTAAAGTTTCGTTCATTTCCAATGATTGGCAATCGAGAACAATCCGGAAGATCGATGGTTCAAGTCACAATGGGATCGTGATTTTAAACTATCTTAAGTCTTTTGGCAGGATCATGGCCCTGGGGTCTACTCAATCTCCGAAAAATAGTACCAGACGCTTGTTCCAAGGGTAAAGACGGCAGTCACATAGGACTGACAAACTAGCTGATATATTCCCAATGTCTAAAAAGGTGGAAGCATTAATTCAATTCTACCCCTAGGACCTCCTGAGGCCTGTAGTTGGTCACTTTACCTAAGTCCCCCCGCAGTAGTCGAGCGGTTTATTATGCCTTGGCGCTATGGTACTTGCGCTAGTTCGAGTCCTCAAAGGGGGAAGAAATGTTCTCATGGAATTTCGACCAATATGGGACCTGTGTCCACCCAGAATCGTGAGGAAACTGCAATAATTAGCGTCCCCAGATTGAGTAAACCAGTATAAAACTGGGGACAGGAACGCTGACCACATGTCACCCATATACTGATGGTTCACCTCTGTGATTAATACATATGGATGTGAGACTTGCAGTCGGTTGGTAGGTGAAAGTCTTCTAGGTCTGTCGCGCCATGAGAATACTTAATATCTGCACATTGGACTACCTGTACTTTTATGATAACCTAGTTACTTTATATTCTTGTGAATGGGCTCAGATGTCGCTGTTGTGCGGATTATGATTAATGGGGATGTAGGGTAAGACAGGTGTTTGGAATGTCGGAGTTTGGCATAATGACCGGCCGGAAATATCCTCATGAAGCCATGGAGTAGGTGCGCGAAGACTAAAATAGCGCCTATGCTACGCCAGGTGAATCTCCTTGCAATTCCACCGCGAATTTTAACCTCACTTGAACCAAAAGTTCACTTCTTCCCAACAAAGTAGTTTTTGTCATTGTAAAAAACCTAGTTGCTTGTTTCCTTGCCAAAATTTAGTTGCCTCTAACTTATTAATAAATAAATACTTGGAATATTCCCGACATAAAAAAATGGTTGGGATTGTTGACTCCAATCAAATGTGCCAATCAGCCAGATCAGTTCCACTAAGGAGCAAGTTCAAATGTCAGTGGAAACAAGTGGCGGTTGACATTGGAAGACAAATTTGTTTAGGCTATCTATTTTTATTTAGGCCTATTTTAACATTTTTGTTTGAAGGGGTCAGTTCTAGCCGAAACAATTTGTTTACACAGGACTATTCTATTGTACTTTTTTTATGTTACACTCCTTACTTTATCCAGTTTTACCAGGTTTTTGGTTTATAAAACTGAAACAAAAATGATCCATTACAATGCAGTCTTTCAGGGCTACTGAACTTCGATTTTATAACAATACCAGTATGATTTGTAATTCTGAAATGGCAAATATTAGCTGATTTGTGTTTTTTTTTACTGAAGGCACTACTGACAATTTTTTATATAAATAATATTATACTGACATGTTTTAAAGATAAATCGAGGCTAGTTTCAGACTATCAACTTTCTATTATTTTACAAAATGACAAAAGCAGTTTCTACTAAACTTCAATATTTACAAACTTCTGGAAGGCGGAGTTACCTTACCCCGATGGTATGATGGATGATAAATGATAATGAAGCGCCAGGAGAGTTCTTAACCTAAATTCCAGATCATGGGCAACCACAGGAATAATTCACTGTAATGAAAAATTCATATGGTTTGACCGGGAATCGAACCCGGGACCTCATGAACAGTAGTCAGGAACACTGACCATTAGCCCATAAGATTGGATATTTAGATGTATGCAGTAAAGTTTGTATTTCTATTATTGCGTTCGTCGTGTGTTTTCTGTGTGTTAGTTGATTTAATGTTATGAAATTGTTCCTGGTAATGAAATTTTGACCTTATAACATTACACTTGATTTTACGACGTAGAGAAACCAGAAGAAGGGTCCATGCGTTTGATCGTGTCCGGAATTTAAACCCAGAACCTACTAATATGAAACGCTACCATCTAAAATAACTGGTACAGTATAAATCGCAACATTCTGGGAGTATTTTGCTCGGGAAGTGTAATCTGCAGAAGGTGGCAGTCCTAACTAAAAGTCCTTCTGTCGTATGCAAATGTTTGAGATGTGACCACGTGGAGAATGCTTGGTTCGCTCGCCAGCAACCGTTGACGGAAATAGCCCGCCAGAGCCGTTTCTTTACTACGAATCGCGCCTATTTTGGGCAGTGGCACCAACGTCGTACTGCGCTTTGCTTGCCTTGGGGTGCTCCCGTAATGCCTACTCTCAAGAAAATCGACTTTGACATCAATCACTCTTCATTAAGTTTTTTTCTTTTGCACTGACTCTTTTACCTTGCCATTTTTAAGCTTCATCGATTACGTTCTTACAACTTACCTCATTAATTTATTTATTCTCTCTTCTGATTTTCCTTCCTCTTGGATTTGATTTTATGTATAACTAGCTAATACCTGGCGCCTAAATACATTGAATATTAAGCGTTAATTAAGTTATACGGTATAGACCTAAATTGATTGCGAACCGAATATGGCGGTTGCTAATCATTTTTTAATTTCGGATTTCAGGCAAACCCACATTTCTAATGGTCGGATTTCGCTGATTTTTTATAACACTTACCTCAGTTTAGTTTAATAGCATATACATTAAAACTTATTTAATCCGGAACGTGAATAATGCGGCAATCTCTCCAATGTGAACAAATTTATTGGTCCCGGCGAAATAATAATAATTTTACGTGTATTTATTTTGTATAAAACGAAATCTGTCCAACCCGGAAACGGAAGGATATTTCTACACAATAAAGGAAAAATGTTTATAAGATGGAAAGATAGAGAGAAATAAATTAGTTTCCACTTCATTGAATTCCCGTTAGGCGAATTAACAATAAGTAATGATTCCTGCCGCCCGCGCCGGGTGAAGTAGAGTTTCCGGAATTTTCTTTCAGCCTCACTGCTCACCGTTTTGCGAAATACAGGTTCGCTTAACAAATATTTGGCGTGTGACATCTGTCTTACAAATAACCAGTGCACTGTAAAATCTTAAATTAGTTTAAGATCTGAGACCGATTGTGTACGTATGTTTCACACGTAGCGTTCTGAATTTACGGAATAAAGATGGCTAAATCGTATGTATCATCGTCATTAAACGAAAAAAGTGATTAAAGGTAAATAAAAACAAACTCTCAGTACGCGAAATAACTAAATTAAATTGTGGGAAAACCGAAGTTTGTTAGATTTTAAAACACAAAGAAAAAATACTGAATGAATGGACGCAAGGAAATGATCAAATGACGAGCAAAACAAAAAAAAAATAAATAAATATAACAATAATGAAATCAACGAGGTGTGTTTTACAAGTCCACGATCAAAAAATCTCCAAATTTCCGGACCGATGCTCCAAAGTCAAGCTCTAGCTGTTGCTATATCCCCAGGGAATAACTATTTTAAGGCATCTTCAGATTGTTTGTGGACAGTTTCAATAGTCGACACTATGTAGCGTGGAAAGAAATTTGCGGGGAATCAAAGGATGTGGACGAAAGCATAGTTAGTGAGTGGAAACTGAAACTGCATATTTAATTTCAGGATACGCGCCCTGAAGAGACATTTTTAACGCTGACGAAACGGGACTGTTTATTCTCGCGTTACCGTCGAAGTCGCTCATACATACTATACTTCACTTTCGAACTACAATTAATCCAAGGTACACCCTTAGACAAAAAAAATGAGTCATCTTTTGAACGCACATTTCTTCTAAGTCCTACTCGGCACAGCGCTGGGTTCAACTAGGAAACTAGTCATAATTGTGCAGTCTCTGAGCTTCTGTATTATGTGGCATGAACTGAAGACACTCCTATGTGTCCTGTTAGGTCAGCGATAAAGCATGCAGTCACTGTTTTTGTTAATGAAGGTCGCAGGTTCCCGTCCTGAATTATGCAGTTTTTTTTTCTCGTGATATTTGTATTAAAATGTCTTATGAATTAAATACAACATTTTATTTTGACATTTCAATTAAATCGTATTGTAACAATTATATTTACCACATTCAGAGTTTGTTCTAGGTAATTTCAATGAACTGCATTCAATGGACTATGAGGCGCAGACGTCTGCAAAAAGCAACAGCCTCTAACAAGTTTGTTTATAATGAATCATATTGAGTTTTACCATGGCTCAGCGCACACACAAGGACATAGGCACAAGGCATTCTCAATGCCCGCAGATTGAGAGCGGTAATAGATGCTGAGGGTTCATACACCCGATATTGATTTTGTTTTTGTTAAACTTTTCATTCTAGAATATATTATTTTCTTTCCTCATTTATTTATTAGAAGAAGGTTTTAATTTATGTTTTTGTTGTTTTCTGTGTGCACTAGAGCCATAAAACTCTAATATAAAATTAAATATGAAACTATATTGCAGGCGAAATGCTATTCTAACATTCAGTTTTTAAAAAAGTAGAACGGGAATCGAACCCATGAGGTTATAAACGCGGATGTCTGTTAAACCTCTCGACCACGGAAACACACTCTTTAATGTTGCTTGAGTGTGCACTGCGTTAACTAGCAAACAACCCAGTACAATTACTGAAAACGTGTTGATGTGAATACGGCTTCTGCGAGCGCTCACTAAGTTCCCCGATCGGTTGATAGAATCTGCGGATAACTTTTTTTTGTCTAAAGGTGTATATAAAAAGACATATACGGTGCTCCATAATATAAGATTTATTTTATTTTTTTATAATGCGGAATGTTGTATAATGTGGAAAAAAATTGGTCCCATGCGATTCCGCTTTGAACAAGTTTTATTGTATAGGCCTATAGTTTTGTTGTGAAACATCGAAAATTGCGACCGCTAGAGGGATTTTCAAATATTCGTTTCAGCTGAACTCGTATAGTTCATGGTTTTAGAGCAAAATAGATAGCAGCTTAAACACTTCTGTACCTAAAAATATGTTGCGTGGTTTAGAATTTTATAAATCACAAACATATATACATTCGCTTTTATAATAGATATATTATGATTTAATATTTCTCTTTTTTAGTTCATGATCTATTGACCTGCAAACTTGAATTAAATCCTATTTTTCAAAATCAGATTTTTATCTCCTTGTGAGAGTATGAATCTAAAAGAGGTTCAATATTTTTAGTGCTCCGATAAAAAAATTATATTTTAGATTTCGTCTCCTTGTGAGAGTATGGCCTAAAAGAGGCGGCATTTTTCAGTAGGTCCTATTGTAGATAAAGGTAAAGCAATCCCACTACAGGCCTCAGGAGGCCCTTGGGCTAGTAGGAGGTTAAGGCTCCCACTTTATCTGGGCCATCGGCACTTGATGTCACCTGCGTAACGACCCGTTTACCCCCAGAACAAGCGTCTGGTACTCATTTCCGTTAGAGGTTAAGTCGACCCCGTGGCCATAGTGCCGCCAGAAGGTTCGGGTCAGTTTAAAAATCCTGACCCCACCGGGAATCGAACCCTCGACCTTCCGGATTGTAGCGTAGTGCCTTAACCACTACGCTACGGCGCGATGGGGGGGGGGAAATAAAATAAAAGTATAAATTCAGTTTTTCAGATTTGAGATCTTATGGTATGTGTAGGCTTGAAACAAGTTCAATATTTTCCTGTAGGCCTACTCTAGGTGAAAGAAATCTTAAGTTAAAATTTTCACATTTCAGATTTGTTCTTTTTGACAGTGTATGCGGGGTAAAACTGGCTCGATATTTTCCATGACTATTTTAAAATAAACATGTAAGTCCAAGTTTCCAAATTTGTTATTTTGCCTCATTGAGAGTTTTTACTGCGTTACGTGAAAAACCCTAAATCTAATTTTCCAAACTAGAGATTTGAAAGTTTGACATAATCTGCACTAATATAAGTGGCTAAAATGGGGGAAGATCTAATAACTAAGTGTAATTAACTCAGTGGCACTGTTGAACCCAGATATTCATGGCCGCGCGGACATAATCTCTCCATTGATCCCTATCCTAAGCTAATGTTTTCCAATCATCCACTGTATAATTTATCTCCCTCGAATCAGGGTTAATGTTATTCTTGGTCTTCCTACTGGGCGCTTACCTTCTGGTCTTTTTAAGTTTCTATGCCCCTCTTTCATTCCCCTTTCATGTCACATGTCCTGCCCATCGCAGTCTACGAGACTTAACTCTTCTTATTACATCTGGTTTTCTATAAAGGTCATGTAGCTCTCTGTTACGAAATCATCTCCATTCACCTGTCTTTCGTCTCTCTTTGGTCAAAAAACTTTCCTAAGAATTTTATTCTCAAATACTCGTAATCTTTTCTCCTCCCATAAAGTAATAGTCCATGTTTCATATCTATATAATCGCAATATAACGGGAAAAAATAGCAATGTTATGTATCTTTAGTACAAACTAAATGTAACACATTTGCAAAATTTTCAAACAGGGCAGCATTTATTCTTTGTCTAAAAAAATGTTTTAAAAAAATGGCTCATTATTTTCATTAGTATTAATATCTAGTTTTCTTTTTTTCTTCTTCTTTCTTTCTTTTCATTGACTTTACTTTATCCTGAAGACCATTTCGCGGAATCGCGTTTGTAATCTCTGATTCACTGCGAAATGACCGTTGGAGGTCGTCGACTTTTCCTGTCTCACAATAAGAATAAATTTAAGAGAGACCATTTAGGATTTTTCGTATGTATGCGCAGAAAAACAAAAGGATGCGTTACACATTGATGAAGAATGTACAGTTTCCGGAAGTTACTTGTCGGTTTCGTTTGATTCAGTATAGGTAACCCAGTGCCAACTTTCCCGTGTAAATAAAAAATAGGCGAAAAGGTTACTGAAACTCGTGCCAAAACATTGAGCGTTTTAAATATTTTTGCGAGTACTTCGCACCTTACAAGTACGTTTCTAATGATCTCCCAGAACACTTTTTTTTTCATAGCAGCAAATAACAGAATGGGATTTGATTCTAACTTTTTAGCTGTGAAAGAGTTTTAATATTTCACGTATTAATGTGTTGGTCCCTCTGGTGTATACCTTATCCGCTGTTAGTGATTTTAACATAAATAAACGCCAATTGTAACTTTCCGCCATTCGCGCCACAATTACTGTCACATTGACATGGAGATTTTTCATTGAACTTGTGAAATGCATTTAAAAGATCTGTTTTTTTACCACTAGTCAAAGGCTTGCCAGACTTGTGTTTTAAAAATTTAGATGGCGACACAGCAACAGAAGACTCGACCCCTCTGCCATTGTGTTGCATCAGATTCGATTGAAGCATGTCTCAAAGCATCACCATACGTAATAAACTATTTTAAGTTATTATTAATTAGGTATATTTTAGAATATTTTCTATGCTTTGAATAATATTATTTTCATTCACGCAGAATAACAAGTATATTCAGAAGACATATTTATAATGTGATAAAGGAAACTACTTTTTTGCGTACTTATTGTTTCTACATCGTACGTCGGTGTCCATAACCAATGCAAAATGTGCAGGTCACGTGGTTTTGTTTTGATGATGATTACTTTTAAGAGCGGATTGCCTTTAGTTCTAAATCGTAAACTGAAGTTCGAGGGTTTAAATCCGGCCGAGGTTGATGGATTTTTTTATTTTCAAGATTCAAAAGCCTCGTTGCCGGAAATGAAGTAAAGCCTGAGTCCCATGCCGTCGATTTACAGTACGAAAAATAATCTCAGATTGTATCTTTTGTATAATGGTTAAATGTTTGATTGGTATTCCAGGTTCGTATACCCAACTTTTTTTCGAGTATAGGTTCTAAAATGGATTATTCTCTGCCTCTTAAGGACAGAAGAGTAGCTAATTGAATGGAGAATTGATAAATACTGTTAAGAAAACTGAGATTGAGGGTTGCATCATGTTGATCACGTTATTCTCTGTATTGTATTCTACTAGCCAAAATTGCAAATGCTACCACTACTGTGTGATTACTTTGGTGGATAAATGCTGTAATTTTCTATTTTCCTATTAAAAAAATAAATACCCTCAACTCATGTCCAATTCAGGGCTGGATCGAGGGATTAGATGAGATATATTTAAAACGTCTGTGAACGACAAGGGCGTGATGCACCGTCATAGGGACAGATGAATAAAATGAAATGAAATTGTGGCAGGAAAAAGGGGAGATAACTCCGAGAAAAACTTGCCCAAGCTCTGTTTTGTCCACCACGAAACCCACATGGAGTGACCGAGACTCAATATTAGAACCCCAACGGTGTGAGGAGAGCGTCTAACCGCTTGCACAACGGAGCCGCCTGCCTATTAAAAAAGGTCAATCTATATTCTGTAGCAAATATGATAGGATACATATAAACTAAAATAAAACTCTAATATACATAGATCTAAAACTAAAATGTTCCGAAAAATAATAAAAGTATTCCATAAGATAAACATGTCTTATAATAGATCATTAGAATCAGAAAATTACAAGGGTTAGGAAAATCATATCAAAATTTTTATTAAAATTAAATTAATCAAGAATAATCAAAATTTAATATATTATTAATGTCGCTATAAAAGACGTTTGTGGAAAAGTATAAATATATCCAGGTAAAATTCCACTACATGTCTAGAATAAAGAAGTATTGTGAAAATGCTACCTGTTATGCAGGTAACAAGAGACATTCATCCCCCCTTTAGAAAAGATATGGGCACCAGCAGGAGGGTGCAAGAGGGTGTCGGGTACAAAATACACAGAAAAAAATTAAGATATATTTAAAAAATTAAGAATTTTCTTATATCAAGTCACTATCTGAATATAAATACACCCTATGTCAGAAAAGAAAATACAACAGTCTCTTGATATGACAGTTTACAAAATTGGAAAAAACTCAAAACAGTTATCTATTAACAATATCAAAAAGCAATTAACCCAGTTCTTAGAAACTGTAATTAGCGTTATTGACCAATTCCAAGAATTAAGGATAACATTTACACGTAAAAGAACCACACGTGTAAATTATCAAGGTATGCATAGCGGTGTTGACAAATTTACATTTCAGGAACTCCAAGGGAGTAAACTCCCCCCACCCTCTAAGGAAACACATGACTAGCAAATAAGATTTATTGTGACATATGTATATTCAAATTGTATCGAGTGGAATCGAAAGAAGTGGGAGGAGCTATCGTCTTTTTAAGTGAGAACATATATCAAAATTGTCTCACTCTCGGTCACTCTATGTTCAGTGTTAAAACATCGTAGATCTACAGACCACGATCTCCGATCTAGTTAAAATTTGGATTCGTCCGAGAACTTGTTAAATTTAAAGTTATCTACGACTTTATAAAGATTTAGTCCAATAAAACATTTGGACTTTGAAAATATTTTATTCAAGCACGTGAACCTCGGATAACTTCATCGACTCCACTCTTAGATAAAACTTTATAATTGTATTAACAAAGTGTATCTCTTCGTAAATAAATAGTTTTGGATTCGTTAAAATTGAGTGAAAAATTTGTACGTTGTTCTTTTGCTTATAAAAAAATTCACAACCCTGAGATCTCTTGCCTACCACTGAGCACCGGTACAATTCATATTAGAGTACAGTGTTAAGGAATAAATTAAAGATAGAAATCAATGGAAGAAGCTTTGTACCTACATGACCCCATATAAACATATATTGATAATACTAAAGACATCTGTATAGTGTATGATACTACTACAATGGCGTAGTCCAATGCTGAGCCTTAGCCTTTCCTTTGTTAGGAGTTACTAGACCAAGTTATTTTAGTTATGCTTTTTGACCAAAGATATCAACATACTAACCCAATGAGACATCAAGCAGGCAACTAAAGTATTATAAAGATCATAAGGTTGATAAATTTTGCTTAGAGGCCTTTTATTGAGGCATAAGGATCTTTTATGAGCCTGAAAATCTTCATACTCAGGAATTATGGCTTAAATCCCCTCTCGGAGGACTTTCTCCTTGGATTTTTCCATCCTAGAAAAAGAAAATCCATTGACCCCGGCCGGGTTTCAGTTCGTGAACCTCGGGACCACGGCTAACATACTGTATGATAATTAATCAATTGATTTGGCATTTACTTGATGAAAATCAATTTTTATGTTAATTAAATATAAATAAAACTTAAAGTTTTATATGATTTTCATATTTATTGAAATACAAACTCATTATAATATGTCGTCAAATATTATTATAATGTTATTATATATAATAACAAAATTCATTTGTAATCATGATAAAATTCGTCTGAAGAAGGTACAAAATACTGAAACAGCTGTTACGAATTTGTATTTTAATAAATATGAAAATCATATAAAACTTTAAGTTTTATTTGTATGAAAACTGATAATAAATAAATATCTGGGTTACGTTTTCCATGCAAGCTAAATGTTCTATTTATATATCCAAATATGAAGATTAATGGTATTTCATCTTGTCTCTGACTTCCCAGCACGAACTTGTTAGCACATTGTGAAGTGTGGTTTAATGCTGGACAATGAAAGAAATGTTGAACATCCAAAATATAATGTGGATTATTGAACAGTACACATTTGTTTATTTCGTATGTGATAATCCTGTGCTAATGATGGGGCTACAGTCGTGTCCTGTCATCAGCCTGTTTCTTTTTTAATTGTGTGTTTGACTTCTTTTCTTAGTCCATCTATTTTCCCCATGTTTTGCCCCCTGGCTGTTTCAGAATTTACTTGTGCAAATTTTGGTTGGAGTATTTTAGTTGTATAATTGATTTTATTTTGTATTTATGATTTGTACTGCAGTACTATTTGTGCTCTAGTGCTATTTTTGCTAATTTGTCTTCCAATTCATTGCCAAATATACTACCTATATGAGATGGTATCCATTGAAATTTATTTTGTCTATCCAATTATTTCAATACTTTCAACATTTCAATGTGGTTTGATTTTATACTGTTGGGTGGAGGCAATTGCTTGGATGCTGTTTTTGAATCAACTAGGATTACTATTTCGATGAAAATGTTGAAGCGAAATAAGTGGTTTCTTACAGTCAATTCAAATGTTTTTATTTCTCCAACAAATGCTGTATTATTAGCTCCTAAGGGGGCATACTAGCTGAAGAATTTTGAATAAATATCTGATCCTAAATTTTATTTAATTTTACTTGGGCCATCTGTGTATACTCTTGGTATATTCTTCCTGGCGCTTGGTGAGGAAAGGGGTACCTCAAGGCGGCGTCCTTGCTCCTCTTCTCTTCTTGATTTATATTAATGACGTGACCAAGAAACTACAAAACTGCAAGCATCATCTTTACGCCGGCGACTTACAGATTTACACACACTTTAGGCCTGACGAAATTAATTAATATATTGACAAAGTAAACACTGACCTCAGGCATATATCTTTATGGTCCAGACAATATGGGCTGAAACTAAATGTAAACAAAACGCAAGCAATAATTATCGGACATCCAAGACTATTACACTCCATAAACAATGGCAATATGCCGGCTGTCATATTAGATAATGAACAAATTCCTTATACCGACGTCGTTAAAAACTTGGGACTTTACTTAGATTCTAATTTAAATTGGCATGTGCAAGTAAAACAAACATCTAAAAGGATCTTCTCCATAATGCATTCCCTAAAGCGGCTTAAACATTTTCTCCCTACAGCTCTTATAAGAATTTTAATCCAAACCTTAGTGATGCCGCATTTTGACTACTGTGACGTTCTACTAACTGACATAAGTGACGGATTGTCGGACAAACTGCAGCGTGTCCATAATATGTGTATCAGATTCATATTTAATGTACGAAAATATGATCACATTTCTCCATTATTCCACAAATTGTCATGGCTACATCTAAAAGAGAAAAGAAAATCGCATTGTCTAATTCTCTTATTTAAGATCCTACATACCTCAATTCCCAATTATTTATCATCCCATTTCCAGTATCTATCCTCAAACCATAACTTAAACACAAGATCACAACATAGTCTCTTGCTTAATATACCGCAACATAGGACATCACATCACTCCATGTCATATACAATCTTCCCTCGCAACTGGAATTCTCTACCACAAGAAATAAGGGGCTGCTGGACATTGGCATCTTTTAAAAGAAATCTAAATTTATATTTGCTCTAACCTCGACTTCATTATTACCCAGTGTAAGGTATATATATTAATTGGTGTTTCTCGTATAATTTATCATATTTATATTATTATTATTATCGTATCATTATTGTTACTACCCTATAAAATGTTGTTTGTACATGAAATTTACTTTGCTACATTTATTGTATATTTAACTGTTTATAATTAGTATAGTGTATATCTATATTTGTCAAATATTTATTTGTATTTGTGCTGGTTGAGTGGAAGAGAGGGCCTTATGGCCTTAACTCTGCCAGAATAAATAAAGTATTATTATTATTATTATTATTATTATTATTATTATTATTATTATTATTATATTCTGGTTCTGGAAAACTTGTGTTTATTAGCTCTAATATTATTAGTTGAATTCCAGCTAGATTTATATACATTTTCTTATTTATTCCATCTATTGACAGGGAGATATTGTACTTTTGATAGTCCAGTGGACTCAGTATCTAGAATGTTGGCTTGGTTTTAGTGGAAGTTTGAGCTTTTGAAGAAGAGAATTCTGAACTCCAATTTTGTTATCTGTACTCTTAAATACCAGGGAGCAAAGGTTCACTGCACTCTCTATGAAGTGTTGTCATATTGGAATGAAACTGCATGAACCTGTATTCTATGAATATTGTTGTCAGAGTGCCAGCCACATGACAACTAATGTTATGGTTTTCTATTTTTCAGACAATATCTACCAATAGCAAGAACTTGGAACAAGACCTCGAGGAAATTTGGGACGAGAGAGTTCTGCGTCAGTTGGTAAGGGAATTTAAGTTTTTATTTCTTCTTTATATAACATAATATGATATATTGTCAGATGTACTGTATGTCATCGTTATCATGAAGAGTTTAGGCAAGTCTCAAGATGCACTTGACTGGTCTTGATTGTTTGGGACTTCCTCTGTTTCAATATTCTTTTTTATAAATAGTTTGAATCTCTTTGTTATAGATGATTAAGCCAATTTCTCCAATACATTTCAATCTCCTGCAATTTTATTTTAGAAAGAAAATATATGTTCGAATCGGGAGTCTAACCCTCTGATTCTGTAGGTCAGTGTGATAACTGTTATGCCATTCAAATTTCCGATAGGAACATCAAATTTATTTCTACTTATACAATGAAGGGAGAAATTGGGTATAGTTTAATTTTAAAAATAAAATTTACGTTCAAACCCCACATCTCTGACTCTGTACGTCAGTGTGATGGCTGTTATGTCATTCGAACTTCCGATAGGAACGTCAAATTTCTTTCCAATGAAAGGAGAATTGTGTAAGTGGAAAGAAATTTGACGTTCCTATTGGAAGTTCGAATGGTCATCGTACTGACAAACAGAGTCAAGGATCTGGAGTTCACCTCCCAGTTCAAATGTAATTTTTCTTTCTAAAATAAAACTACATCCAATTCTGGAAAATATGAATTAAAAAATATAACGTCAAAATCTTCTACAATATTTTACTTTCAAGATTTTCCTTAATTCAAGATTTCTCTTTTTATTCAACCTGATTAGTGGGTTAGTTGGTTTGTTTATTAATAGACTTTCTAATGACAGTATATAACATCTCAGTTCATTACTGTCACAATTCAAATCTGGGTATAAAATGGCAAATACATTTTGCTCTGAGGCCTCTTATTTCAGGCTTCAGGCTTTTTTTATGCCATAAATCTATAGCACAGAACCCACAGATTTACTTCCTTTGCAAAGGAAGCTGTACCCTGAATATTTACACCCTAAAAATCCATTAATCCTGATAGTAGAACCAAAGACGGATGGATAATTTGGGCTAAATGAATAATGTTAACATAATATTACTTATATATTTTTTAATCTAATACTGGTAACAATAATAAATTATAATATTTTTATAGACAATGATTATTTTCAATGTTTTTATTATTCATTTCATACATCTTAATGATGGATCAATTATATTTGAAGAGAAAAATTATATGCTCAGACTAGGGTTTGAACCCAGGACCTTTGGTTTTCTAGACCAATGCATATATAAGAGAAAAATTTGCATTTAGATTGGAGTGCTCAGGGGAAGAGCATTGGCCTAGAAAGCCAAAGGTCCTGGGTTCAAACCCCAGTCTGAGTGTATAATTTTTCTCTTCAAATATAATAATTATTTTTTTATAAGTATAAAGAGTGTATCAAAAAAGGACAAATTGACAAGCTTAAAGAAATAGTTAAAGTGTCATTCTAAAGTAAAAAAGATCAAGTTCCCACTAACATTTATTTTTGGTCGATGTAACTTCCATTTGTGATATGGCACACATTGAACCTAAAGCTAATCTCTTCCCTCATATGAGTCAATATAATAGAACTCACTTCTGGAACTGCATCAGTAATTAGAGTTCTTGGCTCGATGAGATTGACAGGAAAAGAAGGAATATAAACATGATCCTTGATGAAACCTCACAGAAAAAATTGAGGGGAGTCAGATCTGATGAGTGAGACAGCCATGGAATTGGTCCTGTACATCCAATTCATTGACTGGAAAATGCTGATCAGATGGGTCACAAACGTTATTGTGTAGTGTACTAGTGCCCCATCTTGCTGGAAGTGAATGTGTGCATATTGGTCATCTTCATCAATTTGCAGAATTAGGAATTGTTCGACCATATCCTAATACATTCTATCGTCTAAGGTTTTCTCCATAAAAAATGGACATACACTTTAAAACATGTGTGTTTTTACTCTTCTGGTTCCGTTATAACTATTATATCTATCAATATTTTGTTTCTTTGCTTTACCAAAGTTCCTCTCTTAGACCTTGAATAGGTGATCATTCAAATGTCTCTCATGGTAAGACATGCAGTTTTGCATGTGAATGGCTCATACCATTGTTTTTTGGGATGAGCAATTCATAATTTAATCACATATTCATGTGGTTCTGAGTGTGTGAGGTCATGCACTTCCCTTGTGTACCTATGAAAATCGCCATTCTGACTCCCAACTACTCCAGTGCTCTTGGGTCCAAATGTGGTTCTAGGGCACTATGCAAGTCAACAGCTTTGTTTTACTATAACATGACATCTGTACATAATTTGATGTTTTACTTCAATATTACACCTTAATTATTTCTGTAATATTTTGCAATAAATTTCTCTAAACTTGTGAAGTTGTAACGTCCTTTTTGATACACAGTGTATACACAGGGGCACGCCATAGCGTAGTGGTTAAGGCACTGAGCTACAAGCCAGAGGGTCGAGGGTTCAAGTCCCATTGGGGTCAGGATTTTTAAACTGACCCAAACCCTCTGGCGGCACTATGGCCCTGGGGTTGACTCAGCCTCTAACGGAAATGAGTACCAGACGCCTGTTCTGGGGTAAAGGCAGCCGTCATGCAGGGCTGACAACCCGGCTGACAGAAAGTGCCGATTGTCTAGAAAAAGTGGGAGCCTTAACCTCCTACTACCCCAAGGGCCTCCGGGCCTGTTGTGGGATCACTTTACTTATATATATATATATATATATATATATATACATATATATATCCATCCATAGTAATTCTGCCTGCAGGCAGGTCATTCACTGCAATCATAGCATTTTCATGCTATGCTTGCAGCTTTACTAGGGAATTGTAGGTGTGGTAGCTTCCCGTTGCTTTCCACACCGGTGAAGGATGATGATGATGATGGCCATATGATTTCGGGGACCGTTAGGCCTTAAAGTTTTCCTGACATTTGTCTTACAGGTGAGAAAAAACCCCGATAAAAACCTCACCCAGAAAAACTGCCCCAACCGGGGATTGAACCCAGGCCTGCTGTGTGACAAGGCAGCACGCTACCTCGAGACCACAGCGGTGGACATTTATATATATATATTGATGTTATAATTAAATTTTAACTTTTAGCAATGAATGCCAAATATTACAAGAAAAGAACCGGGATTTGAACTTGAGACCTCTGACTTTATAGGTTAGTGAGATACCATCTTCTCCACTCAGGATCCCAGTGCAAACATTGATTTTTCTTTCCTTATATACAATTCTCTATCATAAAGAGGCAATGGGACATCGCTCGCAGTGCCACCTTATGGCTTCTATAACAAGAAAGCATTTTAATGAGAATATTTTACTTTATAGCAGTAATGCTTTTTATTTCGATGTTATAATTAAATTTTGACGTTTAGCAATGAAGGCCGAAAATTATATGAAAAGAAAAAGTAACACCTGAACCAGGGTTTGAACCTGAGACCTCTAACTTTCTACGTTAATGAGATGCCGTTTTCTTCACTCAGACTCCCAGTGCAAACATTATAAGGAAAGAAAAATCAATGTTTATACTGGGAGCCTGAGTGGAGAAAATGGTAGCTCACTAACATATAAAGTTAGAGGTCTTTTACTTTTATATGGCAAATGTCAAGTTTGACAGAGTGGCAGAGTTGTTTTCCTATAAACTTTAATTGGTATATCCATTCATAGGAATTTTTTTGATATAGTGACAATTTCATTAAACAAAACAAATCTGTCTTACTTTTACATGTCACACTTTATGTTTCCACCCATCCATAGTAATTCTGCCTGAGGGCAGGTCTTTCACTGCAATCATAGTATTTTCATGCTATGCTTTGCATAGGTGTGGTAGCTTCCCGTTGCTTTCCACACCGGGGAAGGATGATGATGATAATGATAAGGATGATAATGATGGCTGAATGATTTTCGAGGACTATTGGGCCCTAAGCTTCCTGACATTTGTCTTACAGATGATGAAAAACCCCATAAAAACCACCCAGGAACCTGTCCCGACTGGGAATCGAAGCCAGGCCCGCTGCGTGACAAGGCAGCATGCTACCTCGAGACCACAGCGGTGGACACTTTATGTTTAATAACATAAATTTCAGTAACTTCCTACTAAATAAATATAAAATGAAATGTTTTATTTAATAACATTGTTTTATATAGGCTATAATAATATAATACATGTGAGGAGTGAGTTTAATTTAATTTTGACAAAATCTCGAAAAAAAAAAAAACTCTGTAAAGAAACAGGAAATACATACAAAAGGAAACCATTACAAGAAAATCATAGATAAGTTTTCAGATATTCAACAATGGACTATGATAGAGTTTCCATACCTGTTGCATCTTTTCAAGTACTGTTCAGCATATTCTATACACCATTGGATCCTCTGAAATCACTTCTAGAAGCAGCCATGCCACTCATTTTCAGACATTGGACCCAGCTCCTCCAAGTAGGGAGCAACAGCATTTTCTGTGCTGGGAAATAGGTGCCATGCATGCGATTCTTCACGTTTGAGACAGGAAAAAGTCGCAGATCAGGGCCAAGTCAGGTGTTCAGCTGAAAGAGTCATTAATTACACCAGCGTCTTTCCAGAAACTTAACTGTTGCAATGATTTGTATGGAAAGAGATATTGTTGAAGAGGAGAACCATTCCTGAATTTTTTTAAGATTTTGGACAAACAGACTTCTATATACCATTTAGCAGTAACTGACAAGAGATGCAAAATTTTCTTCACTCTTAAATGTTGATGCAGGATGGTGGAAACACTTGGTGAAATAATCCCTAGACCCCCCCCCATGTACATATATGTCAAATGTGGATCTTCGTTAATCAGTCCCCATTCCAGAGACTGGTTATTGACTTCCTACTTCTACCCTCATTTTTAAGGGATGTTTCCCACCTCTTGAATTCAGCAAACGAGTAAAAAACTGTTGCACACAAAGGAATAAGGTCCTCAAATCCTTGTGTGAGTTTCTCAAGTGCTTGTGACTCATTTAAAGTGGATTTAAAATCCTGTAAAATCATAGCAAGAAAATGCTCCCTCTCAAGGTCCATAGGTCCCTTGTGCTATCATGAGTCACAAACTTTGCAATACTATTCTAGAGGCAACTGTACCAGCTACAGTTTTGATGTTCCAGAATTGAGCTTTCAAATGGTATAGGTTTATTGCCTTCCTGTTACCATATTGCCTCTAAATTTATCTAGTGACCCTCATAAAATATGTGCTTCTTGAAGTACAAAATTTAAACTTTCTGTAGCTGTTTTTTCATAATATGTGTTATGCTATTCAGTAATTATTTTTATCATTTAATGAACAAGCTGCATTTTCCACAATTACATACTAAAGTCATTTTTATTATTATATAAAACTTTCCTCATTAGAGGATTGCCACAAGGACAAAGTGATACAGACAATTAATTTTCAACATTGATTAAATACGTTTTGTAAGTACATTAAAAAATTTCAAATTGCAATTTAAGTATACATACTATAAAGTATAAATTTTGTAAAGATGGATAATTTTTAAAGAAATATAATATTGAGAAGTAATATTCAGTGTATTTGAAACTTATTATTTGTATTTGATGTTAATTTCAGTTGGAGAACTGCACGGATTACGAAGGAAGACGCCTAATAAGAGCTAGGCTGCGGGTAGTTATGGCAGAGCAGAAAGGTAGATCTTAAAATTTTATGTATCAGTTAATTAACCGATTATATTTCTCTCAATTATAATTTATTGTATATGTAATTTAAATAAAAATACTTGCATATTATGCAAATATAAATTTAAAAAAAAAGGGTACTTGTTTTCAGGCCATGAAAGATCAAACATTCCTAGTAAAGACTTAAGGAGGAATAAACCTCCATGGTCTAGGGGTTAAGTACTTGCCTTGGGTCCCAAGGTTCCGGGTTCAAAGCTGACCAGGGTTGATGTATTTTTTAGGATGGAAAAATCAAGGAACAAGTCCTCTGGAAGGGACTTAAGGCCATGGGTCCCAAATCTTAATATTTTTAACCCTGTAAAAAATCTCAATCCTAAATTAGAGCCTCTACATGAAATTTAATAATTTATCACTTCTCACCGAATGACAAATTTTATTTGAAGAGAAAAATATGCACCTCAATCGGGATTTGAACCTGATGTCTCTGGTTCTGTACACCAGTGCTCTTGACTGCTAAGCTACCAGGCATTCCAATTCAAACACACATTATTATTTCATGAATTCCCATGTGTCGAGACTATGAACTTTTTGTTCAACACATGTCTCTAGCGGCTTCTTTAACAAGAAGACTTTAATGTGCGTCTGAATCGAAATGCCTGGTAGCTTAGCGGTCAAGAGCACTGGTGAACAGAACCAGAAACATCGGGTTTAAATCTCAATTCAGGCGTATATTTTTATCTTCAAATAAAATTAATCATCCTTTCCCATCCAAGTAATAATTTAACTGCTTACTAGGTATCTTTGAGGTGATGAGCTAACCACTTGTTCCTTGCTGACATTAGTAGAGAAATAAGTGTAATTAAATTAGCTTGGTTAAGTTAACTCCTTCAAGGGAGTTGTCTGACATGAGGATGTAAGGGTTTAGAAAGACAGGCACGAGGTGGAGGTAGGACGATTATCCCTACATTATCTTTATCCCTGAAAAGTTCCCAATATGTATTTCATAAAAGGCTGAGCTAACCTGGATACAAATGAGTGAGGAAAATTTCCATCTCACTGCTGGTTAGGATTAGACCCATTTTCTTCAGCCTAAAGTCACCTTGTTGCCTAAGCTAGAGCAGTATTAGTCTGTACTTGACCTATGTCACATATTAGGTGGCAGGAAATTCTATTACCCCTGTAACAACATTGCTCCTTTGTGCCACAATCAAACATACACACCATAAAGTAATCATATTCTGATAAAACATTTATACTACTGTGTTTAAATAATTAAGAAATTCACTTTCTTGTCACTTATTTCATTATGCACAAAGCAGAAGACACTGAGCTAATAACTGCTACAGTACATTTGGGTGAAGGTGCAGAATGTTCTTTCTCTCTTATATTATTTTTTTTAGTCTGATCATCTTATCTCAATATTAATGTTGATTTGTTCTTGAACATGTTTCAAAACAATTCTGTTTTATCATCAGCTTATCCAGACTGGCAAGCTGACGATAAAACAGAATTGTTTTGAAACATGTTCAAGAACAAATCAACATTAATATTGAGGTAAGATTATCAGACTAAAAAATAATATAATTAAAATAACCTCAAAATATCACTTCCTAAAATTAAATATTGTTTCTCTCTTCCTCTCACATTGCACCTATCTCTCCCCCACAATATCAGACTGTGAGTGAAGAGTTATCTAGTGTCAAAACTACACAACCAAATATAAATACATAAAAAAATTCTGTTATCTGACTCATTACAAATTAATTAGATGACACAAAATGAAATGTATGCCTACTTGAATTCACAAGTTATACATTAGTGAATCATGGTACGTATATCAATAGTTAACATATATATAGATAAAGATGACACATATCCAATGAATAAAATAAAAATGAATTAATATTTTTTTTCATTAATATTTAAAGGAAGTGACACTATGAGGTTTATTTTAATTAATAAATAGTTTGATTTTATGACTCACCTCATAAGTCTAGATATCTTAAAGACTATAGTTTCGATATAGTATGTATCATTATCAATTCCATCTACGTATTGAATTGGCGGTTGGAAATCTGTAGATTGATTCCCACTCCCTCTGTTGGCTGACTCATGAACTTCCAAAAAGGAAAATAAAAGGATGATCATGAATTTTGAAATTCCTGGGGAAAAGATTTAATTTGGAAGTTCATCAGTCAGCCAAACGAGGGAACAGGAATGAACCTACAGGATCGCGAACTGCCAATTCAACAGTTAAATGGAATTGATAATGATATGTATCATATCGAAACTATAGTCTTCAAGAAATCTACAATTGAGGAGTTGAATGGAATATGGGCATAACTCATGTTTTGCCCTTTTTCCATCCAATGCATTTTTGGATTCGCCATTTTGTAGTTGGTCAACCTGAAAGTTTTGTTTCAATATCTCAATTACAGTAGGTTCAGCAACTGATTGTATGAATTAAAATAAACAACAATGTTATGCATTTAGTTATTATATCAATTGCTAATATCTCAAAATGTATATTTTTTTTAATCGTGCTCATATTCCATTCAACTCCTCAATTATGAGGTGAGGAGTAAAAATCGATATATTAACTAACTCACTGGCTCTATCGAACCCGTATGTTCATGGCCGCACGAACGTAAGTTCTCCATACATCCCTTTTCTGAGCTAAGGATTACAATCATCCCCTGTATAATCTACTTTCCTCCAATTATGGTTAATGTTATTCTCCCACCTCATTCTTGGTCTACCAACTGGGAGTTTTCCCTTTGATTTTCCTACAAGAAGCTTCCATGCATCTCTTTCATGCCCCCATTCGTGCCACATGTCCTGTCCATCGCAGTATCTAACTATTTATTAAATACATTAATAATTTAAAATGTATTTTAGTGGTATTTCTATTAAAAATTGATAAATAGTTCAATTTACTTAATTATGGTAAAATGGTCCGAGGATTATGTTCAATCCTAGCAAAACTTGATGGAATTATTCACATAAGGAAAATTTGACATCAAGGCTTCCTTAAGAGGGAAAGTTAAAAGTTGTCAGACCTATTGATGTTATAGATGTGTGACATGTTAAGAATCCCCAGTTTTGAAAAGCATTGTGATAGCCTCATAGGAGAAATAAGCGCAAATTTCACACTTGTAGGGTTTAGAGATTTAAAAAAAGTCAGAAAAATTGCATACTAGTCAATTATTGATTATTGGCAGATTATTTGGTGAAATTAATTTACATTTAGAGTGAATGTACAAACTATTGATACACTTTCATAAAATTACTTAAATTAAATTTCTTTATCATAGGGATTTTTAATAAAACAGGGTCTTTTGACTTAAAGAAACAGCATATTACAAACACTTTCAAGTAATTTCCATCCATTTTAAAATTTGTTTGTATCTAAATATTAATTGTGATTGACTTTTTAGGAATTAACACTATGATGTATTATATATTAAGTAAAATTTTATCGCCTCACCTCATATTCTTCTTCTTAGACAGTTTTGACCTTCTTTGTTTTTATCCTCATTATTTTCATGACAATTGTTATGTCGTCTTGGAAGAGACGCCTTCTGCTCCCTCTGAGGGAGATGATAAAATTTTACTTAAATTAATTGTGATTAAATTTGAAGAGAAAAATTTTCGCCTAGACCGGGACTCGAACCCGGGACCCTTGGCTTTCCGGGCCAAGTGCTCTACCAACTGAGCTACCGAGGCGAGTTACGATCTAGACGCAAATTTTTCTCTTATATACGTTGTAATTCCCTATCGCCAAATGCTTTTGAAACCATTGTTTCTATCTTTGCAAATGGCGGCTTCTTAGTTAAGAAGACATTTATTGGAAATTTAACATTACTTTAAAAGCCAGTAAGGCCTCTAATGATGTTTTTATTATTAATTTAACATTTCTCAATGAAAGATAAATTAAATTTGAAGAGAAAAATTTTCGCCTAGACCGGGACTCGAACCCGGGACCCTTGGCTTTCCGGGCCAAGTGCTCTACCAACTGAGCTACCAAGGCGAGTTACGATCTAGACGCAAATTTTTCTCTTATATACGTTGTAATTCCCTATCGCCAAATGCTTTTGAAACCATTGTTTCTATCTTTGCAAATGGCGGCTTCTTAGTTAAGAAGACATTTATTGGAAATTTAACATTACTTTAAAAGCCAGTAAGGCCTCTAATGATGTTTTTATTATTAATTTAACATTTCTCAATGAAAGATAAATTAAATTTGAAGAGAAAAATTTATCTTTCATTGAGAAATGTTAAATTAATAATAAAAAGATCATTAGAGGCCTTACTGGCTTTTAAAGTAATGTTAAATTTCCAATAAATGTCTTCTTAACTAAGAAGCCGCCATTTGCAAAGATAGAAACAATGGTTTCAAAAGCATTTGGCGATAGGGAATTACAACGTATATAAGAGAAAAATTTGCGTCTAGATCGTAACTCGCCTCGGTAGCTCAGTTGGTAGAGCACTTGGCCCGGAAAGCCAAGGGTCCCGGGTTCGAGTCCCGGTCTAGGCGAAAATTTTTCTCTTCAAAAAAAATTTTTCTCTTCAAATTTAATTTATCTTTCATTGAGAAATGTTAAATTAATAATAAAAACATCATTAGAGGCCTTACTGGCTTTTAAAGTAATGTTAAATTTCCAATAAATGTCTTCTTAACTAAGAAGCCGCCATTTGCAAAGATAGAAACAATGGTTTCAAAAGCATTTGGCGATAGGGAATTACAACGTATATAAGAGAAAAATTTGCGTCTAGATCGTAACTCGCCTCGGTAGCTCAGTTGGTAGAGCACTTGGCCCGGAAAGCCAAGGGTCCCGGGTTCGAGTCCCGGTCTAGGCGAAAATTTTTCTCTTCAAATTTAATTTATCTTTCATTGAGAAATGTTAAATTAATAATAAAAACATCATAATTGTGATTACCTTCTACAAAGAAAGAAATTAATTTTACTGTGGAATAATTTCTATTAATAGCCTTTTTTTTTGTTTGTTTTAAATTAAGAAAAAATTTAAAGCTATAACAACCTGTCAAATGGAATATATAAATATGCCACATGTTTTTCAAATAAAAAAAATAAGAAAAATATTTGTTTCATTTGCAATATATGATAACTCAGTGCATTTCTTTTTTTGTCAAAAACTTTGGTCTATTAATTCTTGCTACACTCTCTGTAGATTTTTTTGGAAAAGTGTAGTCATTACTTCATTAATTCTTATTGATTAACAATTAATATTACATGTATTGATTAAGATTTGTCATTGAAACAGCTTGTGCAGGCGTGGTAGCTGCTGCTTTGGCTGATGAGGAACGAGGAAATCAACAAGAACAAGAAGATGCAGGCGAAGTGTTGCGTCACAACGTGGAAGAGGGTGAGTCTCTGCTCCTGCCTTTGCTAGTGGAACAGTTGCGATCCTCTCTTTTACTTGAAAAGAAATCTGCAGGTACTGCTCCTCCTCTTGCCCCTCCCCCTTGCTCTTATTCGAGTCAGAGCTCACCTGAGGAGGGGCAAGTTGGACGAGTTGAGGACTCTGGCACAGAGTCAGGTGAAGATCTCAAACTCCTGGCTGTTGGATTGCGAGATTCTATTGAATTCCACCGTCAACAAACTCACGAGAAACTACCAGAGCAAGTAAATTCCACAGCAACAGAACCCCTAGGTCCAAGTCTACTGATGGAGGTGCAGAATGCTCTCTCACGCTTACAAGCATCGCTGCAGCTGGGTGTTATTGGAGAAGGACAGAGTGAATTGTTGGAGACTTCAAAGAGAGATTCTCTTTTACAACTTGTGTCACGTTTGCAGACATGCCTTAGACTTCCTGCACCACCATGGGAAAACAAAGAAACTCCAGGTAAAATTGTTGATACATTAAAAACAAAAACAGATAGTCCTGTTCTGCATTCTCCTAAGCAGGCACAAAGATTTATAAACAGGAGAACACAACGTCAAAACAGGCACACAGTAGCTGTAACACGAGAAGAATTGGCTGATGCCAGAAGATTAATTGAAGAAAATGCTGCAAAAGAGAAGCTGGAAACTGATGTAACTGTTAGTCAAAAAGAAACTAATGTAAATGTTGCTGATATACGAAATAGTACTCAGTCAACTGTAGATAATTCATACGGAATAATTAAACAAAGTTCTGCAGGAGATTTAGCTTCGGCTCAGGCTTTGATATCACCTATTACTGTATCACCTGCAATGCGTGCATTCCGTCCTGTTCATTTTACTCCTAGAAATTCAATTTCTGGACCTACATTTACTAATAATACAGCAAAGCCTTTTTTCTTTCTTTCTAAATTACAAGGCAGTGATAATGAAGTACACCCTGAAAATAGAAGAAGCAGTTGTGGTGATATCTTAGCTAATTCAAGTAATCAGTCTGTTGAAAAGCAAAATAAAAATTCTAGAGGCTTTGAAAGCATTAATAACGTGAAAAATAGTGTTAGTAATGGTAAAATGTCAGAGGATAAAAAATCAACTGCACATAGTTCTAAAGAAAAAACTGAAGCATTAAATGTAGTTACAAATACTCATGAATCTGACAGCGTTCAACCAATGCTAGCAGTTCACAGAGAGTATAGACCAGGGAGATTAGGACAAGAACGTCCAAGGCCAGTTCCAAAAGGAACTCTGAAGACTTCATCTAGTGATAGCTCTTCAAGTTCAAAATCATCAGTTACCCATACTGAAAACTCTAATTCTGTTATAGAACAAGCAAAAGTTCCTTCAGCTAGTGGTAGTAGTAGCAGCACAAGTTCAAATGCATCCACACCATTGAGATCAGATAGTGGTACTGCTTTTCATAGGCCTGTAACAAAAACCTCATCACTAGATAGTAGTTCAAATTCCAAAGCTTCAACCCCACAGAGATCTGATAGTGGTGCTTCTGTTGAAAGAGGTGTCTCTAATTCAACTTCACAGTCATCATCAACATCTGGAAGTAGTTCTAATTCAAAAGCTTCAACTCCACAAAGATCTAACAGTGGTCCTGCAGTTGCTGAAAGACTTCAGACCAGATTGGCAACTCAAATTTCAACAAGAAATGACTATGGAAATACATTACAGAATAAACCAGTACATAAACAAATGTCAGTGGGTGTATCAGGGAATAATAATTCAAATTCAAAAGAAACATGTCATTATCAGCCACCTCCAGAAACAAAGTTATTCCATAGACCAGTAACACATTCGTCTTCACTGGATAGTAGCAGAGTGTCTACTGAAAGTAATATTCCAGTACAAGCACCTCATAAACCAATATCACACTCAGTGTCCCTGGACAGTGGTAGCAGCGACTATGATCCTAGTGTATTGCTTTTTACACCTGCACAATCCGTTCAAATTGCAATTCACAAAGCTGCCATCAACAAACAAATTTCAATTGAAGAAGAAAAACGGCAAAATAAAAAATCTAATGAGAAAAAGTATGAAAGTGAAGATGGCAGTGATGAAGAAGCTTCAAGTGAAGCTGAAGACAGTGCTGAAAGTGATGATGAAGATGAAGAACACACTTCTACTGTACGTCAGGTCACCTCAACAGATGTCTGCAAAGACAGTAAAGCAAAGGAACATGTTAATCATGATGCCACTAGAAATGAAGATGACAGAATGAACAATGTTCCACATCCCTACATGAAAACAGATATGTCTTCATTAGATACTGGAAAATTAAATAGTTACAATGAAAATCAGCATATTTCCATAAAATCAGAACAAATAGAGAATTGGCAGGTAAAAAATGATAAACGAGATGGACTATTAATTGAAAATGAAGATGTAAATGGTTTGGAACAAATATATCATAGTAAAATTAATGGAAACCCTGGATGTAATGAACAGAGAAATTTAGGAGGAGTTAATTGCAGACAGGATCAAGTTTTGCAGAGTCATTTAGGCAAACAACAAATTCAGAATAAAGTTCAAAATCTGCAGAATGTATATGGCACTGTTCATCAGCCAGTACAGAGTGTTCACCAATCACCCCATACTATGTATTTTAATGAACAACACTTGGCTAGCAATGAAAGAGATGCAAATAATGTAACGAATGTAATTAATGTTTCATCAGCACAAAGATTATTGCAGATGGCAACTGAAGATGCAAAAACATCCAAACCACTCTCTCGTCCAGATCGTAAAGTTAAGATGAAACGTGCAAACACTATTGACATTCCAAAACCTTTAAATTTTTATGAAATTGAAGAGGAATCAGATTATTCCTCAGATGAAGAATACAATGAAGACAATAAACCAGGTTCAAACAGCGATCATCGTGCAACGTATCTTGCATTGCGTGGTCCAATAAGAATAGGCAGTGGGAATAAGCCAATGGGAGATAAAGTTCCTCCTCCAGACTTCCAACCAAAGACTGAAAGTGATCGTAAATTCTTAGCCTTCCTTCAACAACACAGCAATGGTAAGGATACCATGTGGAAGGCAGAACAAGCAAAAGTTGCTACTTACAATCCATCTGCAAGAGGTGGCCATCATTGGAGCAATCGTTTCTCAAATATTAAAACAGCATTTGAGACATCTGCTGAAAGGGGAAGTGGTGAACCTGTAAGAGGAAAGAGAGTGACTTCAGGTCCAGCAGCTGCAAGACTGTTTTGGCAAACAGCAGATGATTCTGTTACTGTAATGAAAACTGGGAAGAGTGTTGCAGCAGCAAATGGACCAAAACTTAGCAAACAAGGAAGTATTTTCTTAAGAAAATTATTTGAACAGAAGGAACAGGAGCAGCATGAACAACAGAGTAAACTTCCATGGACTGAAAAACAAAATGTTCCTGATGACTCGGTTGTAGTTGGATCTTTGACAGTAGCAGCTAGTGCAAGAGGAGCATCAGGCACTGTGCTTTCTAAGAAACAGCTCTTCACTCCTCCACCTTCTCCTACAATCCATGCTCCTGTAAATATCAACAAGTTTTCACATGCTCCTATGTCGGCATTTCGTCCAATTGAAAAGAAACAAAAAAATCCAACCGATTCATCAAATCAGCCTTGGGCTACACCTTCAGTTAGTGGTACAGTGAAACAATTAGCAACACAAAAATTTGCTGGAGGACCAACAACACAGCCTTCTCAGATCACCACTAAACCAACCTTACCACAGTCCAGTAAACAGAAACTTGCTTTTACTCCATACAATCAGCAGGTCAAGCAAGAAAGTCTGTCACCATTGAGTCCAACTCTTCCATGGGCAAAAGATGGAACTCAGCAAGATCACCGTATTCGAAATACAGCATTAGCTAAATTTGAAAATCTTTCTAGGGAAACATCACCCCAGCCATTTTCTCAGCATTTACCTCGAAGCAAGAGTCAGGAGAAAATTGTTGCAACTGGTAATCTTAGTGTTTTTGTTAAACAACAGGAACCTGTACCTCCTCCAAGAAGTTACATCCCACCATCACATGCTCCCAAGTCAGTGCAAGGCAGATACCAAGAGCAAACACATCAGCCTCATAGTTTGGCTCTTCCAAAACAACCACCCCCAATACCATCTCCACCAATGTTGACTGCTCCACATCTTCTTCAAAATTATGATGCCAATCAAACATATGGCCAGCAAACATTTTACCAGAATCAAGAAGCCTATAATGTTTACCAAGAGCAACCAAATGATCAGAATGAAGAAAGTGATATGTTGATTGTACCAGAGTATAGTACAAAAAGTTTTACAACTGAAATAGATTATGGTACTCAAGGGTACAAGGAATTAAATGACATTAGTCCAGTACCACCAACATTCACTGGAAATGTTATATCCAGTTCAGTAGCTTATCCTCAAACTGTAACAAAGCAGCAACCTAAACCAGAAGTACTAGAGTCTCCTGACGCCTCACTTCCTTCTCCGGAAGTGTTCATGGCTGTGTCCAAAGTGATGGGAGGACCACAGTCTCATCAGGCAGTCACTGTGACTCACAAAACAAGGCACCGGTATGATGAGATGGAAGATGAAAATAACGGACGAAGTTCTGCTGCAAGGAACCTCAGTTCTGTTCTTACAAAATTCTCATCACCCACTGGCAGTAACAAATCCCCCACAGCTTCTTCAAGGAATACAGAAGATGAAGAAATTCAGAATTATCAAATATCAAAGAAATCTCCATCTTTAGAAGCATTAGAGCGAGATACCAGAGAGTCTCAACATCGTTTGTTTTCTAGGCCATCTCACAGAGGAGCCAGGTCACCATCTGGTTCTATTATAAGACATCATAGCGAGCCAGATATTAATTCAATGATAAGTAGTGAACAATTTCTAGAATATCAGCATCAGCTTCAAAAGAAAGCAACTGCAAATTCAAATGAACAAATCAGTAGTTCAAGAAGTCCTGTTAATTACAGCATTCCTCCACAGCATCCCAGTGGACCAGGAAGAGGTATGAGACAATCTGCTGTAACAGGTAGTTATCCAAGTTTGGCACAAGATGGACATCATCAGCTATCTACTCGTGTTCGTCCTGCATCTACTGAATCTCTTATCACTGCAACAAGTACAGAAGAACTGCAGGAGAGTGGAGAGTCTGTATTAACAACTAGATTACAAATTCCAGTTTGTAGTAATGGTAATAAGGTACAAAACTTAGCAAAATTGCTTCCTAATTCATGTCATTCCAATTCATTACATGATGTTTCAAACAAAACTATGTCAATTTCTCCAATCCCTGCTCCTTCTGTGTCTCCTTCACTTATTTTGAGAAAATCTGAATCCTGGCATCAGCTTGTATCTGGACAAGGCATCAGAAGCAAACGTCCCCAGAGTCTTGCATTGACTGAACTACAATTACCAGCTGGTAATAGCAGTGGAAATGTTCGAAAAATCCCTCCAGCATTACCCAAAACTAAATCAAGTCATTCCTTGTCATTCCCCAAGCAGTTTGAAGCAGCTCTCTCTCCTGAAAGTGTTGAAACCAAACAACGTAAAGTAGAAGAATATCTTAAGACAAAAAATAAAACTCAAGAAACAAAAACAAAAGTTCAAGAATCAAACAATGTTTTATCTACTCCAAGTGATTTACTGTTAGACGATAATCTTGAGAATGTAGATGAAGCATTTGAAAGTTTATTTAATGCTGCAGTAAGTAGTAAATCAAAGAAAAGTTCAATACAGAAACCAAAACGACCAGGTGATCTGAAACATAGAGCTGTTGGTAAAAGTAATGAAGAATATGTGCCACAACAGCTAAGCCGGAGTGCATCATCACAATTTGTACGAAAGCAGCAGGCTTGGGAGGAATCTAATGCAGTACGAACTCACATGGCACATAACTTCTCATACGATAAGAGTAGTAAGTAATACATCTCTCATGATCGCATGAAGTGAAAGTATCTGCTCTGCTCTTCATATGCCTGAAAAAGGCATAACAAACTATAGTCATCATAGCCAGTTTGTGCTACTTTTTTTATTTAGATAAAGACTCACAAAAAATCTTAATGGCTGAGCTTTTGATGTGCTGTAGTAAGATTGAAATATTACTGCAGAATAACAATTTTTATACTTATCACAGTTGATTTTTATAAGTATCATTTGATACAGTTTTTATCTTCTTTTTTTTGCAAGCATTAGCCTTAGTTAGTTTTATTTTGCAAATCTAATAGCATAAAGAAATATATATATACAAAATTGCTTGTTGCTGTGCTAACTGAATGTACTAAGTGCCTGGAAATTCGTCTCAACATCAATGCACGACTAACAGCAGCTGCAGCTCTTGGTTGGTCCGAAGACATGAATCTCATCAAAACAAACACTGATGATAAGCTGTGGGCAAGTAGTGGACGAAGAAACTTTGCGAGCCGGTGCACACAAAAGGATCCAGCAGCTGTGAGTTGGAAAAACATCATCTCGTGTGGAAAATTACCTTGGCTGCATTATCCAACTTACACGGAATGCTCATTGCTTGCAGTCCTTTAGTAGAAGTTGTCAACATGCAGAAATGTTTCCTTTATTGATTTCCCTCATTATTCACTAGCAATGGCTCGTGTTACTGGTTGTTCTAACTTATTTGCATCTCCTATGAGTAATATTAATTAATAATGATTTTTTTTTCATTACTGTACCTTTGTTTTAAAATGTTATTCCTTCATAATCAGATAGTACCAATACTGTGTTTTGTTTTTATTTTTATCACCACAGAATATGGGATTTAATGATGAAAATTGAGCTGGATTATTTAGTTATATTTCTCACCTAATATTTTTTTATTCTTTTCTTTAATTTTTTTTACTTTAATTTCAAAACAATCTTAATTCATGTGTGAATCTTTTGATTTCAATCTTTCATTTTTTTCATTAAAATGTATATTTTTTATTAAATTATTTTATTTCTCCTTATCTCTGAAGCATAGGATTTTAATCGAAAAAATAGGCCTACTATTTAAATAACCATAACTGTTTATTATTTTAAATTTAAAATCATTATATATTTAAAACATGCAAAAATATTTTTTTTTTATTCACTAGGAGAATCCAAATTCTTAGTGATGTTAAACAAATTTTTTATTTCTAATCTGTTTGAATTATCAATAAATGGTGTAATTAAGTTCTACGTGAACAAAAATTAATTGTTAAATTTGTTAATTAATCAAACTAAATATTAAATAGAGAAACATCTAAATTTTTAAGGAGTTGATTACATTTTATTAGTTTTCACTATGGTAAAAACATGAATGAGATGAAAAGATTGCAAAACAACACTACTTTATGATTTTTTCAATTTTCACATTAAATCCTTGCACACTTTTGGATGTTTAAAAGAATTTTATATGGTACATCTGGAAACATTTATTTTAGTGAAGGGCATTTAAAATTTACATTATCATAATAAATTCACAAAGTCTTCTTCTTCATCCATTGCCTTCTTTTTGAGTGCTTCTAACTCATTAAGAATCTTGCATCTCAGTACAATTTATCAATATCACCAGTTTTTCTTATACAACATTTACACTACTTTGTATTTTTAATGCCATTTTTGCTTCTCCATTTTTAGAATTAAATTTCATTGATCAAATATGTTTGAGTATTGACCAATTGGCATTATTCTATTGATAGAATTTTAAAAAAGTTACATTTTATATTTATTTTACCTCAGTTCAACATTTTAATGTTGGTTTCTAAGTATTCCATACTTACTTTTCTTGAAGCATTGGTTTTGTTATTTATATAAATAAAAATAATCAAAAGAACATGTGAATACAAGTAATAATATATTCAGTTTTAATATCTTAATGTTTATAACTTGACATTCTTTATTTATTTACTTTTTTTGTATTAATGATACATATTGTAGATTATTTATTTTTTCCCAAAAAATAAACTTTAGGTCTTGGTAGAAATTTTAATCAAAATTACAGTGGGAAGTAACACTATGAGATAATTTTCAATTTATAAATTGAGTTGGATAATATGTTTTTACACCTCATTATGTTCCATGTTGGAGTTTGATGATGAAGGCAAAGACCTTTGAAACCGGTATCATGAAAACACGGAACTGTATGAGTTGAGATGTAAAAACATTTATCCAAGTCTATTATAACTTGATAGAAAAGTTAAAATATTTAAAATTCTCATATGATAAATCATGTTCAGAACATTTACAGTGTAAGCAAATATTAAATGAAAACTTTAAAAAAAAATTACTTTCTGGAGTATAATGCATTTTTTTAGCATAGTAGGTTAAAAAAGTCAGGATTAAGAGAAATGATTGCAGTCTCTGAATAGTGGATGGCAGTATTAGGAAGTCACATGTTTAATGTGAAAATGCACTTTGCTAGACGGCAACTAAATCTAGAATTCATGCTAACCATTACACTTTAGGGATATTCAACAATATAAAAAATACAACATAGATTCTATCACATGTGCATAGAGTTTTATTATCCTCTAATTTAAATTTGATCTCAAAAAGTTTGTGATATTCTTAATTAATATAAAATTATGGAATATTCACCTGAAAGGTCCGTTTCCTCAACTTAATTAATCCCGAAAGCGCTACAGTTAAATGATTAATTAAGTTGAGGAGACGGACCTTTCAGGTGAATATTCCATCATTTTACATTAATTTTGAATAATACCTCATCGGAACACATCATGAATCTTATAAAAGTTGATATTCTTAAACCACACTATCCAAATGTGAACTGAAAGATAATTAATATTGCTATTTGATGTATCCTAAGATCCCTCGTGCAATGAGTTCCAAATAATTAATTGCCTTTCCTTAATTTATTTGTGTAACAGATTTTAAAATTTTGCTTTGTATAGGCTTTTAAACAATTTAATTAATTTTTTTTTCCTGTGTTAAGTTATTAACTATACAAGAACACAATTTATACACTGTAAAAATATATTAGATTTATGTAATGCAGTGTATAAATATTAATAAAATAATCAATGCCCTTCACTTACATCTTATGAAATGTAATTTTTGTTTTCAAATCAAGCAATGTTTCACAACAGAATTGCTTCTTTTTTTTCAGTTTATTTATTTTTTTTACAATTATGTATGGCAGTTGTAGAATCTGCACTTTTGATAACTTTCCTTATGACTTAGTATATCATTGTACTTTATAATTATTTAACAGAATGCAAAGTAGTTTTGCTTCTTTTTTTGTGCAATATAAATATTTCTAAGTATTAAGTTTAAATAATATGCTTGGATTGTGATTTTGTTCCTCCTTGTACATAGACATATTTTTTTATTGTATTATTCTTATTTTTAATCTTAATATAGATGGTTAATATAATATAATTTTGTTATGCTTATCATAATTACAATACATATTTTATACAAGTGTATTTACAATTAAAGCATATAGGGAGAAAAAGATTTTTATGCATATTTAATAGTGTAAATTTTTGGTGAATTTAAAAGTATCAAATACAGATTGCATTTATACTCAGGATTTAAAGAGTTCCATGAAAGTAGCATTAGGAACTAAACATTTACAAATTATTATATGTGTGTGTGTGTGTACATGTATATGAAAAAGGACCTCTTGCCAGCTTCTAGTTCCCATAATAAAAAAAAAAAAGATAAAGTTTTGGGTCAATTAGATTCCTTGCACCAATGGAACCACCTTAATTATTTATATTTTTATATATTTACATTGTGGAGTGGCAGGCAATGAAGCAGTTGAATTTCTCGCCTGGAAGGGCAACAAAATTATCTCCAACCCAACTTCTACTTCAGTTTCCTTTCACTCTATCAAAATAATCATATATTCTTCTTCTTCACTTCACGGGCTAGGCAAAATGCCTGTTCCACCTCACAGTTATTCTGTCCATCTTTTTACTGGCCTTCCTACATTCCTTGAACCTCTTGGCTTGTAGTTAAATGCTGCTTTTGGTATTTTGTTACGTTCATTCTTTCTACATGTCTAAACCATTTTTCTCTATATCCTTTGATTTTATCATTTATTGGATATATATTTAACTCTGTTCTTATATCTTCATTCTTTTACCGATCCATTCTTGTGCAGCCTTTTGTTCTTCTAAGGAAGTTCATTTCTACACTTTGTATTCTACTTTGTAATTTTTTGGTCATTACCCAAGTTTCACTCTCATAAAGTAATGCAGGAACTGCCAATTTTATATAAAACTTCAATCTAGTATCTCTTCTTGTTTTGTTCTTTAATGTTTTATGTATAGTTCCACATATCATTTGAAATCTTGACAGTAATGATCATATCAAATAAATATATCAGTAAACTTATAGAAGAATACACCATCAAAACATCTGGAAAGGAATTGGAAAATGTACAAACTTACGACATTATAACATTAAAAAGAAAATCCACAGTGGTAACATTCAGACTACTAATAGCTGAATAAACACCTACACAGATTTGGCATAGCAAATTCACCTAAATGTTTCTCATTGCAATTTAAATCAAGATATGGAATGAAACCATCTCCATTGCCCAGCTTTTATAGAAGAGACCACCTTCCTGCTAAATATTGATGTGCAAGAGAGCAAATGATTTCATTGTCAAGTGTTCGACATTAGATACCAACCAACCATATTTTTATATGGCAGATTTTAAAGGACTGTACCGTAAAATTGAGTTTTACATAAGTCAAAGTTATTGTTAATTTTGGACCTGTAAAATGTTATGTAATCAGGCATTTTCACTTTTATTATAAAAAATACTTATCAAGGATTATAAAAATGCCATTAACCCTATACTTACCAAGTGGTCCTTTTCATGAGCATGCACACATGCATGCTTGCATACACATACATACATACATACATATATATATATATATATATATATATATATATGAGATATTTATTCCTTTCCCATCTGTTGTAGTTTAATATTTTATTACTATTATATAATAAACTTCTGTTCCCTTTTAAAAGTGAGAATTTTATTTTAGTAACTTGATATAAAAATAAAATGTACTCATAATTATTCATTTTTTTAGCATTTTAATTTTCAATATAAATGAAAATTTGTTAACTGAAGAAAAACATTTAACAGAAAAAAATGCTTTAAATATTGCATGTGGTATAAATCAAACAAAAAAATGCAAATTTACAATATAGAAACTTATAAAATCATACAAAATCATTTTATATATCTAATAAATTTGGTTCTGCTTACAGGACATTCCGAATCCAAGATGACATCTTCCTCAACAGATGGCAGTACTGTGACCCATACTGAAGGTAAGTTGATATCCAAAAAGAAATAAATAGCAGTGATTTAATTGATTTTATCTTTAAAAAATATAAACCAGATTGTTCAAAAGCTGACTATGGGGTAGGCAGTGTGGGTTCAGTCTTGGACAATGGAGGAGTAGAGAATTTTTCTTCACTCATTCATGACCAAACTGGTACTGGGGGCCACTCGATCTCCTATAAAATGAGTACCAATACTAGCTTTCCTAAGGATAAAGATGGCCAGAGCATATAGATGCTCACTTGTCTCTTTCTTGTGCCATTGGATTAGAATCATGAATCCCTTGATCAACATTCTCCTTACCTGCATGGGAGTTTGAGCTTCATCACATAAAATATTGTAGTGGCAGTAAAAAAAATAAACAATACTTTGAGAAAAAAGCAATCTAACTTTAAGACTTGCATTGTGCTCGTTTGCTGCATGTCTAAAAATGATGTCACACTTACAATTTGTTGTATTTTAATAAATTATAATAGGAGGTAACATTATGAGGTTCTTCTTAATAAATAAGGTGACTCTGTTCATTTTACCTCATAAATTGCTGTTTTCTTTTTGGACATGTTTCAATATGCATTGCATATTATCTTCAGCTTGGTCAGACTGTTAAATTATCAGTTGTCGGCCCTGGATGTTGACTTCCCCTCCATCTTTTGGTTGACCGAAGAACTTACAAATCAAATCTTTTTCCCCCGATATTTCTTATCTCTGTTCTTTGGGATGTAGATCTTCTCCCAAACAATCAGTTCTTTTGTATTTTGTTTCAGTAATTTGTGTCCATATCAATTTTATGTTTTCCATATCTGTTATACAAAGAAATGACAACATATGATCTTGTCATTTGGTTTGAAATCCTCATTTAAGTCCTGCGATGAAAATAATACAAAATGTTTTCAGTTGGTGTATCAACTAGTATAAAGTAATATATTGAATATTTTGTCAAAATAAATTAAGGTAAAGTTTGGTAATTCCATTGTGTCTTTGTATTGTGTATTTTCACATTTCCTCAAAAAACAATTATCACTCACTCACTGGCACTATCGAACCTGTAGGTTCATGGCTGCAAGGACATAAGCTCTCCATCAAAAAACAATTATGCATGATTTAATTATGCTTATGTTTAATGTTTGTATATTTATAAGATAGCCTATTCCTTGTTTCTGTAAACATAGAAACTACAATAAAAGGAATATTAGCTTTTAGAAACAAATTTTAAAATACATCTCACAAAACAAAATTATCAAACTTTTTTCTAATTGAATCTCAGGAGAATCAGTGATAAGGATTAAAGATGTTATATGTAATTTAACCTGCTCCAGTCCTGGACAAATTTATTTTTTGAAAAGAAAATTGTCTGAACTGGACATTGAACCCCAGACCTCTGACTCTGTACATCAGCATGCACCCATTACACCATTCGAGGCACAGTACAAATGCTAATATTTCTTTTCACTTATGTATAGATCCGGGGTTTGATTCCCGGTTCAGATGTTAATTTTTCTTTTCTAAAAGTAAGGATTGAAGTTGAAGCTGGGAAGTAATTTCTTCAGTTAATAAAACTATGAATATGAATATTCTGGTAGCCATTTTAATAACAAAATATTATTAAAAAGTGACAAAATTACAAATTTGCCAAAGATATTAACAAATTTTAAAACCGGATATTTATCCCCATATAAAAATAATAAGGGTTTTTGTTTTGTTTATAATTATATTTATTTATATGAAGAATGGACATCAGATTGATTTATAGAATTCGATTTTTTTTATAAGTATATATAAAAAATATTCAAACTGGTCAATATAAACTGTTAATACAGTTAGATGTTTTTATAACTGATGCAGTATGTAAAATACTTCAAATATTCAAATTGATAATCTTTATAAAGAAATAAATGGGATTGGTGGAATTTGGATAGAAGTTAGCTTGAAAATACTCCTTCCTTTTCTGTTGGACCAATCAGAACCTAGAGGTTATAACTGAAATAACAAGATGGCTACAATACTTGAAGATGGTCGGTCATGTTCAGCGACTGCTCCTTAAAGAATAAGGAAATAATTGTTTATTTTAATTGATGTTGGTTGAAAGAAATAAAGTATGTAAAAGTATGAAAGATTATATAGTGATATAATAGTCATCCATCTTGGTGAAAAACAGCTTCTAAGTGAAAATAATGAATAATAATTACTGGATTGACCGTTAGCATTCGTCATTCGTTAAATACATAAAATAGTAATCTTCTAGAAGTGAAAAGTATCAACCTAAGCCGGTATCTTTTGAACTTTTAAATTACAAGATTCATCTTGACCAAAGTGAAAGTTTTAAATAAACTAACTTATCGTTCAACTGTTAATAAAGTGTTGTTATTTGTGTAAGAAACTTTTCCTCATTCCCCTGAAGAGAGTTATTAGTGCCGTGGCAGATTTAAAGTGATTTAAGTTATATCACAAATCTTCAACTTCGGATATCTCACCGAGAAACCCAACTTTAAATGTCTCCACAACGAGGGGCACAAAATTAAATACAGCTTTAAATGGCGCATCAACGAGGGCTCGAATGGGAATCGAACCAGGGACATGTAAACCTGAATCGAACCAAGGACCACGAGAAGGAGGAAAATAATAAAAATCTTCAAAAGTGAGTACAGTTAAAATTTATATGTGAAAAGTGAATTAGTGATAATAACAATTAATGCTTTTAAGAAATAAGAAAATATTAAAATACCCAACAATGGCCAATAACGAAAATATAACTTGTAAAACTGTTAATATTGAAAACGAACAAATTAGTGAAGGCCAAGAAAATTTAATTTTGTGTAACAATGAAAATAATGAAACTAATGATACACCTCCTTGGGTAGCATTATTAATAAATAAATTAGAAAAGAATAGTGCAGAATTAAAAGAAATTAGGAATGACAATTCAATTCTCAGTAGTAAATTAGAAGCTAATGTAACTAATCTTAGCAATAAATTAGAAAAGAACAGTGATGAATTAAAAGAAATTAGGAATGACAATTCAAATCTCAGTAACAAATTAGAAAAGAATAGTGATGAATTAAAAGAAATTAGGAATGACAATTCGAATCTCAGCAATAAAATTGATACAAATATTTCCAATCTTAGTAAAGAAATTAAAGAAAATAACTTAAAACTAGATCAAAAGTTAGAAAGCATTAGGTTAGAATGCAAACAAAACAATTCTAAACTGGAAAAGAGAATAGTAAATATAGCCAAAGATTGTAAAAATGAGATAGAAAAATGTAATGAAAAGATTGATGAAACTCATAATCAAATAGAAACATCTTTGATTGAGGTAAGGCAAAGTTGCCAAGATAAAATCGAAGAATTAGGAACTAAAGTCGAAGATAGACTAAAAATTTCCGAAGAAAGTGTTATCTTAGGTAATGAAGAACTTCAATCAAAGATAACAAATGAAGTAATTATTATAAAAGAACAAGTTGAAGGATGGATAACTAAGATTGTTGAACTTGAAAACAAATATGTGTCAAAAACTAGTGAAAAGAAGATTGAGGTTATGTCAAGACATTCTAGTAATGTTAATAATGATCCTCCTTCTAGTAGTAGTAGTAACAATGTATGTAAAATTCCTGCTAATCTTTTAGGGGAAATTAACTTACCTAATTTTGGTGATACTGTAGGCCAAAGCCCTACTGATTTCATTAGGGAAATTGAAGAATACTTCGAAATCAAAGGAATAGAAGACAAGTTCAGAATGTTCTTCATAAGAAAAAGTTTAAAAGACAATGCAGAGTCTTGGTTTAAGATAGCTTGCCATGATTCAATGACTTATCAAACATTTAAAAATGCTTTCTTAGGTTACTACTGGGGACCAGAAAGACAAAACAAACTAAGGTTAGACCTAACTAGTGGAAAATTCTCCAACAATGGTAAACAAGGTTATCTTAATTATTTCTTGGAGAAGGCAAAAATGGCATCATTGTTACAGCCCTCCAATAGATGAGAGAACTTTAATTTCTATGTTATCGCATCACTTCCCAGATGAGATTAGATATCATTTGATAGTAGCCAGACCACAAAATGTATCTGAAATGTTAGAGTTGTTAGCTCTACTAGAGAATAAAAGAGAAGTAGATAAATGTAGTAAAAGAAATTTATTTGGGGAAGGGGCAGAGCCCTATAATAAGAAAAGTAATTTTGTAACTAAAAGAAATGATGAATATCATAATGAGAATAGAGAAAGAAGTTTCAAACAGGGCAACAATAATAATAGGTTTGTTCAAAATAGAAACAGCCCAAATAAAAATAGGATGACAAATAATTATAGTAACAATAACCAAAATGGGATGGTTCAAACGTAATGAAAATAGGAATGACAGACAAATTAATTATATGGATGTTAACAGAGTAGGAGAAAATAGAAATAGGTATTGGACTTCTCCCTGTAGAGGTAAAAGAAGAAGGAATGCCTATGGTAATGAAAATAAAGGGTATTTCCAACGACAACAAAATTGTTCAAATTAATGAAACTAGTGATAGGACAGAGCAAAATAGAATACACTCTGTAACTATTCACAACCAAAGTCAAGATATACCTAGTAATGAAAATGACCTCGAAGTAAATCACAGGATACCTCGTGCTTTAAACGCATAGAAGGTACATTAAAGACTCCGCAAATGTACCTCAATCGTTATGAACTTAGGGGTCCAAAATAGATGCTTTGATAGGTTTCAAAATTTAGAAATTGTACCAGCAAATATGAGAGGAGATAGTAAGTTATGTACCTCAAGACAGCGAGATAACATAATATTGAATAATCATTTGAATATTTATAAGAATCAGGATGCTATGCCTGTTACTAATAAAGAATTAAATGTCATAGGACGACCACCCAAAATTAAAGTAAATATTTTTAACAATGATGTTACTTGCATAGCGGATAGTGGCTGCTCAAACACAACAATAGATCAGAAATTTTATAATTTCTTAGTCAACAAAGGGAATAAGATAATGACTGTAAGAATATGTGGAGTGTATTGTACTCTTGCGATAGGCAAGAAGAAACAAACTGCCAATTAAGCTACAGTGCCTTCTAGATTTACATATCGGAGGATATTACTTCAGTGCAATATGTTTAATTTCTCCATACTTGTCTTGTGATATGTTAATAGGCTGCGACCTGTTGGAGCAATATAATGCCATAATAAATTTTGAGTGTAAGAATATTTCCTTGTATAATGAAGATAATGTGAGAGTCGTCATCCCATTTGATAATGAATATGAGGAGAATAAGAATTTAAGTAAGAAGGAGAGTGACATTGCTGAAGAACACATTTTTATAGAGAATATTGTTGTTCATGAGGAGAGTGAAGTGGTAAATGGCCGTGGATGCCAAATGCAAGATAATATTGCAGTTAATTGTACTTCCGACAAAAGTGTCGAGGGCGAAGAAAGCCTTACTAATGAAAATGGTTGTGCTGACGATTATGTCGCATGTAAATGTTGTGATTTAGAATGTGTCTCTTGCAATACTGAGTATGATGAAATTCCTCTATTATATTGTGTGAGTGACGAACTTGAAAAAGACATCTGTGAAATGATAAAGGAAAAAGTTAAAGACACTCATGGCATAAACAATGAACAGAAAGGCATGTTTGTATGACATCTTAATGAAAAATAAGAGTTCTTTTTCTTCGAAGCCAGGATTGTGCAACTGTTTTAAATATTCCTTTAAAGTGATGGAACATCCACCTATAAATATTAAAAGTAGACCCATCCCTATTGCCATCAGAGAGCAGGCAGATCAAATGATAGATGACATGTTAATGCAAGGAATAATACAGAAATCTGATTCTCCTTACGCCAACCATATTTGCTGGGTGTTAAAACCTAATGGCAAAATTCGCCTGTGTTTAGACAGTCGTAGGACTAATTCTTTCACTGTCCGGGATAATTATAGGCCCGAGACAATTGAAGCATCTATAGCAAATATGAAAACTGGTAGATTTATTAGTTCTATTGATTTAACTTCTTCATTTTGGCAGATAGAACTAGACCCCAAAGTTCGGCCCTATACAGCTTTTATACATAATGGAAAAGTATATGAATTTACCAGGTGTGCATTCGGTCTAAGAAATAGCGGAAGTGCGCTTCTTAGAGCCCTAGATATTGTACTATCTGATGATGTTAAAAGACATTGTACTATATATGTTGACGATGCAATTATTATTGATAATGTTTTTGAGAATCATATATCTCATATTGATTTAATGTTGTCTCAATTAAAGAATAGTGGAATGACAGTCAGCCTAGAAAAGTCTGTGTTTGTTAGGTCGGAGGTTCAATTCCTAGGATATAGGATCTCTAATAAAGGGATTACTCCTGACCCAGACAAGGTTCAAGGAATCTTAGAAATTCCTTCACCAAAGAAAATAAAACAACTTCGTAGATTTTTAGGAATCTTAAATTACTATTCGAAGTTTGTCATCAACTATGCCTCAGCGGTTAGTAAGCTGAGAGGGCTGCTGAAGAAAGATAGTAAATGGAGATGGACAGAGGACCATCAATCTACTTTTGAATATGTTAAGAAGTTATTTGCAAATAGTATTTCACTACAGAGACCAAAAATGGACAGAGAATTCCATTTATACACAGACGCGAGTAGTAAAACTGGCCTCGGTGCTGTTGTAACTCAATTTGACGATGATGGGCAACAGTATGTTGTGTCGACAGCTTCGCGCTCGACTACCATCATTGAAGGAAATTACACTGTTTCAGAGTTGGAGCTTACAGCAATATTTTATGCTCTAAATAAATTTAGAATTTATGTTTATAAAAACAAAGTTATTGTTCATAGTGACCACATTTCACTAAGTTTTATAAGTAAATGTAGATTATCCAATAATAAACTGAGTAGGATGATCATGGAAATAATTTCCTATGATATTGAAATAAAAACACATAGAAGGAGAACAGAATGTGTTTGCTGACCTCCTGTCTAGATTGAAAAGTGTTGGGAAAATACCTGAAACTGTACATACTCCTAAACACGAAGTAGTAATGTTTAATGTAAAACTGTATAGAGACAAAGGATTTTCATTGTTGATGAAAAACATTGTTGAGCATCAAAAATCTGATATAGAGTTACAACGATTGAAGTATAGTGCGAGAGATATAAATAATGATGACAAAAATGGAATTGATTGTAATAAGAAAATCGGTATAAAGGATGACATTCTTTACAAATTACATGGGAGAAATGTGAAAAAAATGGAAAGTTATAATTCCTAATAATATGGAAGTTCCACTATTTAGAACTTTTCATGTCGGCTTAAATCATGCAGGTTGTGAAAAATTAGCTCTCAACATAAGTGAATTTTTTTATGTTAAACATTTAGATAAAAAGTTGAGAAAGTTTACTTCTTCATGCATAACTTGTCAAAAAGCCAAATGTATGAACGTAAAATATGATATAGTTCCACAAAACATATTAAGGAACAAAGTAAATAGCTTAGTAGTAATGGATACTCATGGAGAAATGCCTACTACACAATTTGGTTACAAGCATATTCTTGTGTTATCTGATGTATTCTCCAAATTTGTAAAAATATATCCATTAAGAAGTGTAAATAGCAGAGCTTGCCTAGGTAAAATTGTGAGAGATTATTTACCTAATTATGGACCTATTGATGCACTACTTAGTGATAATGCTTCAGTGTTCTCAAGTCCTAAGTTTAAAGATAAACTTACTGCGATAGGAATTAAATTGTACCATTGTAGTAAATATCACCCAAAAAGTAATCCCTGTGAGAGAGTTAATAGGGAAATTACTACAAGTTTAAGAATTTTGACCCATCATAAACATTCTGACTGGTTTAAACACATATCAGCGTCATAGAGAATGTTATGAATCATTCAATTAATGTCAATACTGGGGAAGCACCCATATTCCTAATGACAGGTAAACAACCTGACAGGTTAATTGCTAATTTACCATTACCTATCATTGATAAAAGTCAAATCCCGGAGACAGCCGAGGAAAATATGTAAAAGAGTTATTGAAAGGTTAGAATGTCGCGCAGAAAAGCGCAACAATAAGGTTAAAAGACATAAAAGGAAGTGGAATCCCAAAGTTGGAGACAAAGTTCTCATAAGGGATATTTCACTATCCAATGCTTTAAAAGAAACAATATCATAGGATGAACCTATTGTATAAAGGTCCCTATGAAATATTTAAAAATTTTAATGATACCACATATGAGCTAAGAGAAATAGACACTAGAAAAGAAATTGGAAAATATTCCAAAGAACTTTTGAAACCATTTCAGACTCCTATTAATTAGTTGTAGCTGTTGACTTCAAATAGTTCAAAGTGTATTTAAAATATTGTATGTAAATTTTGTAAAATTAATACTTCTATTTTATCATGTAACATGTATTTATTGTAATTGTGATGTATTACATTGTATTGATTCTAATACAGATGAATCTTGTATAGAAAGAAACTTGATATTTGGGGAAAGTGATTTATTTTAATTTAGCCTGACACTTAGTTGTAGCTAAGATTAAAATAAATCAGGGGCAATTTAAAACCGGATATTTATCCCCATATAAAAATAATAAGGGTTTTTGTTTTGTTTATAATTATATTTATTTATATGAAGAATGGACATCAGATTGATTTATAGAATTCGTATTTTTTTATAAGTATATATAAAAAATATTCAAACTGGTCAATATAAACTGTTAATACAGTTGGATGTTTTTATAACTGATGCAGTATGTAAAATACTTCAAATATTCAAATTGATAATTTTTATAAAGAAATAAATGGGATTGGACGAAGAGGATAGAAGTTAGCTTGAAAATACTCCTTCCTTTTCTGTTGGACCAATCAGAACCTAGAGGTTATAACTGAAATAAAAAGATGGCTACAATACTTGAAGATGGTCGGTCATGTTCAGCGACTGCTCCTTAAAGAATAAGGAAATAATTGTTTATTTTATTGATGTTGGTTGAAAGAAATAGTGTTAAAAGTATGAAAGATTATATAGTGATATAATAGTCATCCATCTTGGTGAAAAACAGTTTCTAAGTGAAAATAATGAATAATAATGACTGGATTGACCGTTAGCATTCGTCATCCATTAAATACATAAAATGGTAATCTTCTAGAAGTGAAAAATATCAACCTAAGCCGGAATCTTTTGGAACTTTTAAATTACAAGATTCATCTTAACCAAAGTGAGAGTTTTAAATAAACTAACTTATAGTTCAACTGTTAATAAAGTGTTGTTATTTGTGTAAGAAACTTTTCCTCATTCCCCTGAAGAGAGTTATTAGTGCCGTGGCAGATTTAAAGTGATTCTAGTTATATCACAAATCTTCAACTTCGGATATCTCACAGAGAAACCCAACTTTAAATGTCTCCACAACGAGGGGCATAAAATTAAAAACAGCTTTAATTTTAATTTGTTACAGTGACAACTAAATCATCAAGCTTCTCTGCGACTTCAGTGGGGAAAAGCAAAGTATCCAAAGGTATGTATTTGATAGAATAAGTAAAAATAAGATATTAACTTTACAAAAGGGTAATTTCATAATTATAAAAGTCATTCATAAAATGTGACTTTATTGTATGAAAGGAAAATGGAATTAAGCAATCTTTATATTCTTATAGTAATACTATCTTTTCACTTCCATATATTTTCAAATAAAAATGACAGGAATGGAAATTTTTTGTAAAACATACAGTAGGGAATGAGTTCAAAAATACAAGTTAGAAATATATATATATATATATATATATATGCAATCTCTTTATGCATATTGTCTTAGGTATTATTTTCAAATACACTATTTTTAGAATTAGGATGTTAATTTATAATATTTTTATAAAAGGTGGATTTTTATTCCTCTTCTGGCAGTTTACTTTTTAGTTGTTTTTTTTTTCTGTTAATCTATCAAATTTGTATAAATTATTGTAACTTTATTTTCTCTTTCATTTTGTGCCAGCATGATTTTCTTACACTCTAAAATTAATCATCAAGAAATATTAACTTTTTTTAGGAATTGACACTATGAGACATTATTTATTTAAGTAAAATTTTATCACCTCACTTCATATTCATCTCCGTAGACTAGTTTGGGACCTTCTTCGTTTCCATCCTCAGTATTTTCACGACCGTTGTTATGTCATCTTGAAGAGCCACCTCTTACTCCCTCTGTTCGTAGACTGAAGTACTTCAAAATCAAATCATTTTCCCAGAAATTAATGAACTTGAAATTCTTCAGTCTACCAACAGAGAAAACAAGAGGGGGTTCTTCAAGACGACAAAACAACGGTCATAAAAGTACTGAGGATGAAACAGAAGAAGATCCCGGAACTAGTCTAAGAAGAAGAAGAATATGAGTTGAGATGATAAAATTTTACTTAAATAAATAAAATCAAAAATATGTTTTCTTGCATATAAATAAATAGTGATTCCTTTCAGTATTTTTCAGATACATTGATAAATGAAGTGACATATATTACAGTAAGGTTCCAATATAAAGCAAAACTGTAGAACTTTAAGGAATGTTAATATCCCCTTATAGGCAAATGTTAAAATAAATGTAATACGGAACAAATATTTGTCTGAAACACAGCTGAATAAACTTTTACATTAAGTCATGCTGAGTCCTACAGTATACTGTGTGCATGCCTGAGATTTAAAGAAGTCATCAAGAGATGTCTCTGCTGTCAAAGTAATAAAAGTAATAATAGAGTCTCTCTCTCTCTCTCTCTCTCTCTCTCTCTATATATATATATATATATATATCTCCATCCATAGTAATTCTGCCCGCAGGCAGGTCCTTCACTGCAATCATAGCATTTTCATGCTTTGCTTGCAGCTTTACTAGGGAATTGTAGGAGTGGTAGCTTCCCATTCAGTGAAGGATGATGATGATAATGATAGGGATGATGATGATGGCCATATGATTTCGGGGACCGTTTGAGCCTTAAAGTTTTCCTGACATTTGTCTTAAAGGTGAGGAAAAACCCCAATAAAAACCTCACCCAGAAAAACTGTCCCAACCAGGGATCAAACCCGGGCCCGCTGCATCACAAGGCAGCACACTAACCTCGAGACCACAGTGGTGTACTTATATATATTAGGGTGGCCCTTATTTAGAGGATTGGAATTATAATGTCATCTTTTTTTCATTTTGATAGTGTATCAAATTTCATTACAGTAAATTAACATTAACCCATGCTGCACTGGACCTAAATTTACAAATATTAAAAAAAAATTACTTACAGGAAGAGTGTTATTTATTTATTTGTCTATTGTCTTAAACAAGATATATAAATTGATAAATATCTTCAAATACAGCTTTTTTAATGAAATTAATAATTGTTTAAATCATAGATCATTACCATTACATAACAACATGATGTGCCTGTTCTAGCTGGATGCATCTCAGGTTCCTCATCTTAAATTTCAACAAAATGGACTTTAAATTTCTTTTCACAACCTAAGAAAAAAAAATAGAGGGTGTGCAGAATGAAATACGAAAAGTTGAAATTAAGGACCATCCTAATATATGTATATGTGTGTGTGTATATATATATATATATATATATATATATATATATATATATATATAAATAAGAGTGGGAACATGACAAGAAATTCCACCATTTTTTAATAAATTGCAATAGGAAGTAACATTATGAGGTTGTTCTTAATAAATAAGATGAATCTGGTTTCATCTTCTTCACAAATAGTTGTGTTGTATTTGAACATGTTTTGATATGATACGCATATCATCAGCTTGTACAGACTTTAAGTCGATGTTGACTCCTGCTCTCTTTTTTTGTGGTCCAAAGAACTTGTGTATTAAGTCTCTCTCCCTGGAAATTTCAAAATTCATGATTCTCTCCTTGTTCTTCTGAATGTAGGGAAAAATAAAATCTGTATTCATAAGAACAAGGAGATAATCATGAATTTTGAAATTTCTGGAGAGAGAGACTTAATACACAAGTTCTTTGGACCACAAGAAAGAGAGAGCAGGAGTTGACATTCTGGGCCAATAACTTAATGATCATTAGTCTATACAAGCTGATGATAGAGGAAATATGCTCTGAAACATGTCCTACAAGAAACTACCAATATGAGGTAAGATAAAATATAGACTCAACTTATTTATTAAATAGAACCTCATAATGTTACTTCCTGTTGTATTTGCATAATTATAATACCATTGCTCATTAAAAGTTAGAATTCCTGTAGAGTACATTTAGTATGTTCACCGCTGTGGTCTCGAGATGGCGTGCTGCCTTGTCACTCAGCGGGCCCAGGCTCAATCCCCGGTCGGGACAAGCTTTCTGGGTGATGATATTTTTTCCGGGGTTTTTCCTCACCTGTCAAGGGGCCCAAAACATTATCTGGCCATCATCATCATTATCATCCCACAATGTGAAAAGCAACGGGAAGCTACCACACCTATAATTCCCTAGTAAAGCTCAAAGCATAGCATGGAAATTCTATGATTGCAGTGAAAGATCTGTCCTAGGGTAGAACACTATAAAAAAATATATATATAGCATTTTTAATGACCAGCTATGTTCTTTTTATGAAATTGCCACCTTTAAATATATATATTTACATATATATATCCTATCATCTTAAATTTTTTCTTCATTCTACTTATATTGGAACCTTTGTGTATATATTTTTTTTCTTTTCTTGAGGTAATATATATTTTTCTCTTTTTCTTTCCATCCTTCTGTAATATCTTGGCCATGAGTTCAGATGTGTTAGACCTGGTCAACTCCTATTTCTGTAAGCCTAGCTAATTGAAATTTGAATAACAGATAACCGTTTGGCTAGCCTAGAGCAACTTGAGTAATTGCAGATGTGAGTGGCATAGCATTTGTCTGTCAAATATTAAAATGTAATCAATTATAAGTATTGCTAGAGGTGTGCTACTTTTTACAATTAAATTTACAAAAGAAAAAAAAGAAACTCTTACAGGGTGAAAAATGTAATTAACTCTTGTTTATATATAAAAATAACATTCTCAAAAATTATTTTAATTCCCATTTATGCTTTTGTTTGAAATTATTTGAAAAGTACATTTTCATTTTTTAAAATGTTATTTCTTCATTATTTATTTAGTTGATTGTTAATTTGAAAACTATTGGATTTCTAAAACCTAATTGGAAATTTGGAACTTGCATCATAAAATCAATTTTTTTCACCTGGACAAGTTTTGGGTACCATTGTCTCCATTTTTATTGACATTGGAATCTAATAATGAATGGGGGACACAGGTCTCTAAAACATGTCCAGATGAGAAAATTAATTTTATGATGTGAAGCGCATACTTCAAATCAGTTTCACCAAAATCTATTATATATTATAAAAACAACACCTTCTTACTTTTAACGTTTTCTTTCATTTTCAAAGTTTTTTTTAAGTAACTGGTCTTATTTACTTTTAATTCTGATTTTTAAATTGTCCTATTATCTTAGGTCTTATATGTTTTTATTGCATTCCCTCTGATTTTTACTAAATTATATTATAGTTTTATATAATTTAGAATATGTATGTTGTGTGATAAATTTAGAAATGCCACTCATATTTTCAATGATTGTATTGTACTGAACTATACTAAATTCTGCTTGTTATTGTAAACTAGATAGTGGAAACTAAAAATATGTACCCTAAAAGGAACATACTCATTATTGGACAGAATTATAGCAGTTCATTTTATGGTTTATTTTAGGAAGTAATATTTTGAGGTTCTTTTATTCAAGTTTTTGTAGGAATGGGGAACATCTTACCTCAAATTAATGTTGGTTGTTTACCATTCTCACAAAAACTTGAGTTCATTTTATATCGTGTACGACTATCAGATATTTGGCTGCTAATGACAAATTTATTTTCTAAACTATATATTCTGGGTTTTCAACTAAAAAAATGTTCTAGTTTGATATTAACTGTAGTCATTTTAAGTTTATTTAAAATTAAATAATTTACATCACTAATAGTAATACATCATGTTAATCATTCTTAATTTTTCAAATATTTCTTAGCACAGTCTGTCATCTTACTTTAGGTCTGTTCTTTTTTCCCTCTTCTTATTGTACTGGTAATTAATTTATCATTCTTGCTCCTAATAATGTATTCCATTATTATATTAATTAAAGTTTTAACAGTGTTTATATCTTCAAACAAGCCATATTATTCCACTATTACGGAGTATCCATAAATTGAATTATGTAATAAATTTAATCAATATTTTCTCTCAGATAATTCATTGTTATCACAGACCTTCAATAATGGAGGCTTCATCTCATCCCTTGACCTGACATTATGTGGACATAATTGAAGGTTTTTGTTATAATCCAAAAATGTTTAAAATCTTCTTTTGTTATAATAATTGCTTAGAATTTGATTATTAGTATACTGTAATGGAAAATTTCCCTTAAATTAAATTCAGATAAAATCTTCAGATTTTTTGGTTATGATAACATTAAAATATGAGAATAATTAATTTCAAAGTTTTCATTGTGTAAAGTAAGAAAACAAAATTACAATGATTTGTTGAATTATTATTTTTAATTTGATGTATTCGTAATAGTTTCTAGCTTTTTTCGTGATGAAATTCAATTTATTTCTAGATGTGGAAGTGTAAATTTATCTAAATTATATTGATTTCACCTTACAAATGATTTTTTATAATTTGATATACCAGTTTAATTGTCAATAGTGAGCATGATCCTTGTAAAATCTAATTTTGAACATATAGAAATTGACTGTATAATAACTCTTTTAAAACTCTTGTATTTTTTGTTTTGCATGTAATTTGTTTTATGTATCTATTAATCACAAGTCAAATTCAGTACAGTATTAGAACATGGCTTGTTGTACAACATAAAACAACACACTGCATTATGAAATTTTGAATTTTAGCATAAATACTATAATTATGTATATTATATAGAGTTTCTTGCTTAAATCATCCTACTCTGTCTACATTGATAATTGCATTTTTGTATATGCAAATTATAATATATACATTGTTGAATACTTAAATTAAAAAGTAGTACCGGTAGTAATCTGGTCAGAAAATTGAAACTATACCTAATAAGTTAAGAGTTATTTCACCAGTAATGTTAATTGCAATTCTATTGATTTTATATTATTTTTTAACTTAATTTTCAAAGAATACACTTTTACCTTATTGATAAAATTGTATTGTTAATTGTAATAATACAGTTACTTTAATAGCATGAATTGAAGCTAGACCATTACCTGTTTAATATAAAAAAATCTATACATTTTTTAAATTGTTTTTCACTGAGAGTAATTAATATTATAATTACAAAGAAATAAACGTTATTGTAGTCAAAGCATAAATTTATTGTGTCGACGTTTCAATCTCCTTATGTGAGATAAGGAGATTGAAACGTCGACACAATAAATTTATGCTTTGACTGAGATAATGTTTTTTCTTTGTAATTATAATAAAAAATCTAATTATAATATAGATCTGAAAGTTTCCATTACAGATTTTCTTGGAAATTCTGGCACTAAATCCCCAATATTTCCTGTTGCTTGTAGAGCATTTTCTTAAATTGATAGGTTTGATACTGAATTTATTACTATTTTATAGAATCATAAGAGAAAAGTTGAAACTTAAGTGTTTACATAAGAATTAAATTAAACCTCATAGTGTTTTTTCCCTGTGAAAGTTAAATTATTAAGTGTTTACATACTGTGACAGTTGCCAACATTAGTAAACAAGAGGTTCAGCTGTTGCCCATTTACAAACTATAAAAAGTATCAAAGTATAGAGAGGTAAAAGCTCGGTTGCCAAGTGGCCAAGAATAACAAAGCAAGATAATAATAGACAGGGTAGGATGTTTGTAGCATTGATTAGTTGTAACCTGTGTGGTGTGTGTGACATGAGTGTACCCTCTGTGTGTCCACATACAGCCCCTCTCGGAAAGGCGATGTCCCCCTTTGCCAAGTTCCAGCAACTAGATCGGCAGAGCTCATCTCAGTCCGCTCCCAGGTGAGTAATGGAAATTCGCTTTACATGTATGTCATTGTAACAAAGGTGAGGTGCTGTATATTGGTGGATCTTATTTAAAATATAATTTCTAGTTAAAACAAGGCTCTACTGTTACGTTCTCATAATTAAATGTTTTTCCTGCAATTTAAATTAATAGTTTTAGTACCTTTATGGCTGTGTCTGTAAGTGTGCTTTCGATTTATATTACAAAAATATTTCATGCAAAAATTTTGTGTTAAGATTTTGGTAGTATTATCATTTTTAAGAAATCTAGACATATGTTTTACACACCTTTTTAAAGTATCTTTATAAGTTGACTATGAAACCATTTGTCTGTCATTGTGTGTACTCACTCCAAATTATAAAATTGTTATATTTGAAGAGAAAAATTTAATTTATCCATCATTGAGATGTATGAAATGAATAATAAGAACAATAAAATTATTTTTTATTAGTCTTTGTACTCTGACAATGCTATGATTTAATGTAATTCTCTAATCAAATTAGATCTAATGACCTATTATATTCTCTATCCATAGGTTTTAGATCTTCCCTAGTTCTTCAACCTCTTGGATTTATTTGGCAAGTGATTAGAGAAAATCTTGGCAACATGTTCATTCCAGTTCAGTCTGTATTGTCTTATGTACATAATTGACCATGGAATTATTTGTAATTATTTGAGGAAGGAAGTATCTAAATTTAATATTTGTGAGATAATATTTTATAAAACTAATGAAAATAATATCTCAGATCATTTATCTGACTTGTAAATTTAAATTGTATAATAAATTATTTGTTTCATTATAGCCCCTTGAAATTATATAAAAGTAAGTTCTCATTGTATACAATTTCAATTTAAAATAAAAGCAAAATCTCTATTTGTAGATTAACATTTCAGTAACAGAAACACCAATATATTGTGCCTTCACTATAAGCCAATCTTCATCAAACTTATAATATTGATCATAGTATCATTATCACCATCCCTTAAAAAATCATTAGCATTTTTTGAGATTCCTTATACTTATTTATACAAGATTTTATTTATTTTATATAAGTTTAATGAAGATTTAATTATAATTTAGGAAATAGCAGCTAACATGTAACATGTGAATTCCAGATAGAGGCTATCAATATCCAATTTTGGTAAAACAGAATTTTGTAAATGTAATTTTACAGGTCCAGTTAACTGAACAAAGAAGTTTGTTTTCCTGTATTTGCTCCCTTTATGACTCTGTTGGTGTTTATATCCATTAGGCCTACCAAAACTTAACTTGTTACTTTTATTCAACTGTTAAATTATCTGCAAGTTATTAGTTTGAAGAATAATAAATTATAATGTACCTACTTTTAATTTACCATCTTGAAGGCTTGGAACATGAAACTTGAGGTAGTTACAGGTGCAAACATTTCTTCTAATGTCTATCCTCTTATCAAGTGCTCATAATAATATCTTTATCTAGATTGAATAGTTAAACCTAAATGTCTTTAAATTTTATGCTCTAATTTTCAAATAAATTGAAATTTTTATAAACAACAATTTTATTTAATTTAAATATCAGTTGTTTACTCCAGTTCTATGATAATTATGTGATATAGGGTCAAATGTTTGAACGCGTTCTCTGCTGATAAAGTTTTATTCAAACACATTTTTCTTACTAAGAAATCTAGTCACGCGGTAATAATTGTAAAGCTACCTGACAAGGTACCTTAAGATCGTAGCTCAAGATATAAACTTATGTGAAAATCCTGAAGGGAACCGATGGTAACCGATGTAGTTTGAAACTTATCCAAGATGTCGGACCTTGAAGACTTCGATCATGTTTTCGGTATACGCGGAGAAGAGGAATTTGATAGAGTCTACCAAAGAATTCAACTGGAAGAACAGGAGAATCAATGTAATATTGCGCATCGCAGACGTGTTTGTATACGGTATTATTTGCGGGATGCAAGCACAAATGCATTCCTCTATAGCAGACGAAAATAACGGAAGTGGTTTTATCGCTGAGAATTCTGGGTAATTCGTTGCCAATATTACGAAAACTCAACATTCATGCATGACTGGTTAAGGCGGCCGTTAATTCGATCTCAGCTCACCAGTGATTGGAAGTAATTTGAGTAGAGACTAATGTATTTGCATGCGACCCATAAAGGGTTTAAGTCAGAAATGCATTTTTTAAAGATTATACCATATGAATCATAAAATGTGCTGTTTTAAGTAGTGCTATTTACGCCCTAAGATTTTTCAAATTAGAGAGAATAAGACATATGATCATTAATATTTAAAGGAAGTGACACTATGAGTTTTATTTTAAGGGCTGTCCTACACAAACATTGAAAATGTTGCATTGACAATATTCTTTTATAAGAACTTGGTTTTTGTAATATGATCACTTTTATAAATGCATGTCTATGCAACACAAGCATTAAAAATGTTGTGTTTGGTTACATTGCTTCAACTTTGGGAAGTTTCAATGAAGAGGTCTGCTGCATTGACAATGCCATCTTTTGCAAATCTTTTCATACTACATATGCATCACCAATGCAACGATAGATTGGATATGTTCAAGCAGTTTAGATTTCCTCGTTACAGTATCAGTTTCCCTAATTTTGTGAGAAATTAAATTCAAAAGGTCATCAAAACCTTTTATTGACATTCTGTAGTAGATAAATACTTATCTGGATACTGTTGGTGATTTTCAAATGCAGTATAAAACTTTCCTGTCAAAAATCTCTTAATATTTGTGGGATGAATCCACTATCTCCTTTTCCTCTTTTTTTTGAGACAGACATATAAATTGAACACATAGCTGAGCTATACACAAGCAATTTGTACAACATCCACTTTGAAACCAAACACAGAGTCCCTAACGCAACATGTAGTTTATACATTTTTTATGCATTACCAATGCCTGTCAACACAACGTTTTCAATGTTCATGTAGTACAGCCCTAATTAATAATTGAGTTACATCATATTTGGAGAGAAAAATTATATGCTCCTCAGACTCTGGCTTTCCAGGCTCAATACTCTACCGACTGAGCAAATTTTTCTCTTATATACACTGTTAATTCCCACACACCAAATGCTAAGAAACCTTTGCTTCTATCTTGCAAATAGCAGCTTCTTTATTCCGATTCCGATTGAGGGTCTTTCCACTTTTCAGCGGTTGCCCTTTTACCAGCCAGCTGCTGGCCCTTCACATCCACATGTGTCAATCACAGAGATAGATGATCAACAGCCAGTGTAGGGGTGATATGTGGTTAGTATGTCGAGTCCCCCAGCCGTTATAGCTGGTTCCTCAACCTGGAGCCGCTACTTATTGTAGCTACCCAACAGTACATTTTACTGATGATTATAATCTTCATAATAATTGAATAATTGTCTTCCTGCCAGATATTAGGTGTGGTACCCTGTTCATATAATATAAAGGGTTTAGGGAAAACCAGGTAAGTTACTTTTTCCTTGAACCCTAGAAAACATACTTTTAGTTGTACAACATCCATGTTTCCTCACCAGTATTTCAAACTTTGGAAGTAAATAAACCCATGACTAAACAGTATCTTTTAGTGTTTCCACTTCTTACCATAGTAAAAAACAACTGATATTTAAATGAAAATAAAATAAAATTGCAATTGATGGTGTTTTCATGGAGAATCTAATGACACTTCAACCTCCATTTCGACAAAAAAAAAAAGGTATCTTACCTAGTTCTTTCCCTGTATCCGTCATATATTGAAGAAAAAAATTCATTTTTTATATAAAGCTTTTATTCTGTGCCACACCCACCTGCCTTAGAATTTAAATATATGATTTGTATAATAATCACAACTGAACAGCATAAATAATAATTATTTATTCTTTCATGAATTAATGAGTAATTTTTTATATCTTATCTCATAGTTTATGTTTTCTTAAACATGGGAACTGCAGTTTTGAAAAGGAAACATCCCTCCCATTTTCAACCAACATTATGACTCATAATGTCAGTTGAAAATGGGAGGGATGTTCCTCTTGAAAACTGAAGTTCCCATGTTTAAGAAAACATACACTATGAGGTAAGATATAAAAAATGACTCATTAATTTGTGAATTAAGAACCTCATAACGTTATTTCCCATATTTAACCATGAATATTTATTGATGATTTTATTATTAATTTAACACTTCTCATTGAAGGATAAATTATATTTCAAGAGAAAAAATTTTCGCCTAGACTGAGACTCAAATCCGGAACCCTTGGCTTTCCGGGCCAAGTGCCCTACCAACTGAGCTACCGAGGCGAGTTGCGATCTAGATGCAAATTTTTCTCTTATATACGTTGTAATTCCATCGTGCCAAATGCTTGAAACTATAGCTTCTATCTTTGCAAATGGCAGCTTCTTAGTTAAGAAGACATTTATTGGGAATTTCACACTACTTTATAAAGCCAGTAGGGCTTCTATTGACGATTTTATTATTAATTTAACACAAGGGAATTACAACGTATATAAGAGAAAAATTTGCATCTAGATCGCAACTTGCCTCGGTAGCTCAGTTGGTAGAGCACTTGGCCTGGAAAGCCAAGGGTCGCGGGTTCGAGTCTCGGTCTAGGCGAAAATTTTTTTCTCTTCAAATATAATGAATATTTATTCTTTGGTGATCTTTCAAAATGGTCAGCATTTAACAAATTCGATACTTACTGTAATTATTGAAAACTTGTTTGTGCTTATTAAAATTGAGTTCATATTCCATGTGGAAAACAAATGTCAATTTTCCTACATATTCTAAACACATTCCTTATATAATTAACTAAAGGGTCTACATTATATGTTGTAACTGCATGAGCGGTGTTTTCACTCTCTGCTATGAAGCCTGCATTCGACGCACATGCGACTTCCCTGCTTCAACTGTATAAAACATATTACATATAATCTTACCTTATAACATATGTTGAAAAGCATACATTATAAGTTGTAACCATTTGAAAAGTGTTTTTAAAGTGGGCTAAACAACTTGCTTTAGCAGGTGGCACACACATCCGATTTGACCTTCATGACATGTGGATGCAGTTAGTCAATTTTAAGTTATCAAGGTGGCAAGACCTATTGCATTCATATTTTCTTGTGCAAAAAATTTAAGTATGAGTCTTTGATGAATTGATAATACATTTGAAAATAACTGGCTCACTGCAAAACATAACAGTGGAAGAATTCACTCACATCAGCCAGAATGTGGTTTCCAGATACAATGCCTGTATAACCCAGGAAGGATGCCACTTTTAATATATTATAACGTATGATTATATGTAATATTTTTTTTATACAGTTGAAACAGGGAAGCAATGTACGATTGAATGTGGGCTTCTTAGCGGAGAATGAAAACACTGCTTGCATAGTTACAATGTATAATGTAGACTCTGTATAAGCTTATTTTGATGTATGTTAAAAATTTAAAAAAATACATGCTTATTTACGTTTGAGCACTTGATTTTTATAAATATTTCTCCTCTTTTTTTAAAAATCTCACTAACTATTGTAATACAAATGAATTCCTATGGCCTATCTTCTATAAGAACAAGTAACTGTCTTCCTATAACTTATAATGTTCATATTATAATGCTTATGGCTGCTATTTACAGCATAGGTTTATAAATAATAAATATCTGCTGTAATTAATGACTTAGTAATATAACATAAAATATTTTGGTATTAGAACTAGATTTTTGCAGCTGATTTAATTTTCAGTATTCATTCTGTTGTCTTTTTATGTAAGATTAAGGGGGAGAAATTGTTTTTATTAAGACTTAATTAAAACATTAAAATTACCCATTTTTATTAAATTGTTAATGTTATATTCTAAATTATATTATGCCAATAATACAAATATGAATAGTTTAAAAACAATATAATTTGTATCCCCTGTAACATGTAATTATCACCAATTGAATAATGAAAATTAAATCCTGCTGCTGTTGAATATATTTTATTGTAGTCAGTTAGGGGAAATTCAACACAATTACAGGGAAGCCTCTATTCCTCTAATCCTGAATCTCGTGCAAATTCTGCATTTTAGTCGTATGTTTCAATTATGGCAAAAGAGCTTGTTAATATATGCATACAACAATATATTTTAGTAGAAATGAAGGTGTAGGGCTATTTAATGAATGTTGTGTAGAGGAAATGATGGGTACCTTATTTATAGAATCCATGGTTTTGAAGATACTTCCCAGAATATTTACAACTTCAGAAATATTAAATACTGAAGACATTATACAGTAAATCAAGTTAAGGTTACGTGGAAACTCACAGGAATTGATCCTATCATTTAGTGGGTTGGTGCTCTGATGTGTATATCTCCAGCAATGTAACAATTATTACAATAAAAATTTCAGAATTTTTTATGATAAAAATACATTAGGAAATAATGCTATGAGGTTCTACTTAATAAATAAGTTTGGTATGTCTTCATCTTACCTCACAATTAGTTGTTTCTTGTAAGAGGCATTTCAAAGCTTCTTAGATTCATCTTCAGTTGGTACAGACTGGTCTTCTTTAAGTTGTCGGCCCTGGATCTCGATTCCTGCTCCCTCTTTTTGTGATCCAAAGAACTTGCTTATTAAGTTCTCTCCCTGGAAATTTCAAAATTTGTGATTCTCTACTTGTTCTTCTGTATATAGATTTTTCCCATATGGTAAGTTCGTTTGTGTTTACATCTATTTTATGTTTTTCTGACCAAACATGAGCAGCTGCTGCAGATTTTTCTACTTCTCCTTTGTTTACATTTCTTATGTGTTCTTTGATTCTAATTGTTTAATTTCTCTTTGTTTCCCTAAGTAATCTCATCACAATCTGCACATTTTATTTGGTATATTTCTGATTTTTTTTGTTATCAGCAATCTTTTCATTTTTGTTGGTTTTTATTAGTTTATTTAGGCTTAATCATTCTTTGCTGCTAATCCGATATTAAAACTTCAAAAATATTTTTAAATTTATGGTGTGCCCATGTGAATTTCCTGTTCTTCTTTTCTTTTAGTTTTTCTACCAGAAGAGAGCTTTCATTCCTCAATTTTTGTTTTTTGTACTTATAAATTTCTTTATATATCATTTTCACCTCAAAACCATTTTCTTTTATCACTTCAATTTGTATTTTTTTTCTCATTCAGAATTTGCACTTTCCAAGCATACATTTGTTGCTGAAGTCCTCCATTTGCTACAGCATATTCCAACTCTTATATTCTCTTCATTTTTTTTTATAAACATGAATTTAAGTCATCCCCCCCCCCCATAAATACAAATTGTACTGCATATGGACTATGTACTTATCACACAGCTATACAACAGAATTCTATCTGTAACAGGGCTGGAGTTATGTGCTTGTGTAATCAAAACATTGGTTGTTAGGAACCTGCTTCTGCTAACTTTGTGACTATGCTTAACTGGATTCCCTGTATAATCTTTGGATGAAATTTAATTAAGAAGAAATTTACTGAAATGTAATATGTTGATAATTGCAATGCTCTTATATATGCAAGACATTAGTTACATTGTGTAGCTCTAAATTGTTAACTGTGATCTGAGGGAAATGGATTATACAGGGGATGGTCAGAAAACATTAACTCAGGATAGGGATGTCCATGTGACCATGAACCTACAGGTTTTATAGTGCCAATCAGTTAGTTATTAGGTCTATATTGTGTATAACACAAAACAAACAGATACCAAGAAATGAAAAACTCTCAAAATATTAGAATCAATTAAGAAATAAGCCTAACAATTTTGTAAATAGTAAAATTTTGCAAGTATGAAGACTTGTTCCTTTTACAACCTTTTTTGCCATAATAGTTTATTATTATACTATAATTTTTTATGAGCCAGACTGCTTTAACAATAGTTATTAATATTTCACAATATTTACCATTGCCTTTTTACTTAAGCCAGTAAGATCAGTGTATGCTGATAGCTTTTAGCTTACATGTAGCTTTCCAGCATGATTATAGAATTCAACATGCAATTTTTTTTAGCTATTTGCTTGAATATGCATGTTACAGGTATAAAATCCCTATGCACTAGGGTTGATACAGATATTCAACAAAAGTTTTATCATAATATAGCCTAGCTCTAAGATTATTATTTGGAATAAGCTGATAAGAAATGTGTTCAAAATACAAAAACACTAACTCATATCAAATTATTTTTTGCTTTAAAACATACTGTAAACTTTATCTTAAATGTTTTACTTCATCCATATTACTGTATTATACAGTGAGTTTAGTTATAGATACTCAGAAGTTCACAGGAGCTAGTCCATCAAATTATCAGTCCAAATGAGTATCTCTTGTATTTATTTATGTACAATTTTTATCACTCACCTCATATTTTTCTTCTTCTTAAACTAGTTTCGGAATTATCCTCTGTTCCATCATCAGTTTTCACGACCATTGTTTTGTCATCTTGAAGAGCTGGTCGTGAAAACTGAATATGGAATAGAAGATTGTTCTGGAACTAGTTTAAGAAAAAGAAAAATATGAGGTGAATGATAAAATTATACATAAATAAATAATACCTCATAGTATTAATTCCTAAGAAAAGTAATCTCTTGCATTGTTATAGTTCTTAAACTAAATATTCCACAATTTATATCCCAAATCTCATAATCATTGTTGAAAATATCCTCTACTTCTCTACTTGAAATTCATCGGAGAACATTTTTTTGACAACTCACCTCATAGATTTAATGTTTTCCACGATACAGCAGTTTCAAACGAAATCTCGTTCATCTTCAGCCAGATGTTCATCCATCCATCCATCCATAGTAATTCTGCCCGAAGGCAGGTCTTTCACTGCAATCACAGCATTTTCATGCTATGTTTTGCAGCTTTACTAGGGAATTTTAGGTGTGCTAGCTTCCCGTTGCTTTCCACACCGATGAAGGATGATGATGATAAGATGAATATGAATGATGATGATTGCGATGGCCATATGATTTTGGGGACCGTTTGGGCCTTAAAGTTTTCCTGACATTTGTCTTACAGGTGAGGAAAAACCCCGATAAAAACCTCACCCAGAAAAACTGTCCCGAGCGGGGATCGAACCTGGGCCCACTGCGTGACAAGGCAGTATGCTACCTCGAGACCACAGCGGTTCATATGAATGAGATTTCATTTGAAACTGCAGTATCGTGAAAAACATGAAATCTATGAGGTGAGTTGTCCAAAAATGTTCTCCAATGAATTTCAATGATTATACCTCGTAATGTTTACTTCCCAACATTAATTTAATATATTCTCCACTTGTTGCAATATACTGTTGACATCTTCTAATCAAATTATCAGTAAATCTTACAACTTCAGCACTCATAGAGAGCTCTTATAGTCTCCTTAAATTTGTTTATGGAGGGCATTTCTTCATAAATGTGGTTTTTTTTTAGTCTACCCTATAAATAGGAATCACATGGTATTAAATCTGGACTGCACGTGGGCCAAAAAAATTCTTACTTATTATTCACTCTACAAACATATAACACAGTTCTACTTATAACATTGCTGGAGATACACACATGTGCCAGAAATTAATCAACCCATTGGTTGGTGTCGAGCAGCTCCTACAAACTTCTAGCATCCACACTGTTTGTATTATGCTTATATTTTGTACCAATTAAAAGAAAATATAACTTAATAACATGACTTTAATTTACAAAAAATATATCTTTCTTTTAAGAAGACATTTGTGGTTGAATGTTTTTTACCTTCATAATATTGAACTGTTTTTTTCATTAAGAACCAAATGGAAGGTCACAATTTGTAAGTGAATTATGAATTTTTAAAACAGTCCAGTAGTAAAAAAAAAACCTGAAGCACGACAGGCACTTGGCCTACCAGCCAGCTGCTGTCCTCACATCCACATGTGTTAATCACAGAGGTAGACAATCATCTAGCCAATTTAGGGGTGACATGTGATCAGCATGTTGAGTCCCCCAGCTGTTATAGCTGGTCTTCCCAACCTGGAGTCGCTATGTATTGTAGCTACTCAAATGCCTCATGATGCTGGGTGAGCACCGGTCTCATACTGGTCAAAATTCCATGAGAAAATGTCTTCCTCCATGAAGACCTGAACCAGTGCAAGTCCTGTAGCTCTGCGCAAAGGCTTCTTGCCTTAACCACTCGGCTATGGCGCAGGACAGTCCAGTAGTAGCATTGTCAAATATTTTAGCAAAAGTTGTATAATGGGGTGAAACTGCACTATATCATTGCTGTATTAAACATTGTTTTGTCATAATAGTTTATTTAACATACAGTATAAAACTTAAACACCAATTTTATCAGTAATTATAATTTTTGACCCTACTGTAGTTTGAATTATAAATTCATCCATATGTTAATTTTTAAAAATCCATTATATTTAGTTAAGCAGAATTTGCTGAAAGATTTTATATTGCCAGTCTGAGGGTTATAAAGAAACAGCTAATATTAGAGTGTGTTGGCTATTAAAACGGGCTTAAAAAGAGGGTTTCCTGTCTTAATTGTGGTGCTTACATCCCCAAGCTGTCTGTTGCTTTGTTTCCTTTGAAAATAGTATTGAGTTAATGCTAGATGTCTTTATTCTTGTTTTTTTACCGAATATGCTTAATATAGATCTTGCTGAATACTGCATTCATATTTTGGAATTTGTGCTTCCACCAGAAGATTGAAAAATGAAATTATTATGACCATTATCCACTAGCACAAAAATTAACCTTGATCACTGATTAATCAGACTGCATTTCCTGGTTGAAGTCTTTCAGGCTTTACTTCAACTCTAAAGCATCTGCAAAAAAATTAGTTCACAGTATCTCAGAAAAATCACTGAATTAATTTATCAGCACCCCATGTTCATAAGATATAAGTTCAGGAAATACACACATCTAGTATAACAATAGAAAGAAACTCATGGTTTTAATCAAAGACAGCAAATTAGCATTGGCATCATTGTAGTGAGAGTTTTGTCCAATCTGGATGTAAGATATCACTAGGACCAAAGATAATTATAAACTTTACAGACCAATCAAAGCAATAATCTACAGAAAAGCCATGATATGTTACTTTATTTAATAATGCTCTTTTACGTCAAAAGTCATTAGTGTCGTAATTCACAAATTTGGGCTTGAAAGGACGAACAAATTTTGCTCAGAGGCCTCTATTTTCAGGTTCTTGAGGGTCTTTACATGCCACAAATCTACAATACATGACCAACTGCTTTAGTTCCCTTCCAAAGAAACCCATACTCAGAGATTATAACTTGAGTATATAAATTGACCTATAACATTATAATACCTATACTTAAGTCTTTAACATCATGGAGAAATAATCAACCTTGGCTGGGTTTGAACCCATGAATCTCAGAACCAGAGGGAAGCATAACAACCACTAGTCCATCAGGACTGACAAGTCATGTTATGAAAATTAAGGCAACATATACTCACATGACAGAAAACGCATCAAATTTATTAAAAAGTTTGACTTTATGCTGAGAATGGGATAAAACGTTAGTAGTCATGTATAAGCTAGATTAAGTTTTATATTGTTGATACAAATGTCATGTATTAATCAAAATGGACACTAAATATTTGTATAATATGGAATTTTCCAAAGGTATTACAATGTCACATTCAGTACCAGGCACTGAGCAGGGCATTTAAACCCACAGGCCAGCCATTTAAATACCCCAGCTACCCTTTTCGTGGCACTTCAGAAAATGGACCATTATTCACAAACTATTAGTCCTAGAAAATTCAAATTTTGTACATACCTAAAGGAGATATCCTAGTAGGATTTGATGGTGAAATAACTTGGGTGATTGACATCACATGGAATCAGCGTATCAATTTCAGGAAGTGGACGTTCATCTTCACTTTAACTTTGTGAATCTTCTAATTCAGGAACCAGTTCATCACCTGAGTCATCATTATACAAAATATTCACTAATTCTTCTTCAGTGAGACATTTTTCTTTCGCCATGGTTTCACTCACGCACAAACAACAGCGCGATAACGAGAAACATATACGACTGCATTGGAGCCTGGAGGCATGTTTGGGTGAACGAATTCCATGTGTTGTTTGTTTTAAAAATAAAAGGGGATTCACCAAGGTTAAACGTGTAAAACGGGAATAGAAAATGTACATTTACATGCCATCTATGATCTCCAAGACATACTAAGCCAACACAATATTTAGGTGCCAAATATAAACGCGGTTTGTTCGCGCCCGCTCTAAAGTGAGTTAACTGACCGACGGCCGCATACAGGATAGTCTCCTTAAACGCCTTAATTGGTTTACGGTACTTAATATGTTAATTAATTAATTAAATAATCATCCATATAAATCATAATCATTGAAGTGTGTTAAGGATCAAAGTAAGTCCATTTTGTATCAATTCTGTATATAAGTTATTAAAGTATACTCAATCCAGTTTTAAGGACATTTGGAAGTTCACAGAAGCTGATCTCCAACATTCGATGAGTTAGCTACCATGACACACATATATCTCTAGTATTGTTACAACTTTTTATTACATTAAAAGTTCCAGAATTTGCACTTGCCAAGCAACATTCTTTGTTGAAAATGTGTTCCATTTGCTTCAATACACTGTTGACATCTTACAAAATAATTGGTCTCTGTTGCAAATTCTTTAGTTTGTTGCTGCTCTTATAACCTTTAAGTTCATCGTTTGGAGTGCAGATTTTTTTACATGAGCCTGATTATTAAGTATACCCCATATATATAAGTTTTGTCCCATGCTGTTGTCAAACGGTTTAATGCATCATGTCAAGGTGCAGAGCTATGGGACCTGCATGGTCGGTGTCACCATGAGGAAAGAAATTTTCTCATGAAATTTTGGCCAGTGTGGGACTACTGCCCACGTGTCGCCATGAAGAATTTGAGTAGCTACAATAAGGAGCAGCTCCAGGTTGAGAAAATGCACTATGGCAAGGGGGCCTGACATGCTGGCCATGTGTCACCCCTATACTGGCTGAATGATCATCCACCTCTGTCATTAACACGTGTGGATGTGAGGGCCAGGAGCCAACTGATAGGCCAAGGGCCATGAAGAGTGTATCAATTTTATAACCAAGTACCCAAGTTGGCTCAGATAATACAATAGTGTTTTCAAGACTAATATTTTGAAGGTTCCAGGTTCATATGTAAGGACTCTGAAAGTTTCCTATTTTTCTGTGGTTTTTCTCAGTTAATAAGATATATTTTTTCTTTGGGAGACCTCAGGTTCAAATCCTGAGATTTTTTCTAATTTTTCTCAGTGTTCAATGTAAATCCTTGATTGGAATTTAAATACCAGATTCATTTTATAATACTCTTATCACTAAATGTGATAAATTATAAACTGGCTAGACCATGTAAAAAGTAAGTCATGAATCCCAAAAGTGATGATGCAATATAAGCCCAAAGGACATCATTGACCAGAAAGATCTCTTAAAAAAGACTGCTAGATAGGGCTGAAACAGGTCTACAAAGGCTGAATTCGTGACGGATGATTTTGTTGATGATGAGAGAAATGCTAAGTTGGATTCTCATTATAAAAACCTCATATCATAATATGAGTGTGATTCGGAAAGTAAATTCTGGCATACTGAACCAGTTATACAGTGGAACAAAGCTAATGATGCTACCACCACTCATTCACATGGAGAACAAGACAGGAACTTACTTTCAAATCAGTCTTATACTAAAATTAAATCAGTAAACTTCTACAGAAAAAAACACTATAAATGCACAGTTCATTAGATAGAAGTAAAGATATTAGACATAATATGATCTTAAATGTTACGAAGTATTTATAAATAAGCATAAAATACCGAGTAAGTTGTATAAAATGGTAGAATTTAATATTTATATTTGGGAAATCCCAGGTTCAAATCCTGAGATATTATTTTTTCTGGTTTTCATCAGTCTTTAATGTAAATCCTTGATTGGAATTTAACTACCAGATTCATTTTATAATAATATTATCACTAAATGTGATCAATGAATTATTACATAAAATACATGACATTCACAATAATAGACACACAGCCTACTATGGGATACAACCAAAGATTCTGGACATGATATTACTTCAGATATTAAAGTGTCTATAAGTAAGAATGGAATAAAAAGGAAAAGTGTGAAACAAAAAAAAATGATTATATTATTTTTAGTCTGATCATTTTACCTCAATATTAATGTTGATTTGTTCTTGAACATGTTTCAAAACAATTCTGTTTTATCGTCAGCTTGTCCAGACTGGTTTGATGTATATTGCATTATGTTGCACAACCTGGATGTCGATGTCAGTTCCAACATAAATAAAACCAGTCTGGACAAGCTGATGATAAAACAGAATTCTTTTAAAACATGTTAAAGAACAAATCAACATTAATATTGAGATAAGATGATCAGACTAAAAATAATATAATTAAAATAACCTCAAAATATCACTTCCTAAAATTAAATATTAAAAAAAATTAAATATATCATATACACGTAGGCCTAAATTTAATACATTAAAAAAATATATGATAATACTCCACAAGAAACTTTCTCTAGTTCTTTTCATCAAATATAATAATGGATTTCCAGAATAGAATGCAGTATTGTATCTTGTTATATTGAAACTAAATATGACCTAGCATTGGCTCTGTCATTTTCACCTTAACTAACAAAGGCCAACTACTCTTGACATTTTCTGTGCCTCCCCTGTGCCTGCAGCTCCCCTAAGACCCCTGGGGGTACAACTGCAGCCCCCCTTTTTAAATTCACGGACCCTAAGCTGAGCCGGAGTGCTTCGGGGGTCAAGGACAGACTTCTGTTCTGGTGTCAGAGCAAGACCAAGGAGTACAAGGTATAACAAGAAAGCTAACATCCTTGTCACATGCATGGCTTTGTATATATGTATAGTTGTTATACAGTATCTCATAGTGGTGAAGGGAATGTTTCTACAGGTGCTCTACTTCATTTACTGGTTTGTATCATTTTTATTTTAAAATAGCATCACCCCATATGCAAGTGTCCATTATGTATACATTGAAATTTATAAAAATTATAATCAAAAGTTATACCAGTAATAATAGATTTGTATTTAACATACTGCAATTGGCAGACAGTGTGTTTTAGAATCCTGTTGTACATTTCTGAGACTTGATAAAGTTTTAATAAGGAATGTATATCTGAAGGCTGAAGAAAAGAATTAAGATTCAAATCTTCTGCTTCATGATAGGCAACCCTATTGACAGAGTTTGACATATAAAGTCAATACTATCTACTAAAATGTCCCAGGTACAGTAGAACCTTGTTTATCCAGCCCTTTTTAACCCCAATCATTTATCTCAGTCAATTTTGGAATTTTTTTGTAAATTCATCTCTAAGTGTGAAGTGTAATAGTTTTTCACCCTTAATAACAGTTTTCCTTTGAAATTTGATGTTTATTGCAAGTAAACAATGTACCAAATTGTCAAAAAATAAACTCATCCATTATTGGACAGTAGAAACTGCAGAATTAACTCTTCAAATGTTTGTACTGTACTGTATGCTTTGCCCTGTATAATTTACATTATTTACTTGATTTTCAGATTTATATTAATCACGATGACATCTGGCCTCAGCTAGTCCAAATAAATGAGGTTCTATTGTAATTAATAGCAGTTAGAATATTCACAACTCATCCCATATTTGTAATTTCTTGAAGACCAAGGTTTTAATACATTATGTATCATTATCAAATCTCGAAACCTTGGTCTTCAAAAAATCTACAAATATGAGATGAGTTGTGAATATTCTAACTCCTATTAATTAAAATAAAGCTCATAGTGTCACTTTCTTTAAATATTAAGTTTATAAAGAGGTTCTATTTACTTGAATTTTTTGTAGGGAACTGGAGGTATTTTCAGAAGATGTGTTAGTGAATAGTCCTGAGTAAATGTGGCTTTAACATGTCTGCCCCCCAATATAATATGTGCCAAACATTCAAGGAAACCTGAATGGTTTGAGATAAACCAATTATTTGGTTTATTGACTCAGGTGAAGTGGAAGATATGATTCAATTTCATCATCATTGTATCAGTGTATAACTCCCAGAAGTATGTAATAGAAGATCTGAATTTTCCACATATAGTAATTTCTCCTTCATCTATTACTCTTGTTCTCTGCTATATTACCGTGCTTACATTTCTCCTGTGTGAAACATTAATTTAAAAGCATTATCACTTACTTCTTTGAGTACTCTATCCTTTATTGATCATTTTTATGTTATGAGTATGCAAGAAAAAAAGAATATTGCTGATTAAATTAAAATTCTTTATACCTCACCTCATATTCAGTCTTCTAATTATACCAGTTTCAAAGCCTAAGTGGTTTCATCTTCAGTAATATCTCAACTCCCTCTGTTGGTGGGGAATAAGAAGCTGTTCTCCTGAACAACATAACATCAGTCGAGATATTACTGAAGATGAAATCACTTGGGTTTTGAAACCGGTATAAATAGAAGACCAGATGTGAGGTGAGATATACAGAATTTTAATTTAAATCTTAAATTAAACCTCATAGTGATTTTTCCTATAATAGTTTAGTATAATCCTGTGTTTGTAGCTGATAGAATTTTCTCTACATGTTGGATGGATGGGACATTTGTTTATATATTATCTGGTAATAGTAGTTATGAATCTTAGAAACTTTAAACCAAACTTATATTAGATTTTTCTCTCCAATTAAACAAAACAAAGTATAAAATAAGAAAAATCCTCATAATGTTAAAATTCCCAAATTTACTATATTAAAAGAAAAATCCTGTTGTAATGAAAACTACTTGCTATCTTTTAAGTTTACCAGAAAATGAAATGTCCAAAATTTGTTTTTAAAATTCACTTATTTTAATAAAAAGAATTATTTGACTCCATAAGCTCATTGAAGATAAGTTCATTTCTGCTCTTTCATACTAACAATGAATAAATTCATAGTACATTATCTCCTATTAGCCAAGACTTGGCTCAAATGGTTGCTTTCACAACTAACCATCGATAGTGGTTAGCATAACACAGTCCCTTGACCTTATTTCAGTTTTCTTAACTAAATGTTGTTACTTCTCATATCTTGGTTTCCTCACAAGGCTGAGTGGTTTCTGTTCCAGATAATATGCTCAAAAATTATGACATAACCAGGAATCAATTGCAGGACCTTAGGTTGCTAATTGTTATATCATAGAGCTAGTCATTGCATATTGATTATAATAATTGTGTTAGTTTGTTCTGAAGTAGAACACCTTGTGAAGCATGTGGTTTATTGTTTCCCTCAATGTTGATATATTTTAAATGTACATAATGATATATGTCATCGACATCACTTCCAGAGGATAATGGGGCAAGTACAGATTATTTATATGTGAGTTTAAACTGTTTTATTGAATTGCTGTTTTTATTGTGTGTTTTTGTGTAAATTTTTGTTTTGATGCATGATTATGTACATTTTAAAAGTGAGCGTAAGTTTGCATTGTGACTTTATCAGCATGTTCTGGGTGTGTTATATAATTTTGTACATATTAAGCAATTATAGAATACAAATGTATTTGATCTCACCAGTTTAAGCATTTAATGTGTTAATTACATGACATGACAATTAAATAAATACAGGCTAACCGAAGTGGTTGCTTTTACTGGATAATAGTATGATTGTCACATGATTAGCAAGGTAGAGTCTTTCGATATTAATTTAAATGTCCTTAACTAGATTTTGCTAATTCTCATAACTGGTCTTCAAAGTTGAGTTTGTTCCTCAGTATTAACAAAAAAAATTCTAGCTGAAAACAAATTTACTGTTACACAAACTGTTCTCACAATAATTTTTCCTGAAGAAATTGTGTTGACTCATTACTAGAGCTTGGATGACATAACTGTTTAGGATAGGTATCATAATTCCATGACAATTTTTTTCAAACAATGATTAGCAATCTTCCATGGATAGTAGTGATTATGTACATTTAATTTCTATCAGCAATATTTGTACTGTTGGTCACATTGGTCAAGTGGTTATGTTTCTTGCCTCTAGTCCCGAGGGTTGTGGGTTCAAACCTGGACAGGGTTGATAGATTTTTAGTAAGTAAAGTAATCCCACTACAGGCCTCAGGAAGCCCTTGGGGTAGTAGGAAGTTAAGGCTCCCACTTTTTCTAGACAAGCACTTGTTGTCAGCCCTGCATGACGGCCGCCTTTATCCCCAGAACAAGCGTCTGATACTCATTTCCTTTGGAGGCTGAGTCGACCCCAGGGCCATAGTGCCGCCAGAAGGTTTTGGTCAATTTAAAAATCCTGACCCCACTGGGACTTGAACCCTTGACCTTCCGACTTGTAGCGCAGTGCCTTAACCACTACACTACGGCATGCCCCCAGATTTTTAGTAGGCTGAAAAATCCAAGGGACAAGTCCTCTGGGAGGGACTTTAAACTTTGGGTCCCGAGTCTGAAGATTTTCAAGCTCATAAAAGAACTGCAAGTCTGAACAGAAAGGCCTCTGGGCAAAATTTAACTGACATTCATTCATCCAAGTAATACCTTAATTGTCAGCTAGATGTCTCATTGAGTCAGAACGTTGACTACATGCCACTCACTGACTTCTGTGTGAAACAAGTATAACTAAATTACAATGGTTAAGATATCTCCCAATAGAGGGACACCCATATCTCAATGCGGGACAAAAGGGTATACTAACAAGAATACTTGTATTGATCAGCCTCGGTAGTCTAGAGATTAAATTCCTTGAATTTGATCTCGAGGGTCACAGTTTCAAATCTGGCTGAGGTCAATGGACTTTTTATAGGATATAAAAATCCAAGGGACAGTGCCTCTGGGTGAATTTTAAGCCATGAGTCCCAAATCTGAAGATTTTTGGTCTCGTAAAAGAATCTCAAGCCTAAATTAAAGCCTCTGAGCAGAATTTAGTTTGCCTTTTCCTTCCAAGTAATACCTTTAGTATATTTGAAGAGAAAAATGTTCACCTAGACCGAGACTCGAACCCAGGACCTTTGGCTTGCTGGGCCAAATGCTCTACCAACTGAGCTACCGAGGCGAGTTGCGATCTAGATGCAAATTTTTCTCTTCTATATGTTGTAATTCCCTTGTGCCAAATGCTTTGAAACCTTTGCTTCTATCTTTGCAAATGGCAGCTTCTTAGTTAAGAAGACATTTATAGGGAATTTAACACTACTTTATAAAGCCAGTAGGGCTTCTATTGATGTTTTTATTATTGATTTAACACTTCTCACTGAAGGATAAATTATACCTTTAGTAACCTACTACATATAGGCCTATACTAAACCCATGATGTGTATGGAGCAATAAGTAAACTGTCAAAAGTAAATGGAAAAAAGAAGAGTTCACAAGATGCTGTATTTTTAAAGCCTGTTGGATTTTCAAGAAAACTAAAACTTAACATAGATATTATAATAATAAAATATGCCTTTAATCACTTTCTGACCAACCAGATCCAACAACACAGTATTAAGTTATGTAGATAGGAAATAACACTATGAGGTTCTTTAATATTGTTTATTTTTTATCATTTCACTCACCTCATACTTCATAATTTATAGCAGACCCAGGGTTTCTTCACGTAATTCGTGACATTGTCAATGCTGCGTCATGTTCACAACTGACGTCCAAGGCCGTTGGACGTCAGTTGTGAACATGACGCAGCATTGACAATGTCACGAATTACGTGAAGAAACCCTGGGTCTGCTATAAATTATGAAGTATGAGGTGAGTGAAATGATAAAAAATAAACAATAACACAGTATTAACTGACACTCGAATGGAAAACCATTTTATGTATTGTATCTCACACAGTTATTTGAGGATTTTCCTTTAATGTTTTGTACAAATTTACAATTTGGATCTTCCCACTGCCATTCAAATCATTTCCTTGAACATGTTTCTTTATGGTGATGTAAGTTTTGAAAGTTTTGGTCACAATTTTCTCCCATGAGTCAGAATTTTAAAGAATCACTTTCAGTAACAACATATGTGCAAGTTTAGTTCAAATGATATACCAGTAATTAAAAGTAATTATGGTAAACTATTAATAATGTTATGTTATTATATAATAACTATTATGTTCTTATAAATATTATGTTGGATAAATTATATTTGAAGAAAGAAATTATATGCTCGCAATAATGAATGAATATAAAAACATCGGAATACTATGTTTCTTATTTCTGTAACATATTTCACTGTTTTCTCAGAATCAATAAAATTGCTCATTCAATGACAGAAACAAAACAAAAACAAAAGATAATGATAAAATAATATATTCACAATCTACTCAACAGTTATTATAAATTCATATTTAACATAAATATAAAAGTAAAACACAATATATCACAATACTTGGGCTAGTGAATTTCTTTCGTAGGAGAGTGAATCCTGCACTGTGCAGTCAGTCAATGAAAGAACCAGATACAATGATGTCAAGCTAGGCGACTGTTTACTTCCACTTCATACATGTCATGCATTTAGTATATGTGCATCTTTGATACAATGCACTGACCACTTGTCACTCATCTGTAGGGAAATAAGCATAAGTAAATTAGCTTGATTTAGAGGATATTTAGGAAGCATGGTATCAAAAAAAAGGAGGATCAGAGGAAGGTATTAAGGCTAGAATTAGAAAATCATAAGCTGTATTCTCACAATTGCCACCCATATGGAGATCTAAACAAATCTCAATGATGCATTGTTAGGCTAGCTTTTGAATTTTTGTGGGTGGCAGTGAGTGTTGGGTCTTGCCTTGTATGGTAGAAGGAGATTAGGAGATTCGTGAGCTGGCTACTCATGGGTAGTGGGGCTGCTGAGAAATTTCCACATGCATCTGTGCATCTGTACCTCGATTCTAGAAGAATTGGCCTTTCAGACTTCCTATTCAAGAGGAGTCCAGACTGGGATTCCAGATAATTCCGATCCTCACATATATAAAAAGGTACAAGTGCTTCTGGTGAATCAGTCAACCAGTAAAAGTATCGAAGAGCGAACGATAAGAAAGTTTTGTAAGTGAAAATGTTTATGAGTGTGAAGAACTTAATTATAAAATAAAGTGTAGAGAAGAAACTCTATTAGTAGAAAATTATATGTATGTATACAGTGAAGTAGTGAGAAAACAATAAAGAAAATTTGGAATATTTATGTAAATATTTGTGAAGATAAATTAAACAAACGCAACATGTAACCCAGGAGCACTGAAATCGAATCCACAGGGATTGCCTAGAAAAAGAGGAAGACCAAAAATTACATGGCACAGCACTTTAACAACAGAAACTGAACAACAAGGAAAAAGTTGGAATGAAGTCAGGAATTTGGCAAAAAAATTTGAGTCAGGTAGCATTCTTTCACAAAGGCCCTATGCTTCCAAGAGGAGTGTCAGGTACTACTACTACTACAACCTTTGACCCAAGCCACTGTAACACAATCCAATAGTTTTTGCTGTCGCTAAAGCTGATTGGTGACACTGACGATGACATTTAAGGTCAAGTTTAACCCCAAGTATCCCAAAGGGTGTTAGAGGGAATGACATAAAAATAATCAGAAACTACTGACATTAGAGTTGAATCAATAGTTTTGGGGTTGCTGAAATGAATAGTGACACTCCAGATGACATTTATTTTCAAGTTCAACCTCTATTGGCCATGGGGAGGATGAAAATGCGTTAAAAATAAAATTCCAAAATGACTGATATTAATGTTGAATCCATAGATTTTGGGATAGTTAAGCTGATTGGTGACAAAGAAACTAGGATAAATAAATATCCAGACAACATAGTGTAATCAACTAGTTGTATATCAAGTGTATATCATAGTTCACTTTATAAAGATACACAGATACTTAAAATTATGAATAAGCTACAACTAAGGTAAAATCAAATGTTTCCTACCTCTCCTCATACAAATCTTCTAAGTAGAATGCGAATTCGAGACCATAACAGTCTCAACTTCTGAAGATGATTAGAAGATTTGTATGAGGAGAGATAGGAAACATTTGATTTTACCATAAATTAAATCTCATAGTGATTAATTCCTGTGAAACCTGGGTACTGAAAGAAGCAGATAAATTAAGACTATTAACGTTTGAGAGGAAAATATTTAGAAGAGTGCTAGGTCTAGTAAAGGAAAATGGAACTTGGAGGTTAAGAAGGAATAACGAATTATACCTCAAGAATAATAAAGAAAATATAGTTAGTTTCATCAAATCCAAAAGATTGCAATGGTTTGGACATACACTAAGAATGCCAAAAGGAAGATTGCCGAATGATATTTTAAATTGGAAGCCACAGGGAACAAGACCAAGAGGAAGACCTGAAGATCGATGAGAGGATGACGTAATTGAAGATTAGAGAGAGATGAGGATTTTTGATTTGAAATCCACTGCACAAGATAGGAAGAAATGGCGTAAACTAGTTGAGAAGGCCAAGACATTCCACTGGAAGTCGTAGAGCCTGACGAAGAAGAAGATTATTTCCTGTAAAAGTTAAATAAAGCTACAACTAAGTTTATAACACTTTATGGATAATGTAGGTTTAATAGTGAAATATTAAGTATCGGAACAAAATATAACAGATTAGTAAAAAAAAGTTTAAACTTATTAATAAATTACAATAGGAAGTAACATTATGAGGTTCTTCTTAATAAATAAGGTGAATCTGGTACATGATAGTTGTTTCATTTGACATATTTCAATATGTTGTCTGAATCACCAGCTTATCCAGACTGTTGAATTTGATGTTGTCGGCCCTGGATGTCAACTCCCACTCCATCTTTTGGTTGACCAAAGAACATGCAAATTTTGCAATTTCCAGGGAATAGGATTTGATTTGCAAGTTCTTTGGTCAATCAAAATGTGGAATGAGAATTAAATTAAACCTCAGTGTTTTTTCCCTGTGAAAGTTAAATAAAATGGAGTGGGAGTTGATATCCAGGCCCGACAACATAAAATTCAACAGTCAGGACTAACTGATGATGATATGGACAGCATATTGAAACGTGTCAAATAAAACACAAATATTTATGAGGTAAGATGTACCAAATTTACCTTATTTATTAAGTTGAGACTTGATGAGATATTTCATTATGTGACAAAGTATCCGGTAAGCTTATTTACGAATTAAACAAGAGGGCAAGGAATTCCAGAGAAACAAGGAAGGATGAGAAATAGTGAGAAGGTGGATGTGAATTACAGGTAAAGTTAGGTTATTATTGTGTAATATTAAATTAAAATGCTTCATCCTCACCTCATATCCAGTCTTCTAAGTAGACCGCAGTTTCAAAGCCTTGGCAGCTTCATCTTCAGTACTTTCTCGTCAACCCTCTGTTGGTGGAACGATAAACCTCTGGACCTAGTTAGAATCCACGGGAATTTCAAAGTTCATAAGTTTTTCTTTCATGTTTTTTTTAATGTAGATTTTTTCCCAAACCATGAGTTCTTTTTTTTTTTTCTATTTATTTAATTAGACTGGCTTTTGATTCAAATAGATGTTTTTCAGACCAAGCATGAGCAACTACTGGTGACTTTTCCGCTTCACCATTTTTTACATTTCTAAAATGTTCTTTCACCCTTGTTTTCAAATTTCTTTCTTTTGAATTTCTTAAATTAAACCTCATAGTGATTTTTTCCTATAAAAGTTCAATATTAACTGTGTGTTTAGATTACAATGGGAGGATAGTGAATAGCAACAAGTTGAGAGATAGAGGTGCGATGAGATAGAAGAATTGTGAAACTGCTATTTTAAATAAAATTAGATTTTCTGCTAATCATCTGACATCCCAGCCTGTCATTTATTGATCAGTATAATAGCAACTATTGTTCTCGTTGATTCTTTGGAGCTGTCATGTCATGATTTACATTAAAATAAGATTGTTTTACATAGAAAATGAAGTAATATTAATACTGCAAATATATTTATTTATTTTGGAGATATAAATCTCAGAATTTTAATGTTATTTACTATTTTAAAATAGGATTTCCTTTCTTCCTGAAAATTAAGGGTGTGATATTCTGGATCACATATTTTTTGGTTTAATTTGGAAACAAAAATAATATACCATATATTTTAAAGTTGAAATTTGAATTTTGCATGTTTTGTGTTTGTTAATTTAAGAGATAATGAAAACTTTTATTTAATATGTACTTTCTTGGAAGTACACACAAAATTTCTTATATAATTCATAGTATATTTAATTTGTAAATTAATAAAATATCTATAGTTTTGATATTGATTATAAATATTCCCATTAAGAAGATAATATATTTAATAGTAGATATAAATTAAGATAGCTTTTTGAATCAGAAATGGAAGGTTAAATTGTAGAATTTCTTGCAGAAAATATGGAAAATATTAAAAGTATTAATTAATATTTGTTACAGAACATTCAAATAGAAAACTTTTCAACATGTTGGAGCAATGGCCTAGCATTTTGTGCTCTCATCCATCATTTCCTACCTGATGCTTTCGACTACGATTCTCTAAAACCTGAGGAGCGGCGCAAGAACTTCGAGCTTGCTTTCCGAGTAGCCGAGTAAGTTTCAATTTTTCTTTCTGTTATTAGAAAAATAATACAGTTAGGTAATAAATACAAAGTCTGTATTCTTTTGGTGGGTAAATGTAAGTATGCACAGTTCTTGGTCAACGACATGAGGAGGGGGTAGAGTGGTTAAGACCTACACACTGATCTATTTTACCCTTCAAGCAAATTTCCAGTAATCATTTTTCATGAGGCTGAGTGACCCTTACATCAGCCTGAACACAAATGAGCCCACTCTGCTATGTGCTCACCTTGTAGCCAGACTATTTGTCACATGGTTCACATTAAAAATGATAAACAGTGGATGCAGTAAAATGAGGTAATAAGGTAAACATAACAATCCAATGATCCCTGATTTTTTTTTTTTGAATTGACATTTTCCAATCCTGGATAGAATCTAATTTAAGAAAGAAAAATTATCATTTGAACCTGGACCTATCTTTTCTGTACAAGTGTGCTATCCATTACACCATTCAAATTATGATACAAACGTTAAAATTTCTTTCAACTTATACAATTATCGTTCGTCCGAAGGCTGACATCTTCTCTTCAGAAGTATATTTATTGAGAATTTATTACATTACTTTTTAGCGGTAAAGCTTCATATTTCGACTTTTTTTTTTATTTATTTGAATTGACAATTGGAAAATGTCAATTCAAATATAAAAAAAAACATCAAAAATATGAAGCTTTACTGCTAAAAAGTGCTGTAATTCTCAATAAATAAAAATACTTCTGAATAGAAGACGTCAGTTGGCGTGATGGTAGTGACAGCTATTAGCCTTTGGACGAATGAGAATTGTATAAGTTGAAAGAATTGTTAACATTTGTATCGTAATTTGAATGGTGTAATGGACAGCACACTCGCATGGAAAACGAGAGGTCCAGGGTTCAAATCCCAGTTCAAATGTTAATTTTTCTTTCTTAAATTAAATCCAATGTTTACTGGATTACATATAGTTGGTCAATAAAATGTTATGTCATTTTTAAATCTAGGGACCATATTAGAATTGAAATGAAAGTTATATCCCATCTCATAAAAATGTATAATTCCCACCTATATATGTTTCTGAAACTTTCATCTCCATTCTCAACAGTGACTAGATTCTAACAATTAAGAGTGCAAACAGAGTAGCATCATCATCATGTGATTACTGAGTTGCAGAATATGTGGTAAAACTCTTTGTAACATACACCACTGTGGTCTCAAGGTAGCATGCTGCCTTGTCATGCAGCGAGCCCTGGTTCGATCCCTGGTCAGGACAAGGTGATTTTTTTTGGGGTTTTTCATCACCTGTAAGACAAATGTCAGGAAACTTTAAGGCCCGAACGGTCCCCGAACATCATGTGGCTATCATTATCATCAACACTCATTCGCCTTAGATTAAGTATAGGTTTGTAGACTCTCCTGGCACACCACTACCAGTTATATTATAGGGGCAGCATAATCCTGCCTTCCAGGCACCCCAACTTCAGAAGTGGGATACAATTATGCCAATGCCAGGAGGAACACCAGAAATATTGAAATGACAATCTGTAACATTGAATAAAAAATCTTTTAATGTTTGAATTTAGTGAAAATAAAATGTAATTATTTGTTTTATAGTGAAAAGGCCGGGATCGCGCCTCTGCTGGATGTCGAGGACATGGTTATTATGCGTAAACCTGATTGGAAATGCGTCTTCACTTACGTCCAGTCCATTTACCGCCGCTTCAAGGATGAAGACTGATCCTCCATTTCTTGAACTCAAGGCAATTTTATTAGATGTTTGATAAAAAGGTTCCTATTTTATATTCTTGTTTTTTCCCCCCCCCCTCCTTCTTTAAAGAGATTTAAAAAATCCTTTTAAACATTCTTGTAGAAAACAGAACAAACTGTGTTTATTTGTACAGAATTGTAAATTATGATAAATTACCAGAAGAAACTTTGTTATATAATCAGATTTTTAAAGAAATCATAGCATTGTGTGTTTTTTTATTTACCTGAATAATCACAGTGTAGTTTAATTAATATACTTCTCAAATATGAAAAGTAATTTATTTATTAATCAATACCTGATTGATTATAAAATTCAAACCAGACATAAGTTAAGATTTTTAATTATATAATTGTATTTAAACATACAGTGATTTTTGGTCACACTGTGGTAATTCAGTTGTGTTAGATATGGCACACAATGTAAAAATGTATGTATGTATTATTATGTATAATTTTTATTATAACATTATCTGTAGTTTATATACAGATGGAAATGATGGATGAAGCTCTCATTTTGAGCAAATCATGCAAATTATTTTTATATGTTTCTTTTTTAATTTATTTTGCTAAGGCCAGAGTTCCAATGTTGCCATTCTCTGAACCAACCAACTAACTTATTTTTTTTACATAGGTATTGCTTTACTAGAGTAAATTTGTACTTTTTATAAGAAAATTATAATTGCTACAAAATCATATATAATTGTAGCTGCTGGCAAATTTTTGGTTCAGAAGTTGAAATGTTAAATGAGGGCTTTTTAAAATAAAATTGTAGTCATTGGGAACTGCATTTACTATAACATATTCTCAATATTTAGCAGTTTCCAAATAAAAGTCTTCTCTTACTTGCTCATTTTAAATTAACAGTAATTCACTTTATTTTGACCGGCTAAGGTGGTATTTATAATTCAGTGGATATTAACATTTTTTTTTTTAATTTGAAAATTGTAACTTGCATAAGGAGAGTCTGGAAACATTTTTATTTGCCAGACAAATTGATATATTCATCATGTCTTTCGATTTTTAATTTTATATTGTCTTTTAAGTAGGGCCTACTAATTTAAATAAAAGAATTAAGCTTCCTATTACTATAAGTAAATGCAATAAATTGATATTGTTAGAAGAATCTATTGAACTTTTTTTAAACCTTTTCCATCCCCTTACTTCAACATCGTTCATCAGCCCTAATTCCACCTAGAGTGAAACTTCTTTAAGCCAATTACAAAAGTTTCCTCTAAAAGTAGTTTTCTAGAGGAGTAGTCTTCTTAAAGGGGGATTTACTAAGTATTGCCTTGAATATAACCTGGACTTTTGTACTGTAATTGTAAAATGTCATTAATTGAAAGCACATTATTAATGAGCAGAGATTGTACATACCAATTTAATTATATTTGAAGAGAAAAATTATACGCTCAGACCGGGACCCTTGGTTCTCTAGACCAAGTGCTCTACCAACCGAGCTACCTGAGCAAGTACCGATCTAAACGCAAATCTTTTCTCTATATACATTGTAATTCCCATCCACCAAATGCTGTGAAGCCATGCTTCTATCTTGCAAATGGCGGCTCCTTTATTAAGAAGACATATTTGGGAATTATACAATACATAATTCCCAAATATGTCTTCTTAATAAAGGAGCCGCCATTTGCAAGATAGAAGCATGGCTTCACAGCATTTGGTGGATGGGAATTACAATGTATATAGAGAAAAGATTTGCGTTTAGATCGGTACTTGCTCAGGTAGCTCAGTTGGTAGAGCACTTGGTCTAGAGAACCAAGGGTCCCGGGTTCAAGTCCCGGTCTGAGCGTATAATTTTTCTCTTCAAATATGATTTATCCATCAATGAGATGTACGAAATCAACAATTTAATTATGATTGATCGACAATTACATTTTCATATTTTCTTCCTAACTCTGTGACTAAATTGATAGCGATCAACATTATAGGCCTACTAAATGTGTCTCATGTTCACTGGTATGAGAGATGTGTCCGATATTATTATAATGTAGAAAAACTTACTCTCATAATATTAACAGTATTAAAATAAACCTCATAGTGTTATTTCCTACCTACATAACCTAATAAAGTTGGCTATCAAGTCATAGGAAAACAAGAATAACATAAACAACTGGAACAAGATGGCGGCTTCAAAAATACATTTCAATGAATATTTTTCGAAAACTAAAATGCAAATTAAAAGATACTTGAAATTAAAAGAACTCAGAAACAAAAGAGTTGCAGATATCAAATTCATCAACAAATGTATAGAAAAGAATATCACCCCAAAATTTGTCTGGAAAATGGCTAAAAATTAAGAAGTATGAGGTGAGTCAAGATACAACTAAACAGTATTAAAATAAACCTCATAGGGCCGCATGCAAATACATTAGTCTCTACTCAAATTACTTCCAATCACTGGTGAGCTGACTCACCGTGAGCAATTGCTGAGATCGAATTAACGGCCGACTTACCGGTTATGCATGAAAGTTGACGTTTTCGTAATATTGGCAACAAATTACCCAGAATTCTCAGCGATAAAACCACTTCCGTTATTTTCGTCTGCTATAAAGGAACACATTTACGCTTGCATCCCGCAAATAATACCGTATACAACAACGTCTGCATCGCGCAATATTACGCCGATTCTCCTGTTCTTCCAGTTGAATTCTTTGGTAGACTCTATCAAATTCCTCTTCTCCGCGTATACCGAAAACATGATCGAAGTCTTCAAGGTCCAACATCTTTGATAAAGCTGTGAAGGTTTCAAACTACATCGGTTCCCTTCGGGATTTTCACGATAAGTTTCTATCTTAAGATACCTCATCAGGTAGCTTACAATTATTATCGCATGAATAGATTTCTGAGTAAGCAAAATGTATTTGGATAAAACTTTCTCAGCAGAGAACGCCTTTTACTGTCTAATGCATTCAAACATTCGACCCATACTGTTATTTCCTACCTACATAACTTACTGTTATACTCGTGTCTCAATAGCTATCATATGGTCATTGCATATTTTTAAAAATAATTAATTAAAATTTATTGTTGAATGATTTTTAATTTATGAAAAATTACTTACGTATTGTGGTCCCATCCATTAGGTTAATGTCAGTGTATATTTAGAGTTTACTTTGTTGCTCACCACCAGTAATGTGCAAGTTAAACTTTTATAGAAAAAATCACTATGAGAAATTAAAATTCTTTATACCTCGCCTCATATCCAGTCCTCTAATTAAACGGGTTCCAAAAACCTAGGTGGTTTCATCTCCAGTAATATCTCAACCAATGTTATGTTGTTTAGGAGAACTCGTTCTTCCTTGAAACCGGTTTAATTAGGAGTCTGGATATGTGGTGAGATATAAAGAATTTTAATTTAAATCTTAAAAAGTGTAAGTTGACAGATAGTGAACTTGAGGACTCCTTGTGCAGTAAGTTCAGTATTCTGTTGTAGTTTCTTCAAGAGATGCTGTTAAAATCTTGATTGTTGTTCTTTCAGTGGTGCTACAGCCTATAGCGGGCTTGGGCATTCTTGATGCAAGACCTCCAATCTTCTCTATCCAACGCTCTCTGTTGCCAGTTCCTACAGTTTAAGTATTTGATGACAATCTTCCTTCACTGAATCTATCTTTTATTAGATTTTCCTACTGGCCACTTCCCAAACATGTCCTCCATCATCACTTTCTTAGGTATACATTCTTTGAACATGTCTGGCCCATTGCATTTTTTTTTTAAATTCCCAAGAGTTGATAAATCAGGTTCCTTAAAAATGTCATAGATTTCCTTAATATACCTCATTCTCCATCTTCCATTCTCTTTTACTGGTCCATATATCCTTCTCAAAATCATTCTTTGAGAAGTGTTAATTAAATTCTCAGAGCTCTTTGTCATAGTCCAATTTTCACTTCCATACACCAATATTTGACGTATGCAGGTTTTGTAGTGTCTTATTTTTAATTTTTCTTAAGATAATTTTGGATTTTAGAATTGGAAATCATCCATAATGTGCTTTATTTGCTCTATATATTCAATTTCGTATTTCTTGTAATTCATCATTGTTATTAATAATCATTTTGCTTCAATATGAAAAACTCTTTACTACTTCAAAGTGTTTGTGCCTATTATTAATTGTTGATCTCTATTAAAATTTGTATGTGATTGTGTCAAAAGTTTTGTTTTGATTCACTAACCTTGAGACTAACTTCTCTTGCTGCTTGTTCTAATTGACTAAGGGTCGAATCTATGAACGCATTAGACCGTAAAAGGCGTTCTCTGCTGAGAAAGTTGTATCCTAATATGATTTTGCTTCATAAGAATTAAATTAATCATGATTATTTTAATTCTTATTAATTTGAACCTCATAATGTTAAAAATTCCCAAATTTAATATATAAAAATGATTTTGCTTACTCAGAAATCTGTTCATGCGATAATAATTGTTGAAATTCGTAAGCTACCTGATGAGGTAACTTAAGAGAGAAACGAAATGTGAGAATTCCGAAGGGAACGATGGTAATCGATGTAGTTTGAAACCTTGCTGCTTTATCCAAGATGTCGGACCTTGAAGACTTCGATCTTGTTTTCGGTATACGTGGAGAAGAGGAATTTGATAGAGTCTACCAAAGAATTCAACTGGAAGAACAGGAGAATCAGCGTAATATTGCGCGATGCAGATGTCGTTGTATATGGTATTATTTGCGGGACGCAAGCATAAATGTGTGCCTCTAGCAGACGAAAATAACGGAAATGGTTTTATCGCTGAGAATTCTGGGTAATTTCTTGCCAATATTACGAAAACGACGATTTTCATGCATGACCAGTTAGTGGGTAGCTAATTCGATCTTTGCACTTGCTCACGGTGAGTCAGCTCACCAGTGATTGGAAGTAATTTGAGTAGAGACTAATGTATTTGCATGCGACCCTAAATGTCTGTTTTAGATCTTGTGTGTTTCTAGTCATAATGTTAACATTGTTGGCATATGCTGCTATCTGAATAGATTTATATATCAAAGTTCCTTAATTATTATGTTGTAGTTGGGGGGTGGGCAATAACAAAGACAGACCAAATATGTTTGTCAAGCCAAATTTTAATACAATAAATAGGAGAATTACATTAATATTAAGACGCTAAAGCTGTTACTATGATTGAAATAAGTATATTAAAGTACACAGCTAAATTATTGTAATCAAATGGTAAAGAGAAAAATTTATGTCTGGACCAGGAATCGAACCCCAACCTTCAGCTTTTCGTGCTGATGCACTTAACTATTGTGCTAATTCAGGCTTCCTTCCCATCCAAGCATAAATCCTTCCTTTACCTTACTCTCTTGGTCCCACATTCAAATGCAATGAATCATCATTCACAAATACACAATGAATGGCTTCAACGGGGTGAATCATAAATATGGCTATATGTTTGATCGCGTTGTGTGATGAAAATATTACCATTACAGGAAATATGAAATTACAATTGGAAAGGCAATTATTCAAATTACAACAATGGAATAAAACAAAACAATGTAGAACTTACGTCATTAGTCAAAATGGCATTGAATATGCAACAGCAAATTGCAATTGCTGCATGGGCAATAACGTATGCTAATGATCGTGAGGCCGCAAAGACGGGCAAGACGTGAGTTTAACATAGCATTGCAGCCGTCGACTGTGGGGAAGTGGAGAAAATTACTGCTGGAAACGGGAAGGATGCAGAAAAATCAAACCTCCTGGAAGGCCTCGCATTAGCAAGGATGCAGAAAAACAACAAAGAGAATTGTGGAGGCATTCGTCACTAGCCTACAAAAATCAACCTGCCAAGCTACATGTGAGCTTCATATCAGTCAATCGAGTGTGTGTCGTGTTTTGAAACGTGAGAAGTACCACCCCTTCAAACCGATTCGTGTCCAAGAACTTAATGAAGATGACCCTGACAGGCGGATGGGATTTTTGTGAATTTGTTGTAAGGGAATCAGCAAACGATGAACATTGGTACAGAAAATTGCACTTTTCTGATGAAGCTGTTTTCCATGTGAATGGATGTGTTAATCAACACAATTGTCACTATTATGGTAAATAGAATCCTAATGTTATTGAAGAGACATGTTTAAGATGCGGCAAAGTCACTCTTTGTGCTATGATCGGATGGGAAGGACTGTTAGGAATGCGAATTTTGGATGAGACTGTTAATGGTGATCAGTATAGTGATATCCTTAGACAAATTGTCCTGCTGGGAATGCAAAGTGCTGAATATAAACAATGTTTATTCCAGCAGGATGGTGTGTCTCCTCAACATGCAATTGCGGTGAGGGAAATTTTGGATGATCATTTGCAAAACAGATGAGTGGGAAGAAGAGGCCCCACTGAATGGCCAGCCCGTCCCCCTGACCTCACAGCATGTGACTATTGGTTGTGGGGCTATTTGAAGGAGAAGGTTTATGCCCGGAAACCACCTCAAGACGTCGACATGCTGAAATTAGTGATTGAGGAAGAAATTAGAGCTATTCCTCTAAAACATGTATCATAACGCAATGAATGACTTCCCAAAGCATTGCCAATAATGCTTGGATGTTTGAAGCAATAAAGTGACTTGCTTAGTGTTGTAAGTGTTTTGTTTTGTTCTATTGTTGTAATTTGAAGGATTCCCTGTCCTATGATAACATCATATTTCCTTTAATAATAATATTTTCGTCACAAAATGTGATAAAACGTATAGCCATATTTCTGAATCACACTATACATTAAGAAGACATGAAGGGACTCTACATAACTAAAGCATTATTTATTAAATTAATCAAGCAAGTTAGTTCTTTTTGAAGAACACTGAGTTTATGAGGTGAGATTTTCATCACTCACTATTTATTTATTAATTTCAAGCCTCATAATGTTATTTCCTGTAATTAGTTTATGAAGAAAAAAGATATGATTGCTTGAGAAATAAACTTCAGAAACAGTATATAAAACAATTTGTTGATGTGGTTCATGCAGACCTCAATTGCATTCAAGGAATAACAATTTAGGCCTACAACCTGCACTTTGTTTCCTTTCAGGTGGAAAATACTTGTCTACTGTGAAAGTTTCATGTATATTTTATACAGTACCGGTATTTAAAAAATGTATCAGTAATATTAATAAATAGTAACACATAATAATTTAAGAAAGTAATAATTAATAAATCTATATTCATGACATAATAGGAGATCAATGTGGATTTAGAAGAAAACAGGTCTACAACAGATCAGATTTTTAGTATTAGGTTTTAGAAAAGAAATTGAAATATGATGGCACTGTACATCAACTATATATAGACTTTAAAAAGGCATACAATTCAATCAAGAGGGAGAACTTGAAAAATATCCTTCTGGAGTTGGAATTTCTAAAAAGTTAGTAAGGCTTATTCAAATGTGCCTGAATGGTACGAGTAGGCAAACAGTTTTTGGATACTTATGAAATTAAAGCAAAGAGCTATACTATCTCATCTACTATTCAATTTTGTTGTACTAGAGCATGCCATCAAACCGTTATACTGGTGATGTAGTAGTATTATTGGGTGATACCAAAGAGATTATATGGACCAACACAACATTCTCTCGAGTAACACTAAAAAAACTGGAAATAAACATCAATAAAACTGAATATATATGTTCACACATAGAAATATATAATGGAAATGGACAGTTCATGAAAAATAAGGGAAATTTTGAAAAAGTGGCTGAATTCAAATATCTAGGAACTATAATTACAAATAGGAATGAGATGCACAAAGAAATTAAACATAGACTGAATTCTGGAAATGTATGCTATTATATATTATAAGGACTTTTTTCATCCCAACTTCTCTAAAAAAAACTGAAGATATATAAAACTGTTATTCTCCCAGTCATATTATATGGATATGAAACCTGGACTCTTACTTTAAGGGAAGAGAAAATATTAAGAGTAGGCCTATTTATTACGCGTGGTGTCAGTTTAACCCCGCCGTAATGATAGCGTGAAGACCACTATTGTTTAAGTGGTCTTTGGCCCGAGCGGTTGGCCTTGGTTTTGTAGGATGAATTCCACATTTAAACATGTTAAAACACAGTAAACGAAAAATTAACATTATTTATTAAAATAAATCCAAACATAAAGAAATATCAGATCAGCAACATATAAAACAAGTTAATAGAATCAGCTGAAATCGCCACAGTGTTAACGTCAAAATGCTAAAGTGTTAAAATTCAGTGAGAGAAAAACAATCATTTTAAAATATTCAACTTTGTTCGTTATTCTAAGTTCTTTGGACCATTTGGTCCCTTAATTAATTCTATGTCTGAAAATGACCATTAAGAATGATAAAAAAGATTCATATTACCAATGTAGCTGCTTCCCTGCTGGGGGACCCCATTCGGTCCCGCCGCTGTTCTGCCTTCGGTAAAAAAATCGCGAATATTTATATGATAAATTTTAAGTTTCTAATCGGGGAAATTTGGGTTGGGAAGTTTTGATCTAGTTCGAAACCTTCATCTATGTCAAAATGGAAAGCTTTGTTCTACTTTCACTTCTGTACTCATTTAATACTTATCTAATGTGGTCATCTTTCTTGACCAAATAATTCTGGAATCTTTTGACATGGTTTTGATCCAGGATATAGAGATATGCCTTTTTACTAGCGTTTTTTATATTATATGTGTATGAACTAATATGTTTTTCAGTGTGGATCATAATTCCTTATTTCCTGATATAATACACATGTATATGTGTCTATCCTTTATCGGCTTTTTATAGTATTTTCTTATTATGGCAGTTAGGCCCTAGTGTTGGCATAACACTATTTGAGAATAAAGTCTTAGGAAAATATTTGGACCAAAGAGAGATGAACAGATAAGAAGACCTCATAATAATGAGTTGCATGATCTTATAGGAAACCAGATATAATAAGAACAGTTAAGTCTCATAGATTGTGATGTGCAGGACATGTGGCATGAATGGGGAATGAAAGAGGGGCATGGAAACTTACTGTAGGAAAACCAGAAAAACGCCCAGTTGGTAGACGAACAATGAGGTGAAAGAATAACATTAACTATGATTTGAAGTAAGTAGATTATACCGGAGATGATTGGAAAAATTTTACCTCAGGATAGGGATGTATGGAGAGCTTATGTCCATGTGGCCATGAACCTATGGCTTCGATAGAGCCAGTAAGTTAGTTAATAATTAATAAATATTAAAATATAAATTTAATTTCTTTAAAGAAATTATAAACTCTAAAACAATTTGCCTCACCTGACTTTCAAGTCTGGTACTTTAAAAATCTTCACTATCTTCAATAGGCCCCTTATATACAGATGAAGTGCTGGGTTTATTTAAACATATTTTGAATTATAATAACTACTGTATTAATAATTAATATTATTCATTAAAACATGAGATTTTTAGCTTACTACTAATACAATTCCATTTCAATTCCACCTGTCTTGAGACACCGCTGACGACTGAATAATTATAATTTTATGATTAATATCAGTAGATGTGTTACAGTTGTGAAATATGAACTGGAGATGCATAAATATGTTACACCAGTGGAATGGTGAGCCATCCCAACTTATGAGTGCTAAGGGCTTATACACCATGTCAAGATAATCATAGACATAGGATGAAACTTTTAGGATCATATCTATGAACGCATTAGACCGTAAAAGTCATTCTCTGCTGAGAAAGTTACATCCAAAGACTTTTTGCGTACTCAAAAATCTGTTCATGCGATAACAATTGTCGAAATTCCTAAGCTATCTGGCGAGGTGACTTTGCAAAGAATGAATCGTGAGCAACCCGATGGGAACTGATGTACTTTGAAACCTTGCTGCTTTATCCAAGATGTCGGACCTTGAAGACTTCGATTATGTTTTTGTTATACGCGGAGAAGAGGAATTTGATAGAGTCTGCCAAAGAATTCAACTGGAAAAACAGGAGAATCGGCATAATATCCTGCGATGCTGATGTCGTCGTATACGGTTTTATTTGCGGAATGCAAGCGTAATTGCGTTCCTCTAGCAGACAAAAATAACGGAAGTGGTTTTATCGCTGAGAATTCTGGGTAATCTCTTGCCAATATTACGAAAAAAACTACTTTTATGCATGACCAGTCAGCGACTCGCTAATTTGAACTTTGCACTTTCTCACAGAAAACTCAACTCACCAGAGACTAATGTATTTGCATGATAAAAGTGAGATTTGCATCAATATGTATAGAAAATAATAATATATATTTTTGAAGCTATAATATTTTTTTATGTTTTTATTATTCATTTCATACATCTTAATTATGGATAAATCATATTTGAAGAGAAAAATTATACGCTCAGACTGGGACTCGAACCCAGGACCTTTGGTTTTCTAGGCCGATGCTCTACCGACTGAGCCATCTGGACAAATTCCAATCTAAGTGCAAATTTTTCTCTTATATACGTTGTCAATTCCCATGCACCAAACACTATGAAACCTTTGCTTCTATCTTTGCAAATGGCGGCTTCTTTTATTAAGAAGACATTTATTTAGGAATTTTACATTACATTATAAAACCGGTACGGCTTCTTTCGATGTTTTTATAATTCATTTCATATATCTCAATGATGGATAAATCATACTTGAAGAGAAAAATTATACGCTCAACTAGGACATTGACAATGTATATAAGAGAAAAATTTGCGTTTAGATTGGAACTCGCCCAGATGGCTCAGTCGGTAGAGCATTGGCCTAGAAAGCCAAAGGTCCTGGGTTCAAGTCCCAGCCTGAGCGTATAATTTCTCTCTTCAAATACTGTAATATTTTGTTCAACTAATATTTCAATGTCTGCATGCTCAGTGATGGACTGTGAAGTTATAACTGGGCAACATTGATTAAGCATACTTGGCTGAAGGGATTATCTGTGCACCAGAGATCCTGTCCTCATGAATTAAGTTGTATGACAAGATAAAGATAAATTTCTTCTTTTCATAAGTAAATTAGTCTATTCTATGCCAGTTGTCTGCCTGTAGATCTTGCAATGGACCACTAGTTACTAACTATATCAATAGTTATGGATAAGCTTGTCAAACACATTCATGCTATCTACATGTTTATTAACATTACTGCTATAGTCAACTGACTACACTTATATTCAGATTAGATTTTAAATTTTTTAGGATAGATTATGGTCCTACACTGTAACCGAGTGGTTAAGGCAAGATGCCTTGGCACAGAGCTAGGAGAGAATACCAAAAATGTCATAATGACAACCTGGTGGCATGGAAAAAAAAAATATATATATACACGGGATAAACTTCTTGAATGTCTTCCATTAGTTCTTGGAAAGGGTCTGCCGATCTATTTATGTTAAATATGATCAAGCTGTTATGTATTACTATTGGGCATTAGCAAGGAGATACTAAGGGCCAACATGCACACACTAACAAATTGGTAATGGAAGTAAATATCAATAAAACTAATTATATGGTCACACGTAGAAATACATTTTATAATGCAAATGGACAGCTAATCACAAATAGGAATGAGATGCACAAAGATATTAAACATAGGCTAAATTCTGGAAATGCATGCTATTATGCATTACAGGGACTCTTGTCATCCCAACAGCTTTCAAAAAAGTTAAACTGAAAATATAAAAAAAACTCTTATTCTACATGTTATATTATATGGATGTGAAACATGGACTCTTACTTTAAGGGAGGAAAGAAGTTTATGAGTATTTGAGAATAAAGTTCTCAGGAAAATTTTTGGACCAAACAGAAATAAACAGACAGGTGAATGGAGAAGACTACTTAACAGTGAACTACATGGTCTTTATGGGAAGTCAGATATAATAAGGACAGCTAAGTCTCATAGATGTGGAAAGCAACGGGAAGCTACCACACCTACACAATTCCCTAGTAAAGCTGCAAGCATAGCATGAAAATGCTATGATTGTAGTGAAGGACCTGCCTTCGGGCAGAATTACTATGGACGGAAGTCTCATAGACTGCGATGGCAGGTCATGTGGCACGAATGGGGAATGAAAGATGTGCATGGAAGCTTCTCATAGGAAAACCAGAGGAAAAACACCCAGTTGATAGACCAAGAATGAGGTGAGAGAATAACATTAACCGTGATTTGAGGGAAGTAGTTATAAGATAGAGATGCACGGAGAGCTTATGTACATGCGGACATGAACCTCCGGGTTCGATAGTACCAGTGAATTACCTAGGATAAATCTAGTTAGAGTATTTTATTTTGGTTAGCTTTTTTTAAGTCTGACTTCAATATTGGGCTATTATGTTGCACATTGCACAGATACTTGGGGTGTTTCTCCTGTGGTTGGCAACGCGCGTTCCTATATTTCTGTATTTTTCATAGAGAACTGATTACATTCGTTTTCTATCATATCTCTATGGTAACCGGCTAGGCGTTCTCTATGTTTGCTGGCGTTCTCTATGTTTGATGGTTCGTGTCAAATGTTGAATCTTCAAATTCTGACATGGAAAATGTTAAAGAACGTACAAGGTATAAGTGCAAAGAATGTGGTAAAGTATGTAGAAATTCTAGTAATTTAAAAGATCATGAAGCTTCACATAAAGGCATAAAAAGGAATGTATGTAATATTTGCAATAAGAGTTTTACTCAGGCACGTAATTTGAAAGATCACATAAAAACACATTCAGATACTAAAGGGTATATTTGTCAACATTGTAATAAAGGATTTACCAAGAAACGCAATTTAAATGATCACCTTGCAACACACTCCGATGAGAAAAAGCATCGATGTTCAATATGTGATAAACAGTTCACGAAACGGCGTAATTTAAAAGACCACGAAGCCACTCACAGTGATGTTAAAAAGTATATTTGTAAAGAATGCAACGATGGTTTCACTAAGAAACGTAACCTCCAAAAACACGTGGAAACCGTGCATAAACATAAGCCTGTACAAGAGGAAGATAAAAACAATAAGAGTGATGATTCTGATCAAGAAATGGAAGAGAAAACCAATGAAAGGAAGATGGATGAAAATGAAATAAAAAATGAAAAGTCTGAGGATGAATCAGTTAAGAATTGTCCAACAGATGAACAACCATCAATGAAGCATGATAAGGAATTGGAAAATAAATCATCCAATGCTGATGAAGTCAGAGAGTGAAGGAGCATATTTTTTCAGAAGGTAAATAAACTATATTTAATATAGATAACATTGGTAATGGAAAATGAGTTCATTAATTGAGGGATTGTTAGGGGAATGATGCACTATACAAGTTAGATTGGTCCACAGGTTTAAAACTATAGGGATGTGCACAGTTTGAAACTATGCCAGTTGTTATTAACATTCTTTACATGTTTGACTACATTCGTGGTAATAACATAGGGAAAACTTTAGTTTGATTTCCAGCATAACTTTTCCTAAGTCCTAGAGAATAACAGTGTGCACGTGCAAATGTTTATAGAGTTGACACTAGTTGGAACCACATATCTATAAACTCCTACAAAAGGTTTATAGAGTACTTGTTAGATGGAACCACATAACTGTGATATCGATGTGACCAACCTTCACAAAACGTTTATTAGAAATGGATGTACACTAACTTCCCCCTTCCTAACCTAACAAAATTAAGTTAATTTCTTGAAATGTGGTGTGGAATTAATTGTGAATGTTGGTAACGTCGATTTCACTGACATTTTGTGGAAATTACATGATGCATTCGTGCATGCACACTGTTGTTATGTAGAACTTTGAAGAAATCATCGCGTACATAGATAAATATTTAATAATGTTATACGTATCGTAAAATGTTTAAAATAGTATAAAATGTTAATAAAGACAGAAGAAGTACGTAGAGCAATAGAATTACAAGCTTATAATATGAAAAATCATGTGGAAATTAATCTAAAGTTGAGTCCCAACATACTTTTTTCCTTGTATTCCGACATTTGCTGATATGTCTTGCATTACTTAGTTTTTTTATATTCCGAAAAGTAGTTATGGGGACTTTTGCTGATGACTGTAGAGGAAAAAGTTATGTTAAGTTACATTCTTTTACGTTTCAATAGATTTGGATAGGTTAGATTAGGCGAGCTATATTTGGTTTACATACATTTCATTATATTTTTGATAGATTTGGGTAGATTAGATTATAGGAATGTTAGGTTAGCTATATTTAAGATTTAAATTAAAATGTTTTATACCTCACCTCATATCTGGTTGTCTAATTAAAAGACTGAATATTAGTTGAGATATAAAACATTTTAATTTAAATCTTAAATTGGAAAAACTGTACTTAAACTAACGTGAAATATTTTCAAAATCCTATAGAACAACATTGTACATGCGCCAAAGTTTATAGAGCCAGCAATAACCCACAGTTGAACCACATATCGATTATCATCCTTGATTATTATCCGTCGCTATGAAATTTAAATTACCAATATTTGCAATAAATCCCCAAATCTATGTTTAAAAATTATTTATAATATTAAAATTACCAAACGTTCATTAAAAATGGGTATACACTTACTTATCACTCCCTAATGCTGATCCAACCAGCGATAACCCAAAACAGCTATAGAAAAATCATAGACTAAGTAATATACTCTGTGGAGAAAATAGCAGTTAGCATCACAATATTGTCTAACAGTGTCATAATATTGTGATTTGCATATTTAAATAAATATTTCAGAATTGTCTAATAATGTTACAAAAATTGTTTGAAAAAGCTTAAAATATTAAATAATGTTAGTAAATACAAAAGAAGAGCTATAGTTTACAACAGTATAATTGAAAAATCAAGCGCTAGTAGAAGTGCAGTTGAGCCGTAAATTAAACCTAATTTTTTTCTATGAAAGTTTAGTAGCTATATTTAGTTTGTTAGGGCTGAACATCTCTGTAAATTTTTGTGGCAGAAAACTGTTTTCATATTCTCAAGGATGCAATCTTTTGGATGCTGCAGGACATTTGAATTGTCTATCCTAATAGGGAATACAGTGATACTGAGCGAGGCAATGTAACTTGTCTATAACATGAACATCTCATACATTGGTAAGTCTGTTTTAGCCCAACTAATATTGATGATTACTTATGAATCTTGAAATGGACAACTATTTACAAACCATATTAATAGTTACAGCTTATTGCCAACTTGACTATTTATAGCCAATTTAGGGTGCATGTTCACGAGATATTTCTATTTGATGAGAAGGCACATTACATTTCCTGGTAAGTTTCAATACATTTGGGAGATTAGATTATGATTTGAGTAGGTTAGCTTGAATTCTTTTTAGGCTCAACAACAGTTCTACTTACCCTTGATTTTTCAGTTTATTGTTGTAAATTATAACTCTTCTTCTATATTTACTAACTTTTTTAATAATTTAAACTTTTTCAAACAATTTTTATAACGTTATTTGATAACTTTTAAGTATTTATTTAAATATGCAAAACATTAACATTATGACACTGTTAGACAATATTGTGATGCTGACTGCTATTTTCTCCACAGAGTATATTACTTAGTCTATGATTTTTCTCTCTTCTTTCCAGCGATAACCTACTAACAGCCCAATGGTGGGTTATCACTGGTTTGGATTATTGCTGGTTGGAACGACGTTAGGAAATGATAAGTTAGTGTACACCCATTTCAAATAAACATTTGGTAATTAAATTATTTTCAGTCTGATCATCTTATCTCAATATTAATGTTGATTTGTTCTCGGACATGTTTCAAAACAATTCTGTTTTATCGTCAGCTTTTCCAGTCTTACCTCAATATTAATGTTGATTAACAAATCATTGGACATGTTTCAAAACAAATTTTATTTTATCGTCAGCTTTTCCAGTCTGAATTGTTTTGAAACATGTCCAAGAACAAATCAACATTAATATTGAAGTAAGATGATCAGACTGAAAATAATTTAATCAAAGTAACTTCAAAATATCACATCCTAAATTAAATATTAAATGTTTGGTAATTTGAATATTATTAATATATTTCTTTAAAATGGATTTGGGGATTTATTGCAAAGATTGATCATTCAAATTTCATAGTGACATGCTGCCATCTAGTGTAAGCTTTATAAACTTTAGTATGATATCGAAAATAATATGTGGCGAGCAGTGATAACCCACTAGGCAAGGATGATAATCGATATGTGGTTCGATGGTGGGTTATCGCTGGTTCTATAAACTCTGGTGCATGCGCACTGTTGTTCTATAGAACTTAGAAAATATAAGAAGGTATATTGGGTAAGTTAAATTGCTGTTTTTCCTTATTTTTATTTTATTTTCCATTAGATTGCTCAAGAATTCTTTCTAGAATAGTAATACACATACACAAGAAATTACCAGCAGTTGACAGCACATTTGTGTTGGTGTGTTTGTGATAGGTTGTCTATTCTGTTTCACCAATGGTAACAATAATACGCCCATTTTTAGGTTAGATTTACAAAAACTTTTTATAAAATTTTAAGACATTTTCAGGATTCTTTTAAAAAAACATATTTTTTATATTGCTTAAGTAATTATTTACATTCTTATAATGTAATTTGTGTTTTTTCTTGAAAATAATAATGAATTCACCATAGATGGCAGCACAGAAGATGCTGACAATAGAATAGTTGATGGCCGAAGATTTTCATCAGTTGGAATTGTGACTGAGGTGGACAAGGTGTTGTCTGAAACTGCAGTATCGTGAAAAACATGAAATTTGTGAGGTGAGTTATTAAAAAAATTATCTTCGATGAATTTAAATAGTCATTACCTCATAATGTTTACTTCCCAACATTAATTTTAACATAACCCAAACAATTTTTTGCTATATCTGTGGGTGTTATGTAATAAAGCAGCAGAAGAGAAATATTACTCAATTCATCAAGAGTTTGTATCTAGCGTATTTTAAAAAATAAATTAGGAGATCAGGACAAAAATTTCACTCCACATGTAGTGTATAAAACTTGTTCCGAAAATGTAAGATAGTGGTATAACAAGGGCCATTCATCTTTGCCATTTGGCGTTTCTAAGATTTGGAGAGAATGATAAAATCATTATAATGATTGTTTTTTGTTTGTGCAAAATATAGAGGCCATTATGTATCCAAACCTGCCATCAGCAATTAGACCTATAGCACATGGGCCAGATATTACAGTTCAAATATCACCAACAACATTATAAGAAAGTAACACGAGCTCCTTCCATCTCCATCTTCCATGATTTTAATTTGTCCCTAGAATCAAAAGGCAACAATCCACATCCAATCAATCAATCAAATTTGGTATGCAAATATTTAATTTTAGGAAGTGATATTTTTGAGGTTATTTTAATTATATTATTTTTAGTCTGATCATCTTACCTCAATATTAATGTTGATTTGTTCTTGAACATGTTTCAAAACAATTCTGTTTTATCGTCAGCTTGTCCAGACTGGTGTGGCGAGTGTTACCACGCTCTGATAACTATTAGACGTCACTGCTACCTTCCGGGATCGCTGGGTTATGATACTGCTGTACTTAGTAAAGGATTCCAAACATTCAACGAAGTTATTTACGACAAAACAGCCTGCCTCGGGCCCATAGAAGGCGGCTAACCATTCATCTTTCTTTTTCCACTTGGACAAGCATATAAATATAACACTGATTATAATTTGCATGGACTGACCTAATTTCGTTATGGGATAGAGAACAATGGCTATTCTTTAAATAAGAACAATGGGCGTAACATAAAATATTGGTTTTTAATACAAAAATAAGTGTGGATTATTATAAAAAAATAAAGTAATATAAATAACAGAACTATATCTTGGAACAATCAATCAAAGCCCAATAATAAACAAAACATAATAAGATAACGACGTACCATTCAAACAATCACACTCAAACGTCTCTAAGCAGAATCGAAAGTCCTTCTTCCATGCTGACTTAGATTAAATTAAATCCAACCATTCTTCGGTGTACAATCCACATGCTTATCTTCTGCATTACCATGCTAACTTCGTCCTTTGCATGGTACACTAGAGTAGGATTCCAACACTGAATCCACTCGTAAAGAACCCAAACGCCACTTGTTAGGCCGATCGACTGACTGTTCAAGTCCACTGAGATTGCCGAGCATATATCAGGTTCGCCAGGAGAAGGGATGTGCGCTACCAAGATGCGCAATGGAAAGGGTAAAGAAGGAAGGGGTAACCACACGGAACACAGGAAACATTGGCAGGCTTCACAAATGTTCGTAAGCGGGAAGGAGCACGAAGATGATAACTGAACCGCAAAAGGCACTTTCGGTTCAATAGCTCCCGCTACACACCTCCGGGTAAAAAGAAAAAGTCCATAGACTTCCAAATAAAGTCCAGAGAAGCAATCCCACGTTGGGAGGGGAACATATGCACTATTGGATTCCAGCGGTAACTTCAAAGCAAATCTTCCATCGTCCCCAATATCACGATCACCACACCTGCTTTCATGTAGACTATTCCAGCGCTGAAAAATAGACTCCAATTTGATTCAGCCGCCATAGCACAAACATTGCGGCGTTCCAGGTGAAGACTCGGGTGACGATAATCCTCGGATTGCCGGATCGCAATCCCGTTCCACCGCTTTCCAGGAATCCATAGTTCCAAAGCCACTATGTCGGTCAGCTGGGCACTCGGGGGTCGGCCGGATCCTCCAAGCGCTTGACTGCCGAACACTCCAGGCAATATACACTGTAGAACTGCCAATGTTTAAGGAAAGGTAACTGAAACAAAGAACAGGCGCAAACAGGAAAGCAGAACCATAGATATGCTAATTTAACATGTGTCATAATACATAGTAATTTAGCTTTAACAATTCAGCCCCTTTTTCATTTATTAGCCAGAACAAAACTGGATTTACTCGATAGTGGCTAGATATTTTTAGCTGAGCTCACATTGTTGTTTCATCACATGGCCATTGACGTTTTCTAACTCCAGAGTTACTGGTGTTAGGAAAACGTTTTACAACATAGGGTTCAGACCATTTGAACATAAGTTTTCCCATGCGTTGTTCTCCAACGATTAAAAGTGGATAATCGGGCGGGTTAACGCACTCTGATCGCCAACTTTATAACAGACATCTTGCTCTAGCCTTGTTTAACCTTGTTTTAGCTACGTTCTCTTTAGCGAGCTTAAGGTTCTTGGAAGTGCTTCCTCCCATTTCTGAACTTTATCGGATTGTTTCAAATCACTTAAATTGGCTGCCGTAATGTGCCAATTTAACTCTACGGGATGCATACATAAGTCTACCCAAAAATGCATATCGGCAGGGGTAGTTTTTGTCGACTCATGGACCGCATCGTGACACACCCAAAGCAAACAACGGCAAATGTTGATCCCAAACATTTTGCTTGACATTATGAAAAATGGTAAGCCCTGCTTTCAACGAGCGAAAAAACCTCTCACAAAGGTTAGGTTTTGGATAATGGGGAGAAGTAGTAATGCGACGAACACCCCAATCGAAACACATATTCTTAAACATGCGAGAAGTAAAGGCCTTAGCATTATCCGAAACAATGGATTCAGGCACACCAAAGCTCGGAAAAAAGTTTCTAGTGAAGAATTCTACGACTGCATTAGATTTCAAGGATCTCACAGGATGAAGCACCACATATTTAGAGAACCCGTCGACAACTGCTAGAACCCCAACATTACTCGCTTAGAGCGAACTAAGGGACCAAAGAAATCAATAAAGAGTCTTTGCATGGGAGCTGTGGAGGCTCCGCCGAATGAAGACCAACTTTAGTATTAGGGGCAGGCTTAGCTCGCTGACAATCAACGCAATTCAAAATGTATTTACGCACATCCTCACCCATATGAGGCCATAATATTGTCTATTGAGCTTTTCCATAGTCTTGGCAATGCCCAAATGCATGCCCAAAGGAGAATCGTGATAATACTTGAGCAAAACAGGCCGCAGTACTACGGGAACCAACACCCGATTCTTCGGACCTTTTCGAGGATTGTACACTAATAGACCTCTATGTAAAGAGAAATCTGGACTATTTGTGCCAGCTCTAACTTGAGCATACAATCTCTTACAATCATCATCTTCTTGTTGATGCAATTTAAGATCTTTAAATGATGCAGGAAAGTTCGATAGAAGATTGACTTGAGGGTGCTCCAGACCTTCATCTTCATGGAACAGTCGCGATAAACCATCAGCTACTGCATTATCAGATCCTCTAACATGAACTACTTCAAAATTAAAAGCAGAAAGACGCACAACCCACCTACCGATTCTACCAGGGTACCACTGTTCTTACATAACCAAGAAACTGCTTGATTATCAGAGTGAACCACAAAACGGTTATGCTCCAAAAAGGTACGGAACTTCTCACAACCGAAACAATAGCTAAAATCTCTCTTTCGTAAATGCTGTATTTTATTTCGGCTTCATTTAAAGTGCGACTAGCATATCCCACAGGCGCTAAATTGCCTTCAATTTCCTGATTAAGAACCGCACCTAACGCCCTATCACTGGCGTCACACTGAAGAATAAACTTCTTATTGAAATCGGGAACCTGTAAAGTGGGAGCCTCGCAAAGAGCTAATTTAAGACTTTGAAAAGAAGCTTCGCATTCTTGACTCCATAAGAATTTAGTTTTCTTTTTCTTCAAGTTATTCAAAGGAAGGGCAACTTGAGAGAAGTTAGGAATAAATCTGGCATAAAAGCCCACCATTCCCATGAAACTTCTAACGCCTTTCAAATTCTTAGGTGTAGGAAGATTTTTGATGGCTTCAACTCTCTCTGGGTTCACCTGGATACCTTCGGCTGACAGCAAATGACCCAAAAACTTTATCTTAGAACATCCCAGAGTAATCTTTTCCGGATTGACAGTTAATCCTTTATTGTTTAACCTTTCAAAGACTTCTCTCAAATGAGCGAGATGTTGCTGCATATCAGAAGAATACACGATAAGATCATCACAGTACTGAAAAACTTACTTGTATTTCAAATCTCCAAACAATTTGTCTAATTCACGACTCAATACTTGACTACCCACACTCAAACCCATAGGCAACATATTAAACTCGTAAAGACCATTGGGAGTGACAAAAGCCGTGTACTTTCTACTGGATGGAGTTAATGGTATTTGGAAAAAGGCGGAATGCAAATCAATTACGGAGAACACTTTGGCTCCATGAAATATTTGGAAAGCTGCTTCCAAAGTGGGCAATGGGAAACAATCAAACACCACTTTATTATTAAGCTTCCTATAATCGATAACCAACCTATGGCCTCCACTAGCTTTTGGAACAAGAAAGGCTGGGCTCGCATAACTAGAACGACTTGGCCTAATAACACCTTGTTGCATAAGCTTATGAATTTCGCTTTGTAACAATTGCAACTTAGGTGGAGAAAATTGAAAGGGTGGAGACCGCACAGGAACATTATCCAACAATTCCAGTTCACAAAAACTGTTTTTTGCTCTCCCTAATCGATCACTAAATAATCCAGGGAATTCTTTCACCAATTTAGATAATTCCTCTTCCTCCTCAAGATTATTGAGAGACATAACACAACATTGTTCCGAAGGATTCTTACCATATGCATGCCCATACATACAAGGATGTACTTTAAACGGCAGCGAAACGTCTCGAGCAAATCTGAAATTACAGACTCCATTCTGAAAATCAATCCTCATGCCGGATTTCGACATAAAGTCATAACCTAGAATAATTGGAACAGGTAACTCTTGGGCCACATAAAACAACTGGTCCCATGAAAACTTATTTATCTTTAAGTGTAAACGAACCATTTATCTACAGAGAAAACTTGATTGTTGACTGATTTACACTTCAAAGAAGTCTTCTTCAAAAATTTCTTAGGTAAAGCAGAGATAAAGTCTTCTCGCACAAGAGAAATAGAAGCACCACTATCCAATAAACCGTCTATTTTCTGGTGGAAAACTTCCACCGGTAAATGAGGCAAATTTGCCGAAAAAGATGACGGTCTATTTTTCCCTGAAGGAAATACTCTCTTAGAAGCTAGAATTCTTTTCTTATGCTTTCTCGAGGAAAAAGTCCCAACATTAACCTGAGGAATGGTTAAATCTTTGGACCGACATTCTCTAGACAAATGCCCATACCGCTGACATTTCCAACACTGTAGATTCTTCTTTGAATACCCAGAAGGACGATTCGTCGAAGTATTAGATTTACTTAAATTGTCGGTTTTACTTCTTTCACTAAAGTCCCTCTGTCTTTCAGCAATTTCAAAATCCGCCACTTTCCTGGCTAAGAGACACATTTCGGCTACATTTCGAGGTTTTGTAGTAAATACCAAATGCTGTTTAGTAGCCGGGGACATATTTTGCAGAATAAGATCAATTAACTTCTCTTCCGAAAATGAAGGATTCAACACAAGTGAAGCTCCTTGCACATTGGAGATAAACTCCAACAAAGATTCCTTAGGCATTTGGAATCGGCGTGACACAAATTTAATCCAAAAGTCTTCCAACAATCTAGGAGGCAACAATGAACACTTCACATGTTCTAAACTTTCCATCCAAGAGAATCTCAACTTAACAATTTCACTCCAGATTTTCAATAAGATTCCTCCGATGCAACTCAAAATTGAGTTCACAAAATACTCATCGGGAACCAATTTTAATTCGAAAATCGAGTTAATTTTGATGAGGAAGACCACTAGCGATTCCTTATCTTCACCCTCACAGGGATCTACCTTTCCAATCAACTCTCGGAAAATCCGCTGATTATTCTGCTCCATAAAAGAAGAAAGGTTGGAGACAGTTCCACTAGATAAATCTTTGATAGAGCTAAGTCTACGATCACTCAAATCCTCTTGAGTTGCGTTATCGACAATGAACTTACGCTTTATTAATATTTGTTCAGGTTGGGAGAGAGAATTCATGTAATTTTTAAGCCGCTGACGTAATGTGTTTACATCACCTTCAACCTCTATACCTAGCAGGCCTAATTCCACAAACGAGCTTATCTCTGGATATTACATCCACCCAGCTAGGCATGTTTATAAAGTATGATAGACACAAGATGTAAACAACAATAAGCGAACGTAGTATTACTTGCATAAATCAGTCTCTGTTTTGGAACGAAGAAAGATGAATCAATGTTTACGTAAAGTACAACAAACACGTAAACCAGTACTTAATAACTTCAACATAAGTACAGCATATCATTCAATATGAAAAATACAAAGTAAACACTTTGTTACCATTTGGGCGCAATTAAACCCAAAAACCAAACCCTTAACCACGCTCTGAGAAACCATTTGTGGCGAGTGTTACCACGCTCTGATAACTATTAGACGTCACTGCTACCTTCCGGGATCGCTGGGTTATATGATACTGCTGTACTTAGTAAAGGATTCCAAACATTCAACGAAGTTATTTACGACAAAACAGCCTGCCTCGGGCCCATAGAAGGCGGCTAACCATTCATCTTTCTTTTTCCACTTGGACAAGCATATAAATATAACACTGATTATAATTTGCATGGACTGACCTAATTTCGTTATGGGATAGAGAGCAATGGCTATTCTTTAAATAAGAACAATGGGCGTAACATAAAATATTGGTTTTTAATACAAAAATAAGTGTGGATTATTATAAAAAAAATAAAGTAATATAAATAACAGAACTATATCTTGGAACAATCAATCAAAGCCCAATAATAAACAAAACATAATAAGATAACGACGTACCATTCAAACAATCACACTCAAACGTCTCTAAGCAGAATCGAAAGTCCTTCTTCCATGCTGACTTAGATTAAATTAAATCCAACCATTCTTCGGTGTACAATCCACATGCTTATCTTCTGCATTACCATGCTAACTTCGTCCTTTGCATGGTACACTAGAGTAGGATTCCAACACTGAATCCACTCGTAAAGAACCCAAACGCCACTTGTTAGGCCGATCGACTGACTGTTCAAGTCCACTGAGATTGCCGAGCATATATCAGGTTCGCCAGGAGAAGGGATGTGCGCTACCAAGATGCGCAATGGAAAGGGTAAAGAAGGAAGGGGTAACCACACGGAACACAGGAAACATTGGCAGGCTTCACAAATGTTCGTAAGCGGGAAGGAGCACGAAGATGATAACTGAACCGCAAAAGGCACTTTCGGTTCACTGGTTTTATTTATGTTGCATTATGTTGCACAACCTGGATGTCAATGTCAGCTCCATCCTGTGGTTGGCCAAAGAACCTCCAAACAAGGTCACGCTCCATCGGTATATCAAAATTCATAAATGAATTATGAATTTTGATATACCAATGGAGCGTAACCTTGTTTGTTTGGTAAGATGATCAGACTAAAAGTAATATAATTTGGTATGCAATTTTGATCTTACAAAAAAAGTGAACTTTTAGGATCGATATTGAAAGAAGACAATCTTTAGTTCCTGGTACAGCTTTTTATTGGTATAGATGTTGTGAAGAAGAATTTAAAAAGTATTTCCCTGGCTTGATTGGTCGCCTAGGAACAGTTTATGAACTGGCAGATTGGTGTTTATTTATTGACTCTAGCAAAAGAAGTCTAAAGGTATTCTTCTACATAATGGGAATTATTCTTCTTCATTACATGTATCCAGCCTTAGCTGATGACACAAATCCATTGGATATTTATGCTATAAGTTGCAGTGGGGCTGCATTTGAACATGCAGCTTATGTGGGTGGCATTCAAGGTGAGTGCCCACGAGGTTAAAAGAAAGAGATATAGGAAAGACAGAAATGAACCCTTCGGCCTCGAATACTCTAATACCATCAGGGCTGAAGAAAACAAGAGGTCAGGCAAGGGAGACTGGATAATAAAGTAAAAAGAGGGACCTGGTACTAGAAAAGGAAGAAATACCAGATCGGTTAAAGATAAAAGTAAGGAGCAACAGAAGTAAGTGGAAGCAATGTTTTGCTCAGCTTGGGCACCTTGTGGTCGCCATCCACATATCCCCTAGATGGGGATCCCTGAGGATCTACATAATGGGAATAAATTAGTTCCAGTAGTTCATTCAGTGTACATGAAAGAAACATACACAAACATGTGTACTATTCTAGAAAAAATAAAATGTAATGAACAGAAGTGCTATGTGTGCTGTGACCTTAAGGTGTGCAGTATTTTATTAGGGCAACAAGGAGAGTACACAAAATTTCCATGTTTTTTTTTTTGTGAATGGGACACTAGAGCCAGGGAAAGACACTGGAAAGTAACTAATTGGCCGAAAATAAAACAACTGGTGCCAGGGACACAAAAAAATGTAACGAATCGCTCATTAGTTGATTCTGAAAAAAATATTGCTAATTTCTTTGTACATTAAATGAGGATGATTGAAGTACTTTGCTAAAGCTTTGAACAAAAATGGCCCTTATTACCAATGTATTGCTAAAAAATATCCATTACTGTCAAAGGCAAAAGTGAAAGAAGGCATTTTTGATGGCCCACAGATTTGCAAACTTATTAGGGATATTATTTTTATGAACTGTATGTCTGACGTGGAACTACAAGCTTGCGAATCATACAAGGACATGATCAAGAAGTTTCTGGGTAATGTTAAAGTTGATCAATATGACAAAATTGTAAAAACCATGCTCGAAAAGTTCAGGGTACCAGGATGTTACTGGGATGTGCTATGAGCTTGAAGTTACACTTTCTCTACTCTCATCAACATTTCCCAGATAATTTAGAACATGGTGAGAGATTCCATCGAGACATAAAAGAGTTGAAAAAGAGTTGGAAATGAGGTACCAGGTTCGATGGATGTCTCCATGATTGCTGACTACTATTGGTGTCTGGTAAGGGAAAATTCTTGGCCAGACCACAAGCTCCAATCAACTCACCATTCATTTCTTTCTAAGTGGAAGAGAAAATAGAGATTTTAAGGTATGTTAGGAGTATGTTATTTCTTTGAAGGACAAGATTGATAGGGCACTTCTCACAAAGAAGTAGTAAGCAAATTCTATTATATATATCACAAGTTATTAGATTATAAGTTACTTTGTCTTTCATCCTGGACATTATTCTTGAATTGTCATCGTCAAAGTAAAAATCAATCACTTTCTTGGTCATCTTTTCTGAAAGCTTCTTTCCCTTTCCTTGGTTCAGGAAGTTATAGAATATATTTCTCAGTTTACAAGTATCATATGCCTGGTGTATTATATACTCAGAAAGTCAAACATTTCATTTTCTTTGTTTTAGGCCAAGACAGTAGTACCAGGGTAAGTTGTTTGATGTTGACCTGTTTAGTTTTTCTTTAATTAGCCCCTCATCAAAATGTTATTCTTTTTATTATAGATCTTCTTCTGCTGTCTCAAGTTCTGGTTCATTTGCTGATAATTTATGATACTAAATTATTTAGTATCATACATTTACTGATAAGTGAAACTTTTGCCTTGCTGCACCTGATTTGACTGTGCCTAGAGACTGAATTCAGTTGTTTAGGGAATAAGTCTAATTGAAGTAAACTGGCATTCGATCTATAGATGATTCTTGAATCAAATCTGTAGACTTACTAACTTCAGAAAAAGACAATGTTGTGTTTTTTAAGTTGTGAGTTTGATACAAACTTTACACTTGTGTATTGGACAAAGCCACCCCAGGAGTCATAATTAGACATGTCTCTTATCATAATATTTAAACAAAGTGACACTATGAAGTTTATATTAATTAATAAATAGTTAGAATTTTAATGGTTCACGTCATAATTGTAGATTTCTTGAAGACTATTAATTTTGATAAGCTATGAATCATTATATCTTAGAAGGAATTGATAATGATATGTAGCATATCGAAACTATAGTCTTCAAGAAATCTACATTATTATGAGGTGAGCCGTTAAAATTCTAACTATTTATTAATCTATCTTAATTCCTTTCATTCTATTATTTCACATAAAATTCTCCATAGCACAACAGTGCTAGAAGGCCCTTGGCCTACCAGCCAGCTGCTGCCCTCACACCCACATGTGTCAATCACATAAGTACAGCCCATACAGGAGTGACATTTATCATCATATTGGGTCCCCAGCTGTTATAACTGGTTTCCTCAACCTGGAGCCACTACTTATTATAGCTACCCAAATGCCTCACGATGCTGGATGAGCACTGGTCCTATATTGGCTGAAATTCCTTGAGAAAATTTGTTCCCCCATGGAGACCCGAATTAGTGCAAGTCCCATAGCTCTGTGCAAAGGCATCTTGCCTTAACCACACGACTATGGTGCTTATAATTTCACATTAGGCTGATTTAATTATATAGGGCCTACTTAAGAATGTTGAAAATGTTGCAGCACAACCTTTGATTGAGTGTGAATTAGGCATTGATATTTCTCTATATATTTTGAACAAATAGAGTTACTAGAGATATGGGCTGGATATGACTAAGCCAATTTACAAAGTTGTGTTTTTCTTATGTCAATGTTAATATAAAATTATGGAATATTCACCTGAAAGGTCCATCTCCTCAACTTAATTAATCATTTAACTGTAGCGCTTTCGGGACTTGTCCCATCATCGGCAGGATTCAAAACTGGTGTTTCACTGAAGATCTGGTAGAGGGGGTTGCATGTATTGGGTTCATTTTCGTTTATCAGGCTGTCGTTGTTGTGAGCTGCTTTCATGAAATTAAGTTGAGGAGATGGACCTTTCAGGTGAATATTCCATAATTTTATATTAATTTGAATAATACCTCAACGGAACACATCATGAATCTTATAAAAGTTGATTATGTCAATGTATACAGTAACTTCAAACTAACACTCCATTCTTCCCTAAAAAAGCATTCCCAGAATATAAACACAACTGCTACCTTCCATATTTTTACCTAGAAGTGTACAAACAAACAGATATTATAATCTGTTCAGTTGAATTATGATTTTATATTTAAAAGGCATTTGGTCTAACTTTACTGTTCAAGGTCATTTACTTCTCATTCTCACAACTATTTGGAGGGAGTTGTTTCTTTCAGTAGCAGTTTACTAAGGCAAGTGACACCTCGTGCTTTATAATGTTGTTGCCAGTGCGAAATGCATTCCATTCTACAAGTTACTACGGTAACCACATTAGCCTAGAGCTGGTTTGACAGTTGAATTAAAGCTGCCATTGTTGTAAATATATCTCTTTCACTGCATGACCTTAAGCAGTAATGTAAAACCAAATGCCCTATAATGACAGAATAACCATACATTGTTATACATTTAAATCCATCATCTGTATCTTGCTTCTAAATAATATAAAAGATGAATTGGCAATCTTGCCAACTGTTTGGCTTGTATACAAATAGCAGAGAGAATGTGGCCGTCCTACAAACTGCTTCGAAGACCTTCAAATATAACAGACATAAGACTATGACAGTAGCAACTAATACTTTCCCTTCTACTGAAAATATGCTATTCCAATACTATAGATTGTTTCTAAAAAAAGTGTTTTACTTGTTAAACCTTATGTTTATTCCATAAACATTTCATGGTGCTTGAAGTTGTGGCAAATAAAAAAATAGTTATGAACTTTCACAATTAAATTTTATTTCCAGAGACTGGCTGTATAAATCGTGAACTTAAATTAACAAACTATATTTCTAATTCAGAAGGTTATTGTGCAATTTAATAAAAAAAAATCTCTAGCTTAACAACAACTGTAGAAAAGACAGAAAATTTTGGTGTTAATATGTAACCATTTTCATTCCTATTTTTGTAACATTCAATAGCTACTACTATACAACCGTGTAAAATTCATTCAAATTGTAAAACTATTCATAAGTATGCTTGTATATTTAATTCAACACGCTCTTATGAAAATCCCAACTTAGGTTGACATTTTCAAAATATTCTGGATGAATTGATCTTTTGCCATGCTTGACAGAATTTGACAGTTATTGCTGCAAAAGTTATCAAGCATGTAATGAGCCACAGTGCATATAAACTTACATTGTAATCTGCAAAAACATATCTTCCAATAAAATGTATTTTGTGTAATCTTGTTTTTATTCATTGTTTTAACTTAATGCTCAATGCAAATATTTTGCTCAATAAACAATATGTTGGGAGTATATGTATGTAACTTGACAAAAATTATAATTCTGTAAAAGTCAGTCAGCATTGCCCTTTAACACCATATATAATATATGTATTTGTATATTCATATATATATATATTTAAATATTTATTTTTCATTGCATCTTCATGCATCTTGCCATCTTAGAGCTGAACATCCTATTTTTCTTTTTCCATCTGGTTTGAATTTAAAATTTTTTTTTTTTTTTTGCTTTCATCCATTTTGTATTAATAAAACATGTTCTTTCTAATTTCCAAATTTTATATTAAGGTTAAAAAATTGTTGATTTCTTCCTATTTCTGTCATTGTTTATTTTGTTAATGTGTGAATCTACTATTAGTCCAAGATCCGGCTGCAAGATTACTACGTTCATAAGTGTAAGAACAAAATCTATTTTTTTCATAAAATTGTGAATGACTGAATACATTTTTGCCGAGTTGCCTATTAAAATTCGGCTGCCAGTATGTTTAATTAAAATATAATTAATTTATTCGAAGTAATTTGATTCACTTGTTATTAAAATAAATTATAATCAAGTTTGCAGAAATCAATATATAGAGCTTGAAATGTTTTGGTTGACATTGCAAACTTGGCCATAAAACCTCCTTGCGACTACAGCAGGCTGTGACACCAATCAGTAATAAAATAGCGGTAAGTACATATTTATTGTTTTATATTGTTTCAAATAAAGTTCAGTTCATTTAAAATGCTGCAATTTGTTTCTTATAATGTATATTAACACTACCTTTTGAATATATTTTTGTATATACAGTACATTGTACGTACGTAGTAAAGGGCAGTGATTTTACTTTCTGCTGCGAGGAGGTTACGACCAAGTTTGCAATGCCAACCAAAACTTTTCAAGCTCTACACATCAATTTCTGTTGAACTGGATTATAATTTATTTTAATAACAAGTGAATCAAATTATTTCAAATAAATAAATAAATAATATTTTAGTTAAACTTACTGGCGGCCAAATTTTAATAGGCAACTCGGCAAAAATGTATTCAGTCATTCACAATTTTATGAAAAAAAAAATATTTTGTTCATACACTCGAACGTAGTAATCTTGCAGCCGGATCTTAGACTATATGTTTCTCAAAAAAAAATGTTTCTGCTCTTTGGATTTACTTGTTAATAAAAAAATTGGAAAAAATATATTGGAGTCCAAATTGAATGGGACATAGTTTGTTTTGTGGGTTGACTGTTAAATTACATACAAGTTGACCTCATTTTTTGAGATATATTTGATTTAACATAGATAAAGAAAATCTTATAGTAAATTATGCACAATAAATTATTCATAAAATATGGTATCCTTCAAAATGAGGAATCTGGTTGTATATTGAATAATTATCTTTAATATGAAGAGGGATCGGAAAGTAATGCACAATAATTTTTTTCTGCCTTGGTATTGCAGCTGGAATGTTGAAATTTCACGAAGATGTAGTTTGAAGTTTTCATTACACAGGACTTTTCTTTTTTTCATGTGCGACTTTATTGGGAGAATCGTGAGCTATGCAACAATGATGGCATGCATGTTACTATTGTCAACTGCGAACAGCAGTGAAGTGTGGTTAGATTTTTGTGGGCCAAAGGGTATAAACCAAGTGAAATTCACAGGGATAAGTGTGGCGTGTATGGGGACAATTGTATGATCATAGGTATGTCTCCAGGTGGTGTGCATTCTTCCAAGAGGACCATGTGAATCTTTGTGACTGATGCCACATTTTGGGCAGCCGGTAACAGCTGCAATGTCAGAGACATTGAGGTGGCAATTTTGAACGACCGGCTTATACAACTGCAAACCTTATTGCAGCAGTTTAACATTTCCTGTGGTGCGGTATATGATATTGTCGTGGATAGCATGGGGTTTTCTTCTTACTTATTTAGACTTAAATAAGTACACAGTTGTTATTTAAAATTTTCCTTTTTGCTTTATTTTCTTCTCCACAATTATCACTAAATTTTCAAATACAATTTTGTTTCACAACTATTATTTTTATAACGTTAATCAGATAATCACTTCTAACACAGTTGCAGACACGATACTTCCTCACAGTCTAGCTTCCAATTTAACTTCTCGGCGTTCACTATCAGACTGGGGGTCGCCCCGCTCTCACCACATATTTATAGGTGAATAGATGGAAATTTCCAGGTCCATGAATGAGATATTTCCACATGGAACCCTCCAGTCCTCCGATGTTTCTCGAATGAGGGAACAGATGTTCCTAGAACTCTCCGGCTCATCAGCCCAGAAATATCGGTGGACCCGGACTCGCAATTGGCTACTCACCAATCCAATCCACCAATGTGAGGTTTCTCTCACCAGCCCGTGCAGTTTAAAATGACGCTACTGCAACACGTCACAATATTGTTCATAACACGTTGGGTGAAGTTAATGCTTGCTGGGTGCCTAAAAACCTGACAAACACACCACAAGGGCCAGCGAATGATGACAAGCTTGGATTACTTAACGCATTTCTGCACTGAAGGGCATGACTTTCTGAAAGGAATTGTCACTGGTGATGAGTCGTGGGTATTCCACTACACACCCAAAACAAAGCAGGCCTCTATGGAGTGGAAACATGCTGATTCCCCAGTATGAAAAAAAATTCTAAGTGACTCCATCTGCTGGGAAAGTGCTTGTGACAGTGTTCTGGAATATGCATGATGTTTTGTTGGTGGACTTTGCTGAACGCGGGATCACTGTGAATTCTGCAGCCTAAGTTAAAACTTGGGTTAAGTTGTGTTGTACCCTTCATGACAAAATGCCACAGCATTATGCTGACAATGTCAAATTTCATCACAATGCTCGCCCCCATGTTGCTGCTCATATTCGTGAGAAAATCACCAAATTCAGCATCCACCATACAGTCCGGGATCTTGCACTGACGGACTTTCATATGTTTAGTCCCATAAGAAATTCCTGGCTGGCTAATGCTTTACGACAGGTGCAGAAATTAAATCAGCAAAACAGACTTCTACAAACAGGGCATATTAAAACTGGTACCACGATGGGAGAAATGTGTTGAGAAAGTTGGTAACTATGTAGAAAAGATGTAAGTTCATATGTGATTTTTTGTTTTTTTGTTTACCTATTAAACTTTTTTGTAAAAAATTATCGTGCGTTACTTTCTGATCCTCCCTTGTAGATGTTATTCAAGGCAGTTCTGTGGCACAAGTGGTTAGTCGCTTGACGTCCACCTCTGGGTTCTGAGTTTGCATCTTGGTTACTCCATGTGGGGTTTGTGGTGGAAGAATTGGAGACAGAGCATGATTTTTCTTGGAGTTTCTCCTGATTTCCCCTACCAAAAACTGCATTCCAGCACTTCTCCATACTTATGTCATCAATTTTGTTTCATTTTATCTGCTGCCGTGATGGTGCAACAGATGTAGTCAGCCAGGATTTCATGAATTTACAGACCTTCAATGATGGGACTTCATCTTATATCATTAATACTTCAACATGTCATTATGCCGGACATGAATAGAGGTTTACTTTACTAGATATTGTTAACTTTGAATTGTAGCTAGCTGTATAAATTTAAAGAATTTTCAATAAAAATCTAACAAAGTAAGGATCTGTATTGGGATTTATTATTTTTTTTGTAGAATATCATTTGGATTACATAACAGCATTGTTGTGAAGTTATCATTAGGAATGATAAACATTTTTAATGACTGGTATTAGAGTTTAATACAGTTAATTAAAAATACAGTTTCTTATGCACTTTCTCACATTTACCAGGAAGCAGATTCTTACCACTCAGTAAAAATCTAAATTTTAATTTTGCATTAGATTTGCAGTTAGGTAATCCAAGAAACAGCATTGCCTAGTTTGTATATATATACGAGGGTGGGTCAAATATTAACCGGAATTTGTATCAGGCTCTGGTAGCGAACTGCAAAGGTTGCAGTTTGGAGGGAAGGTTGGTGGGGGTGTCTGGAGTAGGGATCTTGATGTGTCGCACTCCGAAGAACGGCCGCTTGCTTCAGTACGCCATTAGCAAGCAAGAGGTACACACATCTGTTGCACAATGCATTATTATTAAGTTTTTGGCGAAAGAAGGCACTAAACCTTCTGAAATTTTGAGAAGGCTCCATGCGCAGTTCAGGGAAGCAACCCTTTCGAAGACGCAGGTGTATGATTGGTGCAAAAAAATTTTAGCAGGCCGGGATTCAATGGAAATTGAGCCCCACCAAAGACGGCAACGAACAAGCATCACTGCAGACAACATTCGTGCTGTACGGGACCTTATTGAGGAGGATCGGCGCATAACAATTTCTGAAATTGCTTCACACGTTGGAATAAGCTTCGGAAGTGTTCAAGTCATCATCAGTGATGAACTCAAATTCCGAAAATTGTCTGCCAGGTGAGTTCCTCGGCTCCTCAGCCAGGAATTCAGTTGACATGAGAAAAACTGACGAAAATGTATTGGACACCTCTGGAACATCCTCCTTACTGTCCAGATTTGTCACCCTGTGACTACCATTTGTTTGGGCCACTGAAAGAAGACCTGGGAGGAAGGCGGTTTGGTGACAATGCAGCTGTAGAGGAGTTCGTGCGCAATTGGCTGACTACACGTCATCCCTCATTCTTCAAGGATGGCATCAAAAAGTTGCCAACTCGATGGCAAAAGTGTGTTGGAAATGCAGGAGACTATGCGAAAAATGAGGTGGTGGTTTTGTATTTTTTTGTTAATTCAATAAAATTGTAAACAATAATTCCGGTTTATATTTTGATTCACCCTTGTAAAATTGTATGCCTTAAGAGAAACATAAATTGGGAAGGCTTTTAAAGTGAGATTTTGTCGAAGTATGTTAGCCATGCTATTGATGTACATCTTTCACAGATATCAATGGGAAGTATAAAACATTTTAGCATTAATTCAGCTGTATGCAAGTGCTACCCAAAATCTTTTGAATAACACATATCTTTGGAGTCTTCCCATTTTTTTTGTTTTAAGGTATACTTATTGCTGTTATATGTATATATATATATATCTTAAGGTCACTAGCCATTTCCATGAAAACACTACTATTTTTATCTCTTCTTTGCATACACTGTTAGTTTAATAAAACTTGTTTAGCATGGAAGAATGGGTTGCTATTGTTGTGCACAGGTATGCACATTGCAATATGAAGGCGCCAGAGCTGAATTTACCCATAAATTCCATAAACCAACCCCAACAAAGGCACACATTTGTCTGCTTGCAAACAAATTTAAGCATACCGGCAGTGTGTGTGATGAGGCATGTCATGGACAACCACGCGTATCAGCCAAAACAGTGCAGCAGGTTCAAATTGCCAGTGATAGTTCGAATGCATCAACTTGATGCCTCAGTAGGGAGTTGAATGCCTCTTGCAACACAGTGTGGAAAATTCTGTGTTTCATTCTATGATAATGTCCTTATCATGTCTGCTTGATTTATGGAATCGTATCACAGAAGCAGCAGGCTTTTTTATGGTTTAAATGTTAAGGCCTACATTTTGTTTCACAGCTGAATTATGGAGTATGTGTTTTCACCCAGATGGCAGTCATGTAGAAAGATAGTAGAATATGTGTTAAAACCTTACAATAACATTGATTTTTCAGTCATTACCTTCATTGAAATGGATAGTGACTTTAGATACACTCTGTATACACACACATGTTAGTGACTTGCTCCTTAAATATTTTCTTTCTTGTACTGTATTTATTATATTTTTGGTTACATTTAAAATTTCACACTGTTACTAAAGGTGAAATTACTATATTTTTTTATTTGGACATTTAAAAATATTACTAATCCAAATGAGGTGAGTTTTTAATAAACTACGTATGAGAATTCCATTCAGGAACCACGTCTTTTAAAGGATATCGTGTTTGATTAGCATCCAAGGGCTCTTGGGTCGGATTGCTTTATTATAGTAAATTCTCTTTATGTATATATACTGGAACCAGATGTAATCACATAAGTCTCATGGACTGTAATGGACAGAACATGTGAACAAGTGGGGAATGAAAGAATAACGTGGAAGCTATCTTTTTTTACCTTAGTTTAACCTCTCCCTTTATAGGTATATTTATGTGCCCCATGCAACTGTACCCTTACAGAAACAAAATCTGTCGTAGGAGGATTTGGAACTTTGAATCGCTTACATACTTTTTTGACCTCACAAGGACTTGGAGTGCCTCCTCAGATGAGTAATCAGCTCAGTACTAGGGCCATCATCTGAGATAACACAAGACATGCCATTTACTTTTACATTCACACTAAAACAAGGTAAATATGATATGGATGATTGTGATGGCCAGATGATGTTCAGGGACCATTTGGACCATAAGATTTCTTGACGTTTTTCTCACAGGTTACGAAAAACCATGAAAAAACCTCACCCAGGAAATGTGGCCTGAGTGGGGATTGAACCTGGGCCAACTATGTATGAGCCATTGATATTTCCCTAAGATCAACAGCAGTGGACTAACATGGAAACTTCTTATAGGAAAACCAGAGAGAAAGCGTCCAATATGTAGGCAAGAATGAGATGGGAGAAAAGCATTAACCATGATTTGAGGGAGGTGAATTAATAACAGGAAATGACTGGAAGATATTAGCTCAGGATAGAGATGTTTGGATAGCCTCATGTTCAAATGGCCATGGTTGGTAGTTAAGTTTTATTGGTAGTTAGTATTGGTGTTGGAATGGGATATACTAAGCCTGTAATTGACAACTGAATAGCTATACTGCTTTCGGCCTTAATTTATGTTGTACTGTAAACAGTCACAAAAGGTATCCTTCCACAGGCATCTGTGATTGGTGGAGCGATGGTATTATTTTATGCGCCATCTGACTTGCTATCAAATTCAGGTGGCATTATATCTTTCACCAAAACTTAAGAACCTTGCTTCACACCACTACCTCAAGTTGGCTATTAGCGATACTTTCAAACCTTTTACTGTAAGCATTTCAGCATCTTATTGCAGGACAATTGTTGCTTTTCTTCACAGGTATTTAAAAGCAAGATAAGAAGGGTTGCATTTTGTTCACTGGAATTTATGAGTGGAAAAGAGAAGGGGTGAGTCCAAGGTATTTCCTGGAAATGAGGTTCTAAGTATTTTAGAAATTATTATCACCATTTTTCAAAGGTTTCCCTCTGATGTTTAACATATTCAACACAAGCGGCCATGTTGGAATAACTGAATATCCCTCTTCGTCTGCACGAAATTATGTTAAATTTATACTTTGGAGCTTGTATGTATTTTGAAGTGTCCCCTGAGTACGCTATTAACGTTCTGTAGGGTTAGTCCTTTGGAGGGTCTGCCTCCTTAAAGCCTTTGGACTTGCTTCCTTGTGTTTTATCCCCACAAGGAGGGTTGCCTCTTCCGCCTTCTGCCGTTAGCACTTCACTCTTGTTTCCCCGAGCTGGGTCTCTTATTTCATCCCCAGCAGCAATTTGGAGCTGGAACAGGCTAGTAAATAAGCCTAAACCGTGATGAAGAAGAAGAAGAAGATCAATTTAAACTTACTGTTCATTCATTTTTTATATGTTATATTGTGTTTTATTACTTTATTATTATTTTTGCAATAATTTTGTTCATACATAGTAGTTATATTATATAAAATGTGGAAGGATATACAGAGACTTAGATCTGCTGAAATGAGATACCTTCGGAGGACTGCAGGATACACACTATAGATCACAAAAAAAAAAAATGAAGACATCTTAGAAGAATTACACATGGAACCTTTAGAAAACAAAATTTCTGATCAATTTCAAAATCAAGATGGATGCAACATGTTCACCGAATGTGAGATCACAGGATACCCAAACAAATGTTAAGATAATCAATTGAGTTGGTGTTTACTTGATGAAAATCCATATTTATTAATTAAATAAAAATAAAACTAAGTTTTATTTTATTTAATTAATGAATGTTAAGATATCAACCTGCAGGAAGAAGAAGACCAGGATGTCCACTCAAAAGACTTTTGGGTGGTGTTTCTCTTGAGGCCAAACAGGTCAACAAATGGCCTAAATTTGTGAATGTACTATGATGATAATGATGAAAATGTAGATTGATCAGGGAACTATGTTTTCATCTACGTCGCTGGACAACGATGTGATTAGGTTCATGTGGCCAATTAAATCACACTTAACCACATGCTTCTGTCTACATTACAACCTAAACTAAGGCCGAAAGAAGTATATCTGTTATGAAAATTAGTAAAATCTGTTAGAAAAATTAAAATTTAGGTTGAGATATCATGCCTTGCCACATGACACACTGTAATATTTTGCATATCATTGTCAGCCAATTTAAATGGTTTTGGGAAAAAAAAAATTAATTAAAGAAATTCAGGCAACAAAAAAGATTGAAAGAATCTGCAATCTGATTCAAAGAAAGGAAAACAATTTAAGAAAATTACATATCATCCTGAAATACATAACAAGTTTAAAAAAATTTTCAAGAAATTCAATATTACATTGGCACCGATAAATAAATTTAGCCTTGGTAATCTATTAATAACTAATAAGAAATTGAACACACCAGATAGCAAAAAATCTGGAATTTATCAAATTAATTGTAAGGACTGCAATAAAGTATACATAGGAAAAACAAAAAGAAATTTGGACACTCGCACTAAGGAACACTTCAGAAATATTAAAAATGGTGAAATTGAAAAATCAGCTATTGCAGCACATAGTTTGTTGGAGAATCATAAAATTGAAAAAGAAGCCCTACTTTTAAAACATTTGGAAAAACCTTTAGAATTGACAATTTGGGAGAAGATATATATTCAGAAGAACAAATTAGATCCATGAATTTCGAGATTCCTGACGAACGTGACCTCATCTCTAAGTTCATCAAATCAACACCAGATGGCAACGTTATTGATGGAGATTCCAACAAAAATACGGTAGTCATAATGTCGGTTGAAAATGGGAGAGATCCTTCTCTCGAAAACTAGTTCCCGTGTTTGAAGAAACATAAAATATGAGGTAAGATGTTAAAAAATTACTCATTAATTTACGAATTAAGAACCTCATAATGTTATTTCCCATATTAACTATGAACAATAAAGTTAGCCTTGGTGCTTCAGAGCTATCTTGCCACAGATTTATATAATTGTATTCATGTGCACCGAATTCCAGTGGTGGCTCGTGGCTCTGAAGTTAGATGAAGAGCTGCTAAGAAGGATTATTTGTACATACACTTATCTTAATTATTATTAAACTTACCTATTTCTTGTATATCAAATTGATCCTTCGGTCCTTTAAGGCTGCAAACTTCTCGGTGATATCTTCATGGAATGGGTATGTCTTCATTAACAGCAGTATAAGTTCTTTCTGAATTGTAATATTGCCCAAAGAAGAAAGTCTCTCTTCTGAAATTGCATTCGTCAGGTATGTTTTTATACGCTTCAGACAAGAAAAGCTTCTTTCCACAGATGCTGTTGTAGAGGAAGAGGAGCATAACTGTGGAAATTCTTAAACCATGACCGTTTGAAACTAAGATTGTAGAGCTTAACTGAATGTTTAACTTCTTTTATACCACATATTTGTAGAGATTCAGTAGGATGCCCACAACTTAAAACTTCCTTTTTATCATCTTTCCAACATGACAAAGTGTTCCCAATAAACACACATTACATCATTAACAGGATTCACATTTAAACCACCATAACAATAGCGCAATACGAGAGAATTTCTTACATGAAGCCTTGAAGCAGATGGCTAAATCCCTCTTTGTTACTTCACTTGGAGGATTTTGTAACACTAGATCTCAGTGGGTGACATCATGTTTGTCATGGCGACCAGTGAATGCTGACTATGAGCCAGAATGACAGCACGCGGCACAGACACTCTGGGTGGATTTCTCAACCGAAGTTAAAACCAAGACCGCGGTTTTCCGATTTTTTATTGTTTCCATAACAACCATAAAAACTGAAAATCTACAGCTGTTAATTCCTAAAACAAATGTCTGAATAATGCTTATGGTTTCATAATAATTTCTGTGAATTTCAGTCATTTTATAGGTGTTATGGAAACAATAAATAATCGGAAAACCGCGGTCGTGGTTTAGACTTCGGTTGAGAAATCCATCTTCTGTGTCACAATGATGAGTTCCACCTTGTACAATAATACAGAAATATGTTTCTACTAAAATCAACCGTGATAAAAACTTTAAAAATAATTCTGGTACAAATAAGGTGAAGTGGCACTTCATTTACTTCCCCTAAATAGCCGCCCCTTCCTAATTCAGTTCCCAGTACCAGGCAACCTGACCACTTTTTTTTTTAAATTAACCATTTCAAATCAAATTTGCTTGTTCCTATACCTTAATGTGTTTGTGTTGTTCGGGGTACATCTTAGGAACACAGCTCATGTGAATATAACAATATTTTTTAACAGTATTTTTATTAAAATGAAACTATATTTATTGTTAAAATTGTCACACTAATGTGAATTACATGAAGACATTAACTTTTAATTTAATTAAATTTTTTTTTGTAATAATAGTATAAATAAATGAGAAAAAAGTTTAAATTAGACTAAAAATCTGCTGTTAAACTGAAGAATTCATATGTAGGAATTTCCATATTGTTTGGAGCATTTGCTTTGATTTTATACCTCTTGAAAATAGCACCCATTGTCTGACAGCGCAACAGTGCAAGGGGAGAATTCTGATACACTTGAGGATGAACATTTGGAATTCGAAGCATAGTACTGCACTCCACATTACTGTATATATTTAATTCTTCCACATATGATGTCAGCCACATTGGAGATGGCTGGCGTAAAATTAAACGCAATGCTTTAACATCTTTCAAGACAACAAAACATTCAGTTGATTTTATGGAAATGATATCTTGACTCCCTTTTTCATAATGTGGGTTCGGCATCAATACATATCGCGGTAGTGCCACTATCCACTCACAAATTTCTGATTTATCAGAATTGGATACTGAGATTGCTGTATTTTCATTTTCGTTAGCAGCAGAAGTCATGGGTTTAGCTTGACCAGGAAGTGGTCCAATTACTTTATTGCAAGACTGAAGCAGACATTTATTAGTATATCGAATAGGAGTTCCTTTTTCAAAATAAACCAAAATTGTTATCCAAGCAGTATAGAAATTACGAAATACTATCTCTACAATTTGAGATGGAGCTGGCATTATAAGATCAAGTACTGAACATCCAGGATTATTTATAATGCTCTTCTTCTAATGTGATAGATATTGGTCCCAATACTGAAAAGTTAACAGTTTTTCTTTCATTAGAATTTTGAATCGGTACAAGTCTATAAGGAGATGATGAAGTCTCAGGTTTGGTTTCTATAACTGATAGGTTAGGCCTGTTATCAATTTTTGGTATTACTGTCATTGGTATAATAGGTCTTGCAGATTGGGTACCATTTGGAGATAAACATGTGTTCTGTTCTTGAGGTTCATTTTTATTTTCTTCACTCATATTTACTTTTTGGCAAAGCTGTACAAATTAAAACTTAATTCTTAAATAACTGAACATATTTCACTAAAATATACCTTCCTCCTTTACTAAATAAATGAGTTTTATTTTTAAAACATACTGAAAAATTTGGCAAATAATCATTAACATAACAATAAGATCAGCATATAAATTAACAATTGTATAATAATTTAGTTCTCAGATGTATGCAGCATATAAATTATAAAATATGTTGCAAATTTATAAATCATTAAAAGGCTGTAAATATTTTAAAATTAATACAATACCCTGAGTTGAATACAAAATACTGTATTTAGTATTGCATTGTGATTTTGAGTTCAGTGCCAATTGATTCTTTAAAGCACTCATATAAATAATTTAGTAGGCAGTGACTTAAGTAAATATTTCTGTATAGATAGTGAATATACATTAACTTAATTTTATTCTTGAAAATATGTGAAGTTTATGTATAAAATGAGCAGTTTCAGAATTGTTATTTAACGTAAAATTATTATATTTATTATTAGAGTAAATTATCAATAATAATATAATAATTTTATGGACTATTTAACTCATGCCCCAAATGGCAGTCAATGACCAATCACATTTCAATGACTTTTGATTTACAACCAATCACAGTCGTTTTTCACCTTGATTTTCATCACTTTCAGTTTATCAAGTGGCTCCCAGATTGTATATATAGTGCACAAATGTAAAAGCAGATTCTGTTTGCGAGATATAATAGAAAAACATTCGTAGCAATTGATTATACCACCAAAAAAAAGGGAAAAGAAACCACTGTTTGCACTTTCTTAAACTTATTATTTCCCAGGTATTAACCTTCCAGAAAGATTTGCCATTGTTCAGCATAAATGTAACCGTTTTTTAAGAGGGCACCAATTTTTTTATTTGTAATGGTGGTTACATCACCCACTCACATAAACCCCCAGTATGACTGGAGGGCCACACATGCCGTTGGTTAATGGGTCCATCGGACCTTGCCGGGAGGATCTATATATTTGAATCCACCGACCATTCTCACAAGCACCATTTGTGGACCATTTCTACGCCGTGGCATGCCAGCGTAAGTGTTGAAATAGCATTTCCTCTATTTCTGATGATGTGGTTATACCGCCATTACTCGGTCCTCATAGCCTCATTTGTAAAAGCAGGTTGCACCACGAGCAGGTTGAGGTTGAGATTTGGATAGGAGAGGTTATGGAATGCACTTCACTATCCTTTGCAACCCTTTGTATATAGATATATAAGTAAAATCACAAGTCAGAGAGATACAAAGAAAGAACCACTCAAATTTAATGGGAAAACACTTACTTCCAACAACTCTATTGCTGAAGCTTTTAATAAACACTACAGCTCTCAACACAAACTCCCTCCTAAAGCTAAAAAGAAGCAAAGGCAAATTAAAAAAGATCTCAAGACTTTTAAGAAGCATCAAGAACAAAAGAATGATATATTCGGCAAAGAATTTACCATATGGGAACTAAATTCTGCAATACACGAGTTACAAGACAACAAATCTCCTGGTCCAGATAAAAATACATGTTGAATTTTTGAAACATCTTGGCCAAAAGGGAAGGAATACACTACTGAAATTATTTAACCTATCATGGACCTCTACTGTACCTACAGAGTGGAAAAAAGCAATAATTATTCCTATTTTAAAAAAAGACAAGACAGCTGATGATATAAATAATTACAGACCAATCTCTTTAACAAGTGTCATTGCAAAAAACAGCAGAACGTATGATTTCAGCGAGACTAAATTGGTTCTTAGAAAGTAAAAACATACTAACAACAGCACAAACTGGATTCAGGCAACATCTATCTACAAAAGAAAATACAATTCAACTTTCTCAAGATGCCAAAGAATCTTTCAATAAACATCAAGATACGCTAACAGTTTTCATTGATTTTGAAAAAGCATATGACTCGGTATGGAGATATAAAATACTTGAAAAACTCACAAAACTAGGCATTCAAAACAATATGTTAAACTGGATCACCCAGTTCCTTTCACAACGTTTCTGTGCTACAAAATACAATGACAGTACTTCCAAATTCCGACAAATAAAAATGGGCCTCCCTCAAGGTGCAGTACTAAGTACAACCCTGTTCAACATCTACATCAACGATCTGCCACCAGCTATATCAAACACAGAAATAAAGACAGCTCTTTTTGCAGATGACATGATTATGTGGACATCTTCCTCACAAATAGAAAAATCTAAATCATCTATGGAAAAGGCTCTTAACCTACTAGAAAAGTGGACCCACAACAATTTAATGGCCATTAATACAGACAAAACAACGTTTCAAATATTTAGCTTGAAGAAAAAAATTCCAAAACTAAATCTACAGTTCAAGAAAACAAATCTGAGACAAACAAATGAAACAAAATATCTAGGAACAATTTTTGATTCAAAATTATCATGGAGAAAACACATTGAAGCAGTAGTAAACAAAGCAACGAAAAGATTCTCAATCTTAAAAGATTAGCCGGAGCAAAGTGGGGCAGTAATCGCCAGACTCTGAACACCACATACAAAACATTCATCAAGCCAATACTACTATACAATGGGGAGGTAATAATCACAGCAAATAACTCGAACCTGAATCGCCTAGAAGTTATGCCAAAATCAGGCTTTACGGCTTATAACTGGCGCAGCAAAATCAACTCCAATCGCAGCAATGCAAGCACTAACTCAGAACCCTCCAATATGTCTAACTTTAAGAGGAACAGGCAATAACACAACATGAGAAAATGTTACGATTAACAACAACAAAATGGGAAAAAAGGCAGTTACAACCAAGCAAGTTGAAAACACAAACAAGTTTCTTGTCCAAAGTAATGGAAATAAAAACAGATTTGAATCTTCCTAAATCTAAAGAAAATATTTTGATCAGAGATAACCCTCTTACTTTTGAACCAATTAACATTCAGCTAAATCTAGAAGAACCAGTTACAAAATCTGAAACTCCCACACTTGTACTAAAAGCTCTAGCATTAGAAGTTGTGAATAAGAGATATCCACCAGAAGAATGGTTACATGTCTACACAGATGGATCTACTATTGATAACAACTCAGGATCAGGAATTACATGTGCATTATTTTCATTTTATCAACCAGCAGGATACCACACAACAAATTTTGATGCAGAAGTAACGGCTATTCATATTTCACTCCAACAATTACTATACAGAATAAATAAATTTCAAAATGCGGTCATACTCTCTGATTCTAAGGCAGCAATATATGCAATAAATTCACACAAAAAGAAGTCAATACAAATTAAAGAGTGCTACAAAATGATTCAACAACTCCAAAAACTACAGAAAAGAATTCAATTGCAATGGATACCTGCACATTGTGGAATTGCTGGAAATGACACTGCTGATTTTCTTGCCAAAAAAGGCTCCAATTTAATTCAGAATACTACTAAAAGCTTACCTTTCACATCCATAAAAAGAATAGTTAAAAACAAATATAAATCAAACAAAACCAAGACCTATGTAATAAAGCCAAAGACAAAAAATGGAATATTTTAGTAAAGAAGCCAGATATTATTCCAGAATTTCCACGTAAAACTACAGTAGCAACATTTAGACTGCTTACAGAACATGACTATTTAGCCAAACATTTATATAAAATAGGAATCTACACGAATCCAAATTGTCCTCTATGCAATAAAGACGAAGAAATGAATGAAGAACACCTACAAACCTGTGAAGTATTACCTGTTGGATCCACAATAGAGAAATATTGGAGAGCAAGAACGCTAATGGCTTCGGTGCCAAGGCCCAGCATTTGAAAACAACAACAACACCTTCCAGAAAAATATAATTGACATATTTACATCATAGGGCATCAGAAATTAATTAATAACCTATAATGTTGGTTATAAACATTTTGATGTTTCATTTTTTTCTCCACTAGGGTGCATTCTTACAATATTGTGATTCTGTTTGGCAATAAATATGATCTGGTTGCATTGATGAACAAATTAAACATAAACATTTCTCATTTGTTTTCAAACATTGCCTTTTACATTAAATATATACATATTTTAAAATAACTATATTTAAATAATGATTTGTGAGTAAACAGCTTAATTTTATTCATTAAATAGTCCTAACAAATACTACTCTTGATTTCCAAATTATCATAAGTAATGCCACGAGTGATTTCCAAATTATCGATAAATTCACGACTCACGAAGTGAGGAGTGAATTTATCTAGAGAATTTGGAAATCAAGAGTGGCATTTGTTAGGACTATTTAACGAATAAAATTAAGCTGTTTACTCACAAATCATTATTTAACTATAGTTATTTTAAAAATATTTATATATTTATTGTAAACGGCGATGTTTGAAAACAAATAAGAAACGATAGGTACGCTTCTACTGCTTCTTTTGTTTATCACTGCAACCAGATCATACTATTTATTGCCAAAGGATCGCAATATTATAAGGAGGAGCTTTCTTTAATATGGTAATTATAACACTGATAAATATTTGGTGAAACACGACTCTGAATGGTTGTAAAACAGAAATCATTGAAACGTGATTGGTCATTGACTCCCATTTGGGGCATGAGTTAAATAGTCTAAATAAATTCACTCCTCACTTCATGAGTCATGAATTTATCAATATAATTTGGAAATCACTTGTGGCATTACTTATGATATATTCACAGGGAACTTTGTTGTAAATGAATTTGTCTTGAGATGTGTATACACACAAATATCAGGTGCAATATAGAATAATAAAATTAGTACCTCCTGATAGGTGCTGTTGTTCTCAACTTGACTAAAATCTTTTAAACCTGAAGGCCTTTTTGAAACTGGGTTCCATTCATCAGCAGGTTTTGGAGCTACTGAATGATGTTTTGTGCGATTCTGTAGAGAAATCTTCTACAAGATCATCATAATAACTCCAGCTGCGAAAGCCTAAGTCAATATATCTGTAGAGAGAGTTTTATGTACTAGGTGTGTTCTCGTTTAAAATCATATACCGTATTTGCTTGCGTAATTTGTACACTTTTTAATTTATTTCGGCCATTGAACAATTTGGGAGCGTAAAATATGCAGAATTTTAAAATTAGAGGCCCTGTTCTGAGTTATCTCAATTATGGTAGGTAAGTATAGTAATTACGAATACAGTAATTTTGTCATTTCTTATAATTTTATAGCATAGCACTAGGTAGGTAATAGTAGGTAATCTTGAATTATACAAATAATAAGCATGCAATAATAAATCTATAAACAATAATAATTATTATACAAATGAAACAATACAAATACTGTAAATTGTCTATGTTGTGAGAATTAGCAATTTCATGTGCACATAGTTGTAGTACATTGTGTGTAACTGCGATACAGTCATTCCGCAACTGTTCAAAAAATATTAAAAGTTTGTCTTCTACAGCAGGATATTTACTAGTTTTCGGGCCATGAAATGCCATACTGTCACTTCTTGGATTATTTAGCACGTCTTTTTGTTTCCTCCAATAATGCTGTTGGATTCAAGATGACTCTGAATTCTCTTTCTGCTGCACAATTACCAAAATGTTCCACGAAACTTATCACTTTCAATTTATATGATGCTGTGTAATTTTTATTTTTCTTTCCCATCTTGAAATACAGTATAAATGTAAGTGCACGTTAGAAGTGTTGAAAACTGAAATACCGGTATTTATTTTTCGAAAACTTGTCTCTACCAAGGGCAAGCATTGTTAAAGTAGCAGGACTCTGGGTTTCTTTGTGAAGCAGGTAGTTCAGTTACTAGTAAATGACCTACGTAGGAATGTAAGAATTAACAATGGAATTCAGGGAAGAAAAAACCCTACCTAAACTGAAAAGAAAATGTAAGCCATACCTAAATTATGTGCACTAATTATGCAAGCAAATACGGTAGTTGTTTATTTCTTTTAAAAATTTTAACTTCTCCAGTATATTTATCTTTGGCAGGTTTCTCTCTCTGTGAATTATGGTTAGTGTTTTCTATTTTTTCCATGTGGTGGCCAACACTAATCATGTGACTAGAATTTCCTTCTGTGTATATGAAATCTTTAAAATATTCTCTGAATCTGACGAAAGTCGACATATACAACAATAAATATAATCACAACATAGAAGATAGAATAATAACTCTAACAAAACTAAAATTAGACAAACTAGAAACCAAAATACTTGAACTAGGTTACAAATTCAACTATTCCATGAGTAATGTAGACAGAATATAACAAAATATAATAGAAAGCAAGATAGCAATCATAAACTCAAAATTGATAATACAGACTATGCAAGACATGAAGCCACTAAAAACTATTAAAAAAATGTCACCATAAAAAACAAAGAAAGAAAAAACTTAAAATACTTGAAATATCCAAACTTCAGAGCAACAACTTAATACATACAAAAGTCTATAAAGACATCACCACAGTATTAATGGACAAAGATGAGTACATAGAAAAAAACAAAGCAGTTTATAAATAAAAATAATTTCATGAAAATTGAAAAAAGACCCCATAGCAAAATACAATAGAACATTACAACAATTAATAAATCATGTCCTATGGTCATAACTAGCAATGAACATAGTAAATTTGCAAACAACAAATTGATAAACAACCCAACACCTTCAATAATGAAAATGCTATCTAATATCCACAAAATTGTTACTCCAATGAGACCAATAGTAAACTGCATAAATGCTCCTAATTATGAACTGTATCAAAATTAATTGCTTAGAAAATATAAGAAGAAATTTCATTGGGATGCCCAAGATCTGGAATTCTAGTAGGAATATTTTTACAAGAATTGGAGAACAAACATTTTGAAAAAAATTATTATAATATAAAAATAATTGCAAGAATTCAACATCCACAGAAAAAACACTTGCACAAATATAATTGCATAAAATATTCAGGTTTCAATCAATAGCACATAAACATGCAATATTCCACAGATTAACAAACATCACATCAAGTAAAGAACATTTTAAGAAAGAATACAATCACATTTTACAGAATACAATCACATTTTACAGAATCGTACAATCACATTTTACAGAATACAATCACATTTTACAGAATCGTACAATCACATTTTACAGAATACAATCACATTTTACAGAATACAATCACATTTTACAGAATACAATCACATTTTACAGAATACAATCATCACATTTTACAGAATACAATCACATTTTACAGAATACAATCACATGGTAAAGTAAAGTAAAGTGATCCCACAAAGGCCCGGAGGTCCTTGAGGTAGTAGGAGGTTAAGGATCCCACTTTTTCTTGACAATCGGCGCTTTATGTCAGCCAGGTTGTCAGCCCTGCGTGACGGCCGCCTTTACCCCAGAACAAGCATCTGGTACTCATTTCTGTTAGAGGCTGAGTCGACCCCAGGGCCATAGTGCCGCCAGAGGGTTTGGATCAGTTCAAAAATCCTGACCCCAACGGGACTTCAACCCTCGACCCTCCGGCTTGTAGCTCAGTGCCTTAACCACTACGCTACGGCGTGCCCCACAATCACATGGACTAAATGGTTTTAGTAAGAAGATAATAAATAAGTTAAATAAATTCAAGGAACAAAAATGATTGAGAGAATATATCACCTTACAAACTGATAATAAGAAGAAAGAAAAAGATTCAAGAAATTTTACTTACCATCCTGAAACACAAAAAATTAAAAAAAATATTTAGGTTATTCAATATTACATTAGCACCCATAAACAAATTTAGCCTGGGTAATCATCTTGAAATAAGTTAGAAAAACAAACTCAATTATTAAATTGAACCTCATAATGTTATTTCCTAATGATTTTAAAATAAAAGAAAAACAAAACTCGAGATAGTAAAAAACCTGACTAGGAAAGACTAAAATTAATTTAGATACTTGTACGAAAGAAGACTTTGAAAATATTAAAAATGGCAAAATTGAAAAATGGGCGATCACAGCTCATATTTTGATACAGAATCACATAAATGGAAAATACACTAAACTATTAAAAATTTAGGAAAACATATGGAACTAACAGTTTGTGAAAATATAAATATCCGGAAGAACACATACAGGTCTGTGAATTTTGAAGTTCCCAGTGAGCAAATTTGATCTCGAAGTTCATTTAACCTGCCTCATGTGGCAGGTGGAACACTGGCATTGGCGATTCAATTTCAATTAGTTGGAGTGTAGCTGATGATGGAGGTGAGAAGTACATATTATGATGCATTGTTGATCTGTTGCTCAAATTACCCCCTTTGAATTTCGGACTCCTTATAACCCAATTGGAGTTAGATTCAGGTCATGTGCAGCTAGCAAACACCCTCTCCAGACATGTTTTCAGGAGAAATAATTTTTCGGATATGTCGATTCTAGAAGAATCTGCCTCTCTAGTTTTACATTCAAGAGAAGTCTAGATTGGCATCCAGATTATTCCTATATATATATAACATATATAAGTAAGAAATACAAACTCAATTATTAAATTGAACCTCATAATGTTATTTCCTAATGATTTTAAAATAAAAGAAAAACAAAACTCGAGATATATATAAGGAGGTTCGAGGGTCGGATTGGCCAGTTTATGTTCTGACCGGTGAATCAGTGGAAGAGTGAAGGACAGTTAAGTGTTATGAGAAAAGCCAACAGAGAGTGTGAAGAATTGAGTTGTAAAATAAAGTGTGAAAGGTCCTGGGTTCGAGCCCCAGTCTGAGTGTATAATTTTTCTCTTCAAATATAATCTATCCAGCGTTGAGATGTATGAAATGAATAATAAAATAATAAAAACATTGAAAGAAGCCATACTGGCTTTATAATGAAATATAAAATTCCCAATTATAAATGTCTTAATAAAGAAGCCACCATTTGCAAGATAGAAGCAACGGTTTGATAGCATTTGGTATGCTGGAATTAGCAGCATACGTAAGAGAAAAATTTGCATTTAGATTGGAACTCACTCGATAGAGCATTCGCCTAGAGTGCGAAAGGTCCTGAGTTTGAGCCCCAGTCTGAGCGTATAATTTTTCTCTTCAAATATAATTCATCCATTAGTAAAAAAGAGACTCTTATAACAACAATTTATTTGTGTGAATATGATGAAATATTGTGAAATGTATAAAGAAAATTTTAAAATTTTGTGTAAACATTTGTAAAATTAATTTCAAGAAACATGACCTAGATATAAACACTACTACATATGCAACAATATTTTTTATGAAGTGAAGTATAAAAAAAATTTCAATTCAATTTTGCAATATTGATTGCCTCATAGTGTTACTTCCTTAGAATATGATTTTAAAAAAGAACACACCCAATACGTACAACTCTCTCTATAAAAGCACACAAAACAAGATTCTACAGTTCAAAACCTTCTGCTGATAATGGAACGTGCTTTCCAAAAGGGCTTTATGTTTTAAAAGGTTTTACCATGTTGATAACATCAATAGCTATCAGATACTAATAATATTATTTTATATTGTGACTAACATCTCAATGAAATTTTATTATGCATTTTATTAGTATTGATATATCGGGTGAGTGTGTGTACACACAATACAATGCTGATTCTGTCAATATGCAGCTTTCTGATTCCAGTATCCTGTTGTTACAATGTTTAGATGAAGCACATTTTTATGGAATAGGAATACTTGAAATTTCTTCCAGAGAAGTGTTGTGATGTACAAAGGCCATGTCCAAAAAAAAATATCTACCGTTTTTAACTGCAAGACACTAAAATCCAGCACCAAATCTCTCATTTAAACTATAGGGAAGCAATCAACTCCTGTATTAGCAGACTGGATAACCTTCACTAACTGCTGTCTGTGCTGGACCCACCTCACTTCACTCCATTCTTAACTCATGCAGGGATGTACATCTGCTCCATACCATGGGTTGCAATTTGCTGGATCCTGGCTTCATTTCTGTACCTTGTCAGTTAAAAATGTCAGATAATTTTTTGAACCATGGCCGTGGTACACCACAACGCTTATGTGGTAGAAGTTTTTCAAGGGAGGTGTAGGAAGGTAATGGTGTGACAGTTGTAGGCGGCAGAGGACCCATTCATAAATATAAACGTTTTATGTTGAATTGTATTTACAATTATGGTTGTGTTTAAATATCATTCTACTGTGCTATGAGAAAAGCATACAGTATTTATAAACAAGTCAGTAATAAATCATAAATAATTTGTAACATTTTGTTTTTTTCATATTCTTAACTTTGCATACCCTGTCTGAAGAATGGATAGATCTGTCCGTAATGTTTGCCAGCAGAGATTGGAAACACTGAAAAGGCAGATTGAGGAATAGGAATAAGTAAGTGTAATGTTTATATCAAAAACACATACTTATCTCCAATAGCACTGCCAGATTCCACCCGTCTATGCTCGCACTTGACCAGATTTACTAAGACTTTCGGTTTCCACCATCATGTTTTTTACTATGTCAGCCTATGTTATGCAAACCCTCGACAAACAGTGGACTGTCAACCTATCAGTGCATAAAAAATACCAAATTTGTTTATTAATCCTTCTTTTAGGAATTCTCACTATGAGGTATATTCATTACGGTAGAATTTTTTATCACTGCACTTCATATTGGTTCTTATTTGACGGATACAACTGTTTTCAGACCCTAGTTTTTCTGTACCATCCTCAGTATCGTCACGACCGTTGTTCTTCTCGTCTTGAAGAGCTGTCCTTCGCTCTTTCTATTGGCTGACTGAAAAACCCCTGAAACCAGGTCATTCTCAACCGGGTATTTCAAAGTTCATCAATTTCTTCTTTTCACTCTTTTGAAATGTAGATCTTTTCCCAAATAGTAAGTTCTTTTGGTTTTTTCTATTTTGTTTTTAATAAGTTAGCTTCTTCCTCAATAAGAGCACCCAAAAATTCTACAAGCATCAGTAGCCTGATTAGAACTAAATAAAATGAGAAAAATAGAAAGAAGAAAATGCAGGTATTATCAGATTAAATGTGAAGACTTTGAGAAGATTCTACATAGGAAAACCTCAGAGAAATTTGAAAACTAGAGTGAAAGAACATCTCAGGAATTTCCAAGACCTGGGAAGTAGAAAAATCTGCAGTGGCTGCCCATGCGTGGTCTGAAAAACATCTTATCGAGAAAGAAGCTAAATTATTAAAACAAATAGAAAAACCAAAAGAACTTACTATTTGGGAAAAGATCTACATTCAAAAGAGCAAAAAGAAGAAATTGATGAACTCTGAAATTCCCGGGAGAATGACCAGGTTTCAAGGTTTTTCAGTCAGCCAATGGAAGGAGCGAAGGACAGCTCTTCAAGATGTCAGAACAACGGTCATAACGTACTGAGGATGGAACAGAAACTATGTTCCGAAACTAGTTTATAGTCAAATAAGAACAATATGAGGTGAGTGATAAAAAATTCTACCTTAATTGTTTATCAATACTTGTATAATGCTTATTAATATGATAGTAAATACTGTAAGTAAAATTCTCTTTATTTTAGTAAAATTTCATCACTTCACCTCATATTTTTCTTAGACTAATTTTGGGACCCTGAAGAGCAAGAGGTGGCTCTTCAAGATGACATAATAACAGTTGTGAAAATACTGAGGATAGAACCAAAGGTGCTCTCGAAACTAGTCTAAGAAGAAGAAGAATATGAGGTGAGGTTACAAAATTTTACTTAAATAAATAATACCTCATAGTGTTCATTCCTAAAAAGTTAAAAGTTTGAGAAATTAATTGATTAATGAAATCAAGTTTTCAATGAAAATATCAAGTTTTGTAATGACATTATACATATGTAATAAATAATATATTATGAGGTTCAATACTATAGAGCCACATTTATGTTTTGTCTTTTAATTATCTGAATACAGTGTTCTACAACCACTATACCAAATTATATACAGTACTCATAAATTATTAAAAATTAACAAATGTTTATGCAAATTGTGCATTATTGATTTCCAATTATTACATCAGTCTTGCTACTCTCAGCATAGCATATCCTAATCTTGCAATTTTTCAGTCAAGGTCAGTAATTTTTTTTTATGTGGAAAATTGAGGCATTGACATGGGAAAGGTAGTAAGTCATAAAAGCAAATTATACAGGGGAAGCAACATTAATTTTAATATAATTTTTACACTACTATACAAGAAATTTTATTTGGAAAATACTTACAAAATATCCATATTAGCTTTTCAAAATATATTTAAATTTAAAAGGGTCAAAATTGTTTTTTTGCTTCTCCTGTAAAATTTGCTTTTTATGACTTACTACCTTCCCATGTCAACGCCTCAATTAGAGAATGTGACTTCCTTTGGAGGGAAAGTTAAAAGTGATTTTTCCTGATTACAGAGAAGTGTAGCAAAAATATGAAAGCATACGATTAAGCTTGTAGCAGAAACAAACAATATTAACACATTCAGTACCGTAAACCAGTTAAGGCGTTTAAAGATACTATCGTGTATGTGGCTGTCGGTCAGTTAACTCGTTTTAGAGCGGGCGCGAACAAACTGCATTTATATTCGGCGCCTAAATATTGTGTTGGCTTAGTATGTCTTGGAGATCATAGATGGCATGTAAATGTACATTTTCTATTCCCGTTTGACACGTTTAACCTTGGTGAATCCCCTTTTATTTTTAAAACCAACAACACAATGGAATTTGTTCACCCAAACTTGACTCCAGGCTCCAATGCAGTCGTATATGTTTCTCGTTATCGCACTGTTGTTTGTGCGTGAGTGAAACCCATGGCGAAAGAAAAATATCTCATTGAAGAAGAATTAGTGAATATTTGGTATATTGATGATTCATATTATGAACTGATTCCTGAATTAGAAGATTCACAAAGTGAAAGTGAAGATGATCTTCCACTTCCTGAAATTGATACGCCGATACCATGTGATGTCAATCACACAAGTTATTTTACCCATCAAATCCTACTAGGATATCTCCTTTAGGTATGTACAAAATTTGAATTTTCTAGGAGTAATAGTTTGTGGATAATGGTCCATTTCCTGAAGTGCCACGAAAAGGGTAGCTGGGGTATTTAAATGGCTGGCCTGTGGGTTTAAATGCCCTGCTCAATGCCTGGTACTGAATGTGTTAAGATGTTATATTTTTAATTAACATTTTCCAGAATTGGACATAGTTTTAATTTAGAAAGAAAAATTAACAAGTAAAATCCAAGCAGCCGAGATGAAATTTTTAAGAAGAGTAAAGGCTGCACTAGAATGGACCAGATAAGAAACGAGGATATCCGCGAAGAACTGCAGATCTACTCCATAAAAAAAATATATTTAACACCAAGATACAGTGAAAAGAACATGTAGAAAGAATGGAAGAAAGTAGATTACCAAATAAAATCTTCCATTATTTTCCAAGAGGAAGAAGAGATGTCGGACGTCCTCGGAAGAGATGGTCTTAGATCTGTTAGTGAAGACGGAACAGGCAACTCTTGCCTAAACCAGGAAGTGAAGAAGAAGAAGAAGAAAAATTAATATTCAGTCCAGAATTCAAACTCTGGATCTCTGACTCTACATGTCAGTGCAATACCAATTACGCCATCCAAACTCCGATACAAGGATCTTTCCATTTATATAATTCTCTTTCATCAGAAGGCCCTTAGCCATCGCTACCATCAACGCCATCTAATGACTTCTTTACAAAGTGTTTTTTATTGAAAATTTATACATTACTTTTTAAGCAGTAAAGCTTCATATTTAGTTGTTATATTTTAAATTAACAATTTTCCAGAATTGGACATAGTTTTAATTTAGAAAGAAAAATTAACATTCGGATCGGGATTCAATCCCGGATCTCTGACTCTATGTGTCAGTGTGATACTGATTATGCCATCCGAACTCTGATACGAACGTCAACAAATCTTCTTCTTTCTTCTTCTTCCTTCCAAGTATTAGGCCAAGGCCTGTTACGATCCTATAGAAAATTTTCCCTCCAGCGTTTCATAGGACGGCCCAGTGATCTTCGTCCTCTTGGTATATAATTATAAACAGCTTTGGGGATCCGATTTGAATTTCTTCCACTTACTTGTGTTTTGCACTCTTTTAACTTTACTATCTAACCTCTCTTGGTTAACTCTTGTTTTTTTCGACCCCGACGCTATTTAGGGCATCCGAGGGCTAGGGAGTCTTCCTTTCTTTTCCTTTCTTCATTTCTTCTTTCCTTATTTTCTTTTCTTCTCCAGAAAAGCCTGACCAGAGGCTATAAGATGGCAGCCCCATCACTGGTCTTGCCTTCCTTTGGCCAGCAACCAATCGAAGGGACTATTATTATGCTTTCAAGTCTTATACGAGAATTTCCCGGAAGGATCAAACTAATGACGACCAAAGCATGAAAAAGGACAACAAATCTTTCCACTTATATAATACTCTTTTATCAGAAGGCCAGTAGCAATAGATGAAAGAATTATATAAGTGGAAAGAATTGTTGACGTTCGTATCGGAGTTCGGATGGCATAATCGGTATCACACTGACATGCAGAGTCAAAGATACGGGGTTTGAATCCTGGTCCAAACGTTCATTTTTCTTTCTAAATTAAAACAATATTAAACTTGTCAAATAAGTAACTCATTCATAGAGCATATTTACACTGCTATGTTTTCACAATGGGCTAACACAGTTTTTACCCATTTACATGCATGTAGAAACAAAGTTTATTTCCTTGGATGATTGATAGCAATCCTTTCATTCTGGAAACCTAGGTTCAGTTTTCACAGTGGTGGTGGTGGTGCCAGTAATGGTAATCATATTTTTTTTTTAAATGGATCATTAGATTGTGATTCAAAGCTGTGCTTGAAATATAATAGTAGTAGTATTTTATTTAACAATTTTCTTTAAAAAAAATTAAACATTAGAGAAGTGATTCAAAATTGGGCTTGAAAAATCTGGCAAATTTTGTGCCCAGAGGCCTCTTACTTCAGACTTGATGTTCTTTTATGAGCTTTAAATTAGAGCATGGGACTTATGGCTTTACTTCCCTTCCAGAGGAAGCCATACTTAGAATTTTATACTCTGAAAAAATTAATTTTGCCTGCCTGGATTTGAACTTGTGAACTTTGAAACAAGAGACAAGCATGATAATCACTAGTGCTGACTATATCCAACAAGATAAAGGTTTTAATTTCTACTCATTGTTTGGATGTGTGTCTCTTGTCTATTTTCTGTATCTTGTGAACATATGTCCTGTTTTCTCTGCTGTAAAACAGATTTCGCAGACTGTGTATGTCCAATGTTTGCAGAAAAAAAAACTAGTAAACGATCACAAGAGTCACTTGTGTTTTAATAGACCTAATAACAAGGATGAAAACATTTTTTGTGGACCTTAAACGGTATATTTAAAAAAATTCAAGGTGTGTTGAGAAAAAGAGACAGTTGCAGAACACTGTATTTAACAAATCTAAAAATAATTGACTTAGAAAATTAATCACTTTATTCCACATTTACCAAATACAAGATGACCATTCATTTTGAAATAGAAGTTCATTTGTTATAAAGTTTACAGAAAATCAAGAATGATACTGACTTACTGTGGCTTTAGAACATAAAAATATTGTTATGATTCTGCAGCAACTGGTAAACATGTTTAATAGTATTTGAAGAGAAAAATGTTTAATAGTGCTATTAAAATAAAAAAAATAAGCCAAATTGAATAGCATGTGGTCTGAAGAAAGTGATCAATATGTATTTTCTTAATAATATTGCTTTGTATAAAGTAAAAGTCAAAATATTATTGTGAAATATCAGGAACTCTGGGAAGAAGGGCAAATCTGAAAATTGTAGTTATGGGAAATTGCATTTGAAGTTTGAGAAGCAAAGGTTACTAAAGATGAATATGCAATTATGTGGAAATACTATTCACCCTTCCTCTGAGTCATGATTTGTAAAGGAGAAAATGTTCTTGCTTAGGTACAGATTAGTTTTCAGTGAAGTTTATTTTTTGACTTTATTGATATATTCTGTTAGAGATTGAAGTTCAAAGTGAACTCCAAAAATATTACACTTAAGAATTTTTAGTTTTATCACATTGGATTGTTTGACAATATAAAAGAAAAGTTAATAGTACAAGCGACCATTCTTGAGACGTTAATTAATGTATTGTACAAGGTAAAAATAGTGTTATTTTTTAATTAATATTGGGAAGTAAACATTATGAGGTTATATCATTAATAGTGAGTGGAGAACATATTTTTAACGACTCACCTCATATAATTTCAAATTTCTTTGATACCAGCGGTTTCAGACAATATCTTGTCCCTCTTCAGTCATGGCTTCCACTGATGAAATTTTCTGGTTGTTGATTTCTCTAAGGACATCACCTCTTGTGCTGCCATCTTTGGTTGGGATTATAAACTTTGTAACTAAATTTTTATCCACCGGAATATCGAAGTTCATAGATCGATATTTATTCTTCTGAATGAATATCTTTTCCCAAATTGTCAATTCCAAATTGTTTCAAAAGTTTTGCCTCTTTTTCAATTTTATGATGTTCTAGCAAACTATGTGTAGCAATTGCTGATTTTTCAATTTCACAATTTTTAATATTTCTAAAATATTATACATAATTAAGTAAAGTAAAGTGATCCCACAACAGGCCTCAGGAGGCCCTTGGGGTAGTAGGAGGTTAAGGCTCCCACTTTTTCTGGACACTCGGCACTTTATGTCAGCCGGATTGTCAGCCCTGCGTGACGGCCGCCTTTACCCCAGAACAAGCATCTGGTACTCATTTCCGTTAGAGGCTGAGTCGACCCCAGGGCCATAGTGCCGCCAGAGGGTTTGGGCCAGTTTAAAAATCCTGACCCCAACGGGACTTGAACCCTCGACCCTCCTGCTTGTAGCCCAGTGCCTTAACCACTATGCTACGGCGTGCCCCTTATACATAATTAGGAACGAAAAAAACTCAAAAAATTGAATTTGATGTATACAGGAAGAATATACATACTGATAATTATATTAAATCAATGGGTTTCAATCCTCTGGCACATAAACATGCAATATTTAAGCCTCTTATATAGATTGGTAAAAAAGAAGAAAATTTTAAGAAAGAATACAATAATATTCTAAATATAGCCAGATTAAATGGTTTCAATAAGAGTATAATATCAAACAAATTAAAGAAATTCAAAAAGGTACCCTACGAACTGTTAGTAAAGAAAAGAAGAAATTCAAGAAAATTACTTACCATCCAGTAGTACATAGGAAATTTAAGAAAATGTTTGACAAACACAACATTACTTTGGCACCAATAAATAAATTTAGTCTGGAAAAACTTCTAAGTACCAATAAAAAAAATCAATATCCCAGACAGTAAGAAATCTGGAATTTATCAAATAAATTCTAATGACTGTAGCAAAGTATACATAGGAAAAACAAAAAGGAATTTGGAAACACGCACTAAAGAACATTTTAGAAATATTAAAAATTGTGAAATTGAAAAATCAGCAATTTCTGCACATAGTTTGCTAGAACATCATAAAATTGAAAAAGAGGCAAAACTTTTTGAAACAATTTGGAATTGACAATTTGGGAAAAGATATTAATTCAGAAGAATAAATATCGATCTATGAATTTTGATATTCCGGTGGATAAAAATTTAATTACAAAGTTTATAATCCCAACCAAAGATGGCAGCACAAGAGGTGATGTCCTTAGAGAAATCAACGACCAGAGAATTTCATCAGTGGAAGTCATGACTAAAGAGGGACAAGATATTGTCTGAAACCGCTGGTATCAAAGAAATTTGAAATTATATGAGGTGAGTCGTTAAAAATATGTTCTCCACTTACTATTAAAAATAGAGTGTAATATATTTTTTAACTAGTTTAAAAATGAGCCATCTTATTGTAATCATTGATTACAATAATTTGTGTACATTAATTTACTTATTTCAATCATAGTAACAGCTTTAGCTTCTTAATATTAAATTAATAAATTAATTTAATAGAGTCATCTTATGTTCAGTAAAAGTTGCACAATTTGAACATTGTATAATACAGAATGTCTATAAAGTCACTATCCATTCCCATGAAAACACTACTATTTTTTTCTTTTTTTTTGTATACACTGTCAGCTTAGTGCAGCATGTTTATAACAGAAGACCAGTTTGCCATTGTATGTGTGCTAGTACATGGATTGTCATATGAAGATGCCAGAGCTGAATTTACCCATAAATTTGATAAACCAACCCCAACAAAGGCACACATTCATCTGCTTGTAAACAAATTTAAGCGTACTGGCAATGTGTGGGATGAGGCACATCATGGATGACCATGTGTATCAGCAGAAACAGTGCAGTAGATTTTCCAGTGATAGTCCGAATGTATCAACTCGACGTCTGAGTAGGGAGTTGAATGTCCCTCGCAAGACAGTGTGGAAAATTCTACATTTCACACTGTGAAAATGTCCTTACCACGTCTGCTTGATTTATGGAATCGTATCACAGACACAGCAGGCTTTTTATGGTCTACATTTCATTTCACAGCTGGAAGTTGGAGTATGTGTTTTCACCTAGATGTAGAAAGCCAGTGGAATATATGTAAAACTTCACAATAACATTGATTTTTCAATCATTGTCTTCCTTCATTGAAATGGATAGTGAATTTAGAGACACCTGTATATCATAAGATAAAATGACAGTACTAACATATTAAAGATTTGTACAAATTTATTGAGTATTTATCTATTAATATCTTTATATTCAAGAAATTGGAAAAGGAATCATGGCAAAAACCAGGGAAAATGTGTACTATTGTTCTTCAAAGAGTTAAATCACAAAAAAAAATTGAGAAAACGAATTGAAAAGTAGTTCTGTTAATTGAATGGTAACATAAAAAAAATATCATAACTTATCATATATAATTGAATTAGTTAGAACTAAAAGGAATGAATTTTTTTTTCCATTTTTCCAGAAAAAAGAAACAAAAAAAATGTAGGATAGTAAATGTAAGTTAGTGCATTTCCTGAAATATAAAATTCTTCACTTCCTTTTAGATCTGATCAATTCTATTTCCTTCTCCCCCTCCCATTTTTAAACAAATTTTATATAGGCCTACTTGCAAAACCCTATATGTTGGAATTAATTTTTCTATTTTTATTACCTCTAGTTTACTTTTTAAAATCACAAATACATTTCGTTCTTTGTAATGACTTTTCTGTAGGCGTACTCATGCATAGCAACACATTGCCACAGTTTGTACCATAAAACTACAATAATAATAATAATTAATTCTCACATATTAAGATAATTATGTTATTAAATTCACTCCTTTTGTAATTTGTAGTTTTACCCTCCATTCTTCATGTGTCTCTAATGTATCTTTGGTAGATACAGAATGAAGGAAGAAATTTATGTAGTTGCAGAATTTCCTGATCAACATCTACTGCACTTGATCATCAGATGGGCATTCATGAAAGTAATTATACATATAACAGAGTAAATTATATAAAATATAAAAAAGAAATACTGATGATAAAGCATAAATATCTGAAGAGACTTTCCTAACTGTTAGGGTAATATCAATGTTCCCAATTAATGTATCCTTCTGTATTTGAAACAAAATCAATAGCAATGACTTTCACATTCAGTGAAAAATCTAAAAACAAATTAACAATATCATTTTAAAAACTACTAATTCGCTATATATTCTAAAACAAAAATAAATTCTGTATAAATTAACAGATAAATATTTATACATTTTATATATACACTCTGTCCACAAATATAGTATTGTACTTTAAACTACTACTACTACGTCGCTTTGGATAATCGTATCTAAATGAAATTGGTGACAATCAAAACAGAAACTCAAAAAGTTTTGTGCATGTTAACAATGGAGAATAATGGACAACAATACAGAAACTAAACTAAATTTAATCAATTTTTTGTGATCGATATGGGTTCATTGTTGGATATTAGCAGAATGTCTGCAGCATCACTTGTGGAGGCCACATTCAATGTCTATGAGGTATAGCAAAAAACTTTTTGAGTTTCTCTTTTGACTGTCACCAATTTCATTTAGATACGATTATCCAAACTGACGTAATAGTAGTTGAAAGTATGATACTATATTTGTGGACAGGGTGTGTATAAAGAACAAGCAGGAGCAAAAACCTAACATTTACAGAGTTTGATGTTACATTTAGTTTAACATATTTCAGTTCTGAACAATTTGTTTTTAAAAGAAAAATGAATGCTTGAACCAGGAATCGAACTCCGGATCTCTGACTCCATGCATCAGCATTCAGTCCATTACACCATTTAAGATCTGATATAAATATAAAATTTTCTTTCCTCTTATACAAGTCTTACGTCCGAAGGCAGATATCCAGTGCTATTAATAATGCCATTCATTTCAAACAAACATATGTCAATAGAAAGCAAAATCAGCATATACAAAATGATAGTTCAACCAGTTATCATATATGGTGCAGAAACTAGGGCTGAGCTGATACAACAAAAACTAAACAAATAATAAGAACATGTGAAATGAAGATCCTAAGTACCATTCAGGAGAAAACATTATTGATAGGATACACAATACAGAAATTAGAGACAAATGTCAAATTCAAGACTTAACCAAATTTATTATAGAATGACGAAAATATTGGAAAGATCATATAGAAAGAATGGAAGACAATAGGCTTGCAAAAAGAGCTAAAGAAGATAGACCAATGGATGGGAGAAGAGCAAGAGGAAGACCAGCCATGAGATGGATAGACAGCGGCTGCATATCCAATATGTCTTCCTTCGAGGAGTGATTTGGGAAATAAACAGGATAAAAATCCTACAAATAAAAAAAAATAAGAAGAATTCAAAGTATTTTAATGAAAATTTTATATTATTTTAAGCGGTAATGCTTAATATTTATATGTTAAACTAAATATAACATAAAAATACTAAGCTTTACCACTTGAAAAGTAATGTAAAATTCTCATTAAAAATACATTGAATAGAAGTTATTAATAGTATAATAGTTATAATAGCTATCTGCCTTCAAATATAACAGAATTGTATAAGAGGAAAGAAAATTTGATTTTTATATTGGGTCTTGAATGGTGTTGTAATGGACTGTACACTGACATATAGAGTCAGATGTTGGGGTTCAATTCCTGGTTGAAGCGTTAATTTTTCTTTTCAAAACTTTTACAGAATTTGATTGAACTTTTTGTAATTCAGACTCCAAATCATTTATTAGGAATTATTGAAACTGATTGATGTAATGAAAATGTTTTGTTATTCAGCATAGAAAATTACCTGAATTTGTTATTTTGAAAAGGCCATATAACCTAAATATCCATTTTTATTATATGGATGTTTCTGAATAGAGCTATTTTATTTGCTGTGAAAGAGCCATTTCTCCAAGGCTTTTATGTGAAGTGGAATAGTAGAAGTAAATCTAGAAGAGTCAGCCGCGGTGGACTAGTGGTTAAGCTCCTTGCCTCTAATCCCGAGGGTCGCAGGTTCAAACACGGCCAGGGTCGATGGAGTTTTTAGGATGGAAAAATCCAAGGAACAAGTCCTCCAGGAGGGACTTTAAGCCATGGGTCCCGAGTCTGAAGATTTTCAGGCTCGTAAAAAATTCTTAAGCCTGAATGAAAAGGCCTCTAAGCAAAATTTACCAAATTTTCCCATCGTAGTACTACCTTGGTTTCCTAGATGTCAGTATGAAGTGGAACACTGGCCATGGACTACTCAAAATGACATCTATACAAAAACAAGTGTAACTAAATTAGTATGGTTAAAATTCTTCCCTGTAGGGGGGGAGAGCGCCTAAATCTCTGTAAAGGGAAAACATGGGCTTACAATACAAAACAAAAAAATCTAGAAGGAAAATATTAATTTCTCTTAGAGTTTCTTTATTATTAAGATTTTTATTATATTGTGTACAATTTGAAAATGTAGGGATATGGCCTTTCTAAAATAACCAATTCAATTTATCTTTCATTGTTGAATAATAAGAAAATTAAGGCATAAACTTAGAGCTCATGAAAGCTTCAGTAACTAGAATCATCAAAATATTATGAAGCTCTAATACATTGAGTTATATTTCAACTGTAAGAAATAATAGGGCCTATATGCAATACTTCATCAAGATTCAATTCTGATACCAAGATTGAGACGTAATTGTTCATAAAATACAAATGTGAGTATGGTGTGTGGTGCTAGACGAATGAATCGCAGAACATATCCCTGGAAAATAAAATATTTTTCACTTTATATAGCATGCATAAAATAAGTTTATTCTGTCATTAAAAAATTATGAATTACTGTCTCATATTTCAATATTCATGGTTACATTGGAATTGTATAAAAATATCTAATGGACATAAATAGAGAGTATTCAGAAAAAAAATGTCCAAAAAGAAAGAGGTAGTATGTAGTAAAATAAGGAACAAATTTTAAACATGAACCCTAAAATTAATATATTTGAGTTATTCTCTATAGTTCATAATCATTATCAATTTTTATTGTACAATTAAGAATTTTATATTCTGAGCTCTTTGGTCTAATCTTCACAAGTGCTCCAATAAACTTCCATTTCAATGTAACATTCTGACCTATATCTGAGGGAACTTTTAATTCTTTGGAACATCTCTGCTTGTTGCTAGAATGTCTGATAAGCGTTAACATAATCTCATAGTTGGATAAATCATATTTGAAGAGAAAAATTATATGCTCAGACTGGGACTTGAACCCGGGACCCTTGATTTTCTAGTCCAAGTGCTCTACCATCTGAGCTACCTGAGCGATCTAAACGCAAATCTTTCTCTATATACGTTGTAATTCCCGCCCACCAAATGCTTTGAAGCCTTTGCTTCTATCTTTGCAAATGGCGGCTCCTTTATTAAAAAGACATATTTGGGAATTATACATTACATTATAAATGCCAGTATGACTTTTTTCAATGTTTTTATTATTAATTTCATACATCTCAATGATGGATAAATCATATTTGAAGAGAAAAATTATACGCTCAGACCGGGACTTGAAACCAGGACCCTTGGTTTTCTAGTCCAAGTGCTCTACCATCTGAGCTACCTGAGCAAGTGATTTATCCATCATTGAGATGTATGAAATTAATAATAAAAACATTGAAAAAAGCCGTACTGGCATTTATAATGTAATGTATAATTCCCAAATATGTCTTCTTAATAAAAGAGCCGCCATTTGCAAAGATAGAAGCAAAGGCTTCAAAGCATTTGGTGGGCGGGAGAATTACAACGTATATAGAGAAAGATTTGCGTTTAGATCGGTGACTTGCTCAGGTAGCTCAGATGGTAGAGCACTTGGGCTAGAAAACCAAGGGTCCCGGGTTCAAATCCCGGTCTGAGCATATAATTTTTTCTCTTCAAATATGATTTATCCATCATTGAGATGTATGAAATTAATAATCTCATAGATCTTACATCATGTATGAGAATTACATACTCCATGGCCTATAAAATATCTACTGTTAAGCCAATCCCTGTCCAATAATAGTCAAATGGAATGTTTAATAGCACATTCTATGCTGATCTCTGTATACTCGTATATAAGGGTGAATGGCAATTGCACCAACAAATTTCAGGCTCTGATTCCTGACTGGAAATGAAGGAAAACATGTGTCCAGAAATGAATGATGTGCAACGACAACAAATTGTCCCGGGTAAGTAGCATAATCGCATCCACGTCACAACAGATATTCAAAGTGGCCTCCATAGGATGTAATGCACGTGTTCACACATCATATCATGGATTGCCTCACTCTTTTGCATGTTCTGGCCTCTCTCCGAATAGTGTCACAGGCGACGTGGACACACTGTTGAAGGGTATGCACATCAGGAACTGGTTCACCATACACAACGCTTTTCAGATGCCTCCAGAGGTATAAATCCAGGGGTTTAAGTCCGGTGATGTAACAGGCCATGCAACAGGGCCAAGAGAATAATGCCATTCATCAGTGCAATCTACCGTTGCAATGATGCATTTAAGTAACTCACTGGCACTATCAAACATGTAGGTTCATGGCTGCGCGGACATAAGCTCCCATACATCCCTATCCTGAGCCAATGTTTTCCAATCATCCCCTGTATAATCTACTTCCCTCAAATCATAGTTAATGTTATTCTCCCACCTCATTCTTAGTCTACCAAAGGCATTTTCCCTCTGGTTTTCCTACAAGAAGCTTCCATTAACGTCTTTCATTCCCCATTCATGCCACATGTCCTGCCCATCACAGTCTATGAGACTTAACTGTTCTTATTATATCTGGCTTCCTATAAAGACCATGTAATTCACTGTTATGTAGTCTTCTCCATTCACCTGTCTGTTCATCTCTCTTTGGTCCAAAAATTTTCCTAAGAACTTTATTCTCAAATACCCGTAATCACCTTTCCTCCCTTAAAGTAAAAGTCCATGTTTCACATCCATGTAATATAACTGGTAGAATAACAGTTTTACATATTTTCAGTTTAACGTTTTTGAAAGGAGTTGGGATTTCAAGAGTCTCTGTAATGCATAATAGCATGCATTTCCAGAATTGAGCCTATGTTTAATTTCTTTGTACATCTCATTCCTGTTTGTGATTATTGTTCCTAGGTATTTGAATTCAGCCACTTCCTCAAAATTTCCCTCATTTGTCATTAGCTGTCCATTTCCATTATATAATGTATTTTTATGTGTGACCATATATTTAGTTTTATTGATATTTACTTCCAGTCCTAATTTCTTAGTGTTACTCAGTAGTGTGTGCGTGTTGGCCTTTAGTATCTCCTCGCTATCGCCCAATAGTACTACATCATCAGCATAAACTAACAGCTTATTAATACCATTGAGCCTTCTTCTTCTTCACTTCCTGGTTTAGGCAAAAGTTGCCTGTTCTGTCTTCACTAATAGATCCAAGACCATCTCTTCCGAGGATGTCCAACATCTCTTCTTCCTCTTGGAAAATAATGGAAGATTTTATTTGGTAATCTACTTTCTTCCATTCTTTCTACATGTTCTTTCCACTGTATCTTGTTGTTAAATATCTTTTCTTTTATGGAGTAGATCTGCAGTTCTTCACAGATATCCTTGTTTCTTATCTGGTCCATTCTAGTGCAGCCTTTTACTGCCTTCTTCATCCTCTAAAGATTTGATGGCATGCTCTAGTACAAAATTAAATAGTAGAGGAGATAGTGCATCTCCTTGCTTCAACCCATTATGGATTTCAAAAGTATCCGAAAACTGTTTGGGAACTTATTCATAGGACATTTTTTTCTCCATTTCCAGGCAGGAATCAGTCTCTGCAGTTTGTCGATGTAATTAAAATTCACGCTGTATTTGGATGTTTTTTCAAAACAAGTTATATATAATTATAGTTTCCATATCTTGAAAAATTCCTGAGACCTAATATGCAGGTTAACAAGTTAAGAACAATAGAATAGATCTTAGAGATATTAAATTGCATACTAACTCCTTTCACTTTCTCTACATATATGTGTGTGTGTGTGTATCCATAGAGAAAGCAGTACAAAGAAGGTGCCATCAAATATTCACTGTACTCGGCATGTGATCGTCTCACTCACTATGATAACATATGGTTCAGAAGGTGTGTGGGCAGCCTCAAACAATCCGTCATGCAATCTAGCATCAAATTCTGCATAATCCTTCAACAAAGTCTTGCCAAAAGACCAATTCATGCCCAATGACAGTCAAATGGAATCTTTGATAGCACCTTCTATGCTGCTCTTTGTATATATATATTTATTTGGATGTTTTTTCAAAACATCTTATATGTAATAATAGTTTCCATACCTTGAAAAATCCCTGAGGTCCAAGTTTTGCAGTATACGTAATTACATGCCACATGTTCTGAAAAAAAGTTATTGTTAATTTAGCAAGAATCATTAGTTAGATAAAATAGACAGATAGATTATGATGTTGAAGTGTAATGGCATTTTGTGGAAGAAATACTTTGTGTGCAAAAATAGTAATTAGAGACGAAATTATTGAACAAGTATCCCACTTTAAATATTTAGGATGTGACATCAGCTATGGGTATGATAAAGATATTGAACACAAAACACATCAGTTTCAAGCTATTTGTGGTACAATAAATAGAACATTGAATAATAAAGCCCATAAAATTAAAATTAAAATTTTATAAAACAATGGCTGTCCCTGTCCTTTTGTATGGGAGTGAATCTTGGATTACCACTACCAAACAAGAAAGTAAAATCCAAGCAGCCGAGATGAAATTTTTAAGAAGAGTAAAAGGCTGCACTAGAATGGACCAGATAAGAAACGAGGATATCTGTGAAGAACTGCAGATCTACTCCATAAAAGAAAAGATATTTAACAACAAGATACAGTGGAAAGAACATGTAGAAAGAATGGAAGAAAGAAGATTACCAAATAAAATCTTCCATTATTTTCCAAGAGGAAGAAGAGATGTCGGACGTCCTCGGAAGAGATGGTCTTAGATCTATTAGTGAAGATGGAACAGGCAACTCTTGCCTAAACCAGGAAGTGAAGAAGAAGAAGAAGTGTAAAGTAAATATAACAATCAAGAGACTTGAAATTTTTAAAATTCATAATTCAACATGGATTATTAGTAATGATAATTAACATTAGGACATCAAATTAATGGACGATCACGCAGAACTGATGATGGAGTTTCAAGCCTTGGCTCTTTGAAATTAACATGTCATGGATTATTGTCAGGAAATGGATTTTTAGGAGCTAAAAGTTAAGATTACAATGCAATCTAATGAATGTTAATACTTTTTTTTTCAATTAAAAATAACTTGCACAGTTAATACTACTCATTGCTTATCCCTTCACATTAGATTTTGCTTTTGCATCAGGTTACTTAGTTACATTTTATTTAAAAACTCTCTTTAAATCAGGAAATTAATTTTGGGAAATAAAATGAGGTTTCCAATTTATAACTAGTAAATATTGAGTTGTTGAAATCTCACCTCATACTTCGTGATCTTCAAGCAAGGTACTGCAGTTTCAAGAAACATCCCTGTCATCTTCAGCCATCTTAACGACTTTGAAAATAGCTGAAGATGAGAGGGATGCCTCTCGAAATTGTGGCCACCACGAAGTATGAGGTGAAATTTCAACAACTCAGTATTTCAATGTTTTTATTATTAATTTCATACATCTCAATGATGGATAAATCATATTTGAAGAGAAAAATTATACGCTCAGACCGGGACTTGAACCCGGGACCCTTGGTTTTCTAGTCCAAGTGCTCTACCATTTGAGCTACCTGAGCAAGTACTGATCTAAACGCAAATCTTTCTCTATATACGTTGTAATTCCCGCCCACCAAATGCTTTGAAGCCTTTGCTTCTATCTTTGCAAATGGCGGCTCCTATATTAAGAAGACATATTTGGGAATTATACATTACATTATAAATGCCAGTACGGCTTTTTTCAATGTTTTTATTATTAATTTCATACATCTCAATGATGGGCGGTAATTACCACGTATATAGAGAAAGATTTGCGTTTTTTTAGATCGGTACTTGCTCAGGTATATCAAATGGTTTTGTTTGAGCAATTGCGACTTAGAAAAACAAAGGGTCCCGGGTTCAAGTCCCGGTCTGAGCATATAATTTTTCTCTTCAAATATGAACTCAGTATTTATTAGTTACAGGAAATTAATGTTGATGTACAAAAAAATTCCATGGCACAACAGGCCTAGAAGGCCCTTGGCCTACCAGCCGCCTGCTGGCTTCACATCCACTTGTGTTAATCACAGAGCCAGTGTAGGGATGACATGTGGTTACATGTCTGGTCCCCCAGCCGTTATATTTGCTTTTCTCAACCTGGAGCTGCTACGTATTGTAGCTACACAAATGCCTCACAATGCTGGGTGGGTGCCAGTCCCATACTGGCCAAAATTCCATGAGAAAATTTCTTCCCCCATAGAAACCCGAACAAGTGCAAGTCCCGTAGCTCTGTGCCAAGGCACCTTGCCTTAACCACTTGACTATGGAGCGGGACGTTGAAGTACAAATCCGGGCATGAAATATTCAATAAATTTTGTCCAGAGGCCTCTTATTTCAGGCTTGAGATTCTTTTACTTGGAAACCATGGCTTTACTTCCCTTCCAAGAGAACTCATAATCAGGACTTTTGAGTTTTTGAGCCCTGAAAAATTCATACAACCCAGCCGGGTTTGAACCAATGAACTTTGGAACCAGAGAAAAGCATGGTAACCTTTAGTCCACCAGGACTGACATTTTGGTTTAGGAAAGAGTGTTTCATTTACATAATCATTATACTATGTATGTTGCAATATGTTATTCATAAAAATATATGGTTGAAATAGTGGTTATTGGATAGTTATATATCTACAGACCTAGAAGGCCTTTAGCCTACCAGTTGTCTGATGGCTTCACATCCCATGTTCCATTTATAGAGATTGACGATATCCATCCAGGTGGTAGCATGTCAAATCCCCAGCCATTATAGCTGGTTTTCTTAACCTGCCACTGCTAATTATTGTAGCTACCCAAATTTGTCATGATGCTGGGTGACCACTGATCCCATTCTGGCCAAAATTTCATGAAAAAATGTCTTCCCCCCATGGGGACTTAAACCAGTACGTGTCCTGTAATTCTGCGCTAAGGCACGATGCTTTATAAGATAAAAAGTTAAAATATATATCTTTTGGCAGGTTCCATCATCCTTAACTGTGTTAAAATGTTGTATTTAAAATATTAACTGCAGGCATTTCAGAAGTTAACTTCCATCATCAGCAGAATGAGTATGTTCTACTTACTGCCTGTTGTTGTTTTACAACATTTTGGATGTTGATGGAAGTTTACTTCTGAAAGGCCTACAGTTAATATTTTAAATACAACATTTTAACATAGTTGAGGATGATGGCATCTGCCAAAAGGTATATATTTAAACTTTTTACCTTATGAGTGTTCACCTCAATGGAATTTGATATGAATTTTATTAGATATGATGCTTTATACTACTCAGCTTATGCACTGGACAACATCTATTATAATAATAAAAAATTATAAATTCCCAAATTTAAATAAAGAAAGCTATAGGCTTATTTATTATTGACATTGTAATGCATTACAATGTCTACATAGGAAAAACTAAGAGAAATTTGAAAACCAGAGTGAAAGAACATCTCAGGAATGTCAAGAAAGGGGAAGTATTAAAATCTGCAGTGGCTGCCCATGCATGATCCAAAAGATATCTTATCGAAAAGAAAGCTTAATTATTAAAACAATTGAAAAAATCAAAAGAACTCACTGTTTGGGAAAAAATTTACATTCAAAAAAGTGAAAAGGAGAAATTAATTAACTTTGAAATTCCCAGTGAAAAGACCTGATTTTAAGGTTTTTCCGTCTACCTACAGAGGAAGTGAAAGGCAGCTCTTCAAGATGTAAAGTTCTGAAAGTAGTTTAAAAAAGGTAAATAAAAGAAGTGAGTGATAAAATTTTACCTAAATTGTAATGCATTGCTGGCTGTAATCTAATCCAGGCTAAGTTTAAAAACCTTGAATATACAAAAAAAAAAGCCCAAAAGTTTTGAAGTTGCAATATGACCATTAACAGCTGAATCAATTATTAACAAAAAAGGGGAGGGGAATTAGAATAAATTTTTATCTTATGACTATTCACCTCAATGGAATTTGATATGAATTTTATTTGTATTGATATAATAATCTTACTTTAAATTCTCCTGGTCTGGCATTCATTGTTCTTGTTTTTATAACATCTATGGGTTGTGTCAATGTAGTTGCTACTCCACCCTGGAAAATAATCAGTTAATATTTTAAAATTATGTAATAAAAATAATTTTTAATTCTCTTCTCATTACATTATTCCAGATGAGAAAATTTAATTTCTGAGCTAGGTTATATTTCTAATTAAATTTTCTCTCTTCCTATATATATATATATACAGGCTGTTGCAAAAAACATCGACAATGGAGATGAGGTAGTATATTGAGATATGTTGATCATTTTTTAATAAGGTACCAATGTCCGGAAATGATGCGTCTTCACATTATGACTAGTTAATTATGTCTCAAGATCAGTGTTAGCTCGAAGGATTTGAAGATTCGTTACTTGACATAGGGTCAACACGCACATAAATTGAGCTTGATACCACACATTTGTAGAGGAAATTTTACCGACACTACTTGAAGAAGTGCCATTGTGGCTTTGCAATGGAATGTGACTGCAACACGACGGAGCTCCAGCAGAGGGGGACTGGTCCCATGGCTTCCGAGATCTTGACTACTTTTTGTGGGGTGTGACATGAAACAGTCTGTTTATCAGACTCCAGTAGATTCATGTATGGATCTTATAGCCCGAATCCATGCTGCTACAGAAATAATTCAAACGAGGCCAGGTGTATTTGAACATCATGTGCCTATTACTATACCACTGATGTACACTCTGTAATGAGATAGGAGGTGGATATTTTGAAAACTTGATGTGACAGTACTGTCAATTGAGTGTTGAAATCCAACTAACGGAACTCTTGAAAAGTTAGCTACTCATAGTGTGAAAATGCATTATTTCCAGACATTGGTACCTTATTAAAAAATGATCAACATATCTCAATATAGCTCCTCACCTCCGTTGTCGGTGTTTTTTGCAACACTCTGTATATCCGGTGGGTTGTGCAATTTTAATTGTAAAATTTTAAATCTCAGAGCTAGGAGGGACAGTGATGTATGATGTATAATTTTTAATTGCTAGATTGTTGATAAATGGCTGGATTAAATTCCAAACCCTTCCTTCAGTACATATTTTGAAAGGCATGTACTGTCACAGAGGGTAATTTTGGACATTTTTTATGTATTTTTTGCTGAAAATTGCTGATGATTATACCAATGCAGTTTGTTTAAATTTGTTTATGGATGTAAGTTAATAAGACATCAGTATCATCAGAAAAAACACACTGTATAAGGGTTAAGTTAACATGATTGTCAAGTTATACATTTTGTTATCAAAATAGTAATTTATTAAGAAACTGAATTGGAAATGTACACATCACCTCAAATTTTATTTTCTTACCTGGACATATTTTAAGTGAATGTCCTCACCATTATTAGATGAGTTTGAGAAAATGTTTTAACATCTCACCTCACAAAGTTGCGTGTCTTCATGATACCGGTTTCAAAAGAATAGTATTACTTCCATCTTCAGTCAAATACCATATATATATATTTTTTGTTATTTCCTACCTACATAACTTAATTAAACCATATATATATATATATATATATATATATATATATATTTATTCAATGCCCCAAGTTATCATTTTCAACATTTCTGGTGTGGCTGCGGAAAGGCTACTGTTTTTAACAGAGAGGAGACCCTTTAATTCCTTCCATCGAAGGCTTAAAGGAACCGACCTGGACAGTAACCTAGTGTCCAATCCCTCACCTTTTCTCGTGGTGCAGCTGTTAGTAATCATGCTTATGCATGATGAACGAAAGGGAAGGGATACTCACCAATAAGCACTGGTCAGCTTGGTGAGTTTTCTTTTTGACCGAATTGGTATTACTTCTTGTTCCCATACCAATTCCCTCTTTCAACTTTTCTATCCAGTCTCCCTTGACCGACCTCTTGTTTCTTTCGACCCTGATGATATTAGAGTATTCGAGGCCTAGTGGTTCATCTCTTCTTCCTTCCTATACCTACTTTCTCTCTATGGGTGACGTAACCACCACATGTGGTGCCTACTACTAAACGGTTACAACTAGTTTATTGTACTCCAAAATATTGGAGTGCAAGAGAGCGAATGATTTCATTATCAAGTGCTCGACATTAGATACCAACCAACCAACCACATTTCTGGTGTTCTCTCCTGGCATGGCATACTTCTGAGGTTGGGGCATCTGGAAGACAGGGTTATGCTACCCCGATGATATGAGAGTTGATGATGATGGTGATGATTCGCCAGGAGAGGCCTTAAACTAAACTTAATCTAATTAGGTGAATATGATATTGATGGCCAGATGATGTTTGGGGACCGTTTGGGCCTTAAAGTTTCCTGACATTCATCTTATAGGTGAGGAAAAACCCCGAAAAAAACCTCACTCAGGAAACTTGTCTTGACCGGTGATCAAACCAGGCCTGCTGCGGTGGACTAGAAAACAAAATATTTGGTGAGTTGTTTAGGCCCTATTTCTGATTCAATCTCTTATCCATTTGGTATTTGACCATTGAAGGAATTAAACATTTAAAAAGCACAGTTAATAATTAATAAAAACAGCGTATCTCACCACATATTTCATGTTCTTCAAATACAGAACCGCGGTTTCTGGAGGCATCCCTCCCATCTTCAGCCATATCCACGACTGTTGAAACCTGGTTTACATTTTCATCTTCGAAGCTGCCATCTCTGGTGTGATTTGATGAACTTTGAGATCAGATCTTGTTCACTAGGAATTTAAAAATTCATGGATCTATATTTGTTCTTTTGAATGTATACCATTTCCCAACTGTTAAGTTGATTTGATCTCAAAGTTCATCAAATGAATGCCAGATGTCAGCTTTGGAGATGAAGAAGTAAACCAGGTTTCGACGATCGTGGATATGGCTGAAGATGGAAGAAATGCCTCCAGAAACCGCGGTTCTGTGCTTGAAGATACAACTCAGAGGTGAGATAAACTCAGTTTTTATTAATTATTAACTTGAAAACATCATAAAGTTATTTCCCATAATTAATTTATGAAAAAGCACAGTATGCAGCTCTCCCATCCCTGTTACTTGGTACAATATTCAGATGAGGAAATGGCAATATGACATTGTAGAAGAGCAAAGGTGCTAATTCATTATGATTTGTGTGTAACTTACCGCTGCTAAACTGGCAAGAAAATGAGTAGTTAAGTTATCTTTGAAGTTTACACTTAGCAACATGGTCTTGAACTGGTCGTAAAAAGAGACTTGTCCGATGGTCATGAACACAGATCTACTAACGGCTGTGGATGCACCAGAAAATAGTTTACGGAATCCTTCTTCTTTATAAACTCTTCTCAACCCATCAAATGCATGGCGATAGCTATAAAGAAAATATTACAATTTATGTATGGCATAATTTTTAGTATGTTGATTGAACTCTAATGCAATCTATAAAAAATAATATTTACCTACTATTATAACAATCAGTGATGCTTCAGTTCGTAGTTACTAAGCAACAAAACCTATACTTCATATTCTAACAAAATACAAAATATACTATCAAAACATAAAATACATGTTCAACAAAACATAAAATTCACTTTAATTGTTGATTTATCATCCTTTCTTTTTCTTCTCCAAAGCCCACATTACTCTTTCTCTAAATATATTGTTTCTGCAATAAATAAATTTCAATAAATATCTCCTTGACACTCCCATGAGTGATGCTGCAGACATCGCTGTCTACTAAATATCCAACAATGAACCCATATCGACCACAAAAGACATAATTAAATTTAGTTTAGTTTCTGTATTGTTGTCCATTATTTTCCATTGTTGACATTGTTAACATGCAAAAAACTTTTTGAGTTTCTCTTTTGATTGTCACCAATTTCATTTAGGATGATTATCCAAAGTGATGTAGTAGTAGTTTAAAGTATGATACTATATTTGTGGACACATTGTATACTAAATATACAACATATACTAAAATACTCTGAATGTAGATAAAATATTGCAGAAAACATGTTATAAAATTGGGTTTAGTAACTCGTGCTCTTAGAACACTCCCTTCGGTCAGGTTCTAACTTGACTAAACCTCTGCTTTTGTAACTTCTTCTTCCTTTCCAGGATTAGGTTAATGCGACCTGTTCCGGTCTCAAGTTCATTGTTTCCTTGGCCGTCCCAAAGATCTTTTTCCATGTGGTTTATAGGTGTTAATCTTTTTGGGTAATCTTGTATTGTCCATTCTGTCTAAATGTTCTTTCGATTGGTATTTGTGCTCTTCTAGTTTATCGACTATTGAAAACATCTCCAGTTTATTTCTTATTGATTCATTGTGTAATCTATCCATGTGTGTACATCCTTTTACGGATCATAAAAATTTCATTTCAGTGGCTTGAATGTGTCAGATATTTTTTTTGTAAGTACCCGAGATTCAGATCCATATAAAAGAACAGGAACAGCCATAATTTTATAAAACCTGAGATGAGTTTCTCTTTGAGTCTTTTGGAGGGTTCTTCTTATGGTGCCACTTATCATTTGATATCGGTTTAATTTATTATGTATATCCCAATCATAGCTATGTGTTATATCTGAACCAAGATAGTTAAAATGTGCTATCTGTTCTATTATTTCTTTTGTAACTAGTCGTCTAAATAACTATTTTGTCCTCTCCCTTTATCACTTTCCATATTTTTTGCAGAACCTACACTCTCTATGGATTTTAAAACCCATTTGCCTATATAGAGGGAGCAAGAATTTACAGATACTCTGTTTCCTGGATCTGCAGTTAGCAAGATGCCAGGACCACCACCAATGATAGCACAGGATGCCACAAAACAGGGGATGTACACCAAAACCCAAGGTGGAGATTTTAAATCCCATATCCTCCTAAAAATTGAACCTGAGCTGCAAAAGTGGAATGCAGAGACTCTACCTACTATGCCATGACAACAAATGAACATTTTATATTTAATTGATTATTGAGATTATGAAAAAAGTACTTACTTTCTTCTTTTATCATGAGGTAGTTTAATATCATTTTGCATTCTGACATTTATCACATCTGCTGGTGTTCCAATAAAACCTCCAATAGTTCCTCCAACAGCTGCTATCGTAACTTTCTGGTAAAAAGGAACTGAAACTCCTGGTGGAGCAATTTTTTCCTTAACAGCCTGTTCACATATAAATATAAGTCTATATCTTCATTATGTTATCTTTTTGTGGAAAATTATTTTGATAAAAAATTGTAATTTCTTAATGTCCAATTCAAATATATAAAACTGTTATTCTTCCAGTTATATTATATAGGTGTGAAACATGGACTCTTACTTAAAGAGAGCAGAAAAGATTACGAGTATCTGAGAATAAAGTTCTTAGGAAAATTTTTGGATCAAAAAGAGATGAATAGACAGATGAATGGAGAAGACTACAAAACAGTGAGCTACATGATCTTTATGGGAAACTAGATATAATAAGATGAGTTAACTCTCGTAGACTGTGATGGGGTGGACATGTGATACAAATGGGGAATGAAAGAGGGGAATGGAAACTCCTTGCAGGAAAACCAGCGGGAAAGTGCCAGTAGGTAGACCAAGAATGAGGTGGGAGAATAGCATTATCCATGATTTGAGGAAAGTAGATTATACAAAGGATTATTAGACAGAGATATGCATCAACTGGCTATGCGCCATTATATAAGTTTCGAGAAAAGTATATCTAAAGTTTAAGTCAACCTTCACTATTTATTCTAGTGCCAAACTAACAATACTGGATATGTTGTTGTTGTTTTCAAATGCTGGGCTGGATATTGCGAGTTGTTTTCATTGTTTGATGGTTATGCATCAACACTCTAAGGGTCGAATGTTTGAACGCATTAGACAGTAAAAGGCGTTCTCTGCTGATAAAGTTTTATCCAAACACATTTTTCTTACTCAGAAATCTATTCACGCGGTAATAATTGTAAGCTACCTGACAAGGTACCTTAAGATCATAGCTCAAGATATAAACTTATGTGAAAATCCCGAAGGGAACCGGTGGTGGTAACCGATGTAGTTTGAAACTTATCCAAGATGTCGGACCTTGAAGACTTCAATCATGTTTTCGGTATACGCGGGAGAAGAGGAATTTGATAGAGTCTACCAAAGAATTCAACTGGAAGAACAGGAGAATCGGCGTAATATTGCGCATCACAGACTTGTTTGTATACGATATTACTTTCGGGATGCAAGCATAAATGCATTCCTCTATAGCAGACGAAAATAACGGAAGTGGTTTTATCGCTGAGAATTCTGGGTAATTCGTTGCCAATATTACGAAAACGTCAACATTCATGCATGACCGGTAAGGCAGCCGTTAATTCGATCTCAGCTCACCAGTGATTGGAAGTAATTTGAGTAGAGACTAATATATTTGCATACGACCCTAAGAGCAGGAACATTTTTGCACTTAGCTGCATGATGCAAAATTTAGATTAGCATTTATGAAAATCTGGTTTCATAGCCATTTGTTGCAAAACATAGAATCTCTGATAGGACTGATGGTGTCGACATTTTTCTTTAATAACAAGGCTATATTTAAAGATGTGTGGAAAGCAACGGGAAGCTACCACACCTTCAATTCCCTAGTAAAGCTGCAAGCATAGCATGAAAATGCTATGATTGCAGTGAAGGACCTGCCTTCTGGCAGAATTACTATGGATGGATATTTAAAGATTTGGCACTAAAAGTGTGTGTACACTTACTTCATGAGCCAGTGCAACAGATGGTATCAAAATTTCAATTTTAAATGAAAATGGCACTTAGCCGGTTTTAATGCATAACATTGCCCAATTGAAAAAAAACTATTAGCTCGGGATAGGGATGTATGGAGAGCTTATGTCAGTGTGGCCATGAACCCACAGGTGCGACAATGCTAGTGAGTTAGTTTACAAAACTACATATTCAAATATTTCAATTTTTATTATCATTATCAACTCAAAATGTATTCATTACATGAAGCTAACTTATTATCTATTTTCATTTCTATAAAATTTATTAAAACTGAGACTCTGAAGTTGAATATACAAGATGAACGTGAAATAAAAGTACTAACACATACTTACCTCATAGAAAGCAAATCGAACGGTTGAATATGTAAGCTGTCGTAGAACAGCAGCACTAAGTCCATAGTTCAAAGCCAGTATCCCATCATTTTTTATAACATTCATTGTTAGGCGATACATTGAAAGTTTTTCAGTTTGTTGGGTCTGTTGATGCACCTATTGTAAAGAAAATATATATTATCTAAGTAATAGATCTGCATTATGTCTAAATCTATCTCATGTCTGTCTATTGGGCAGTAAATTCAGGTTTAGTTTCTGGTTATACCATAGACAATAATTTTATTTGAGCATATGATTCAGAGCTAGTCAATTTATCCTCATGAGGACAACTCTACCTACTTAAATTGAGAAGTTTCAAAATCAACTGAAGGAATCTGTAACAAAGGTTGTGGGTTGTGAGATATTATTTTGAAAAGAAAAATTGGAAATACTTTAAATGTGACATGAAACATTTTTCTATAGTAGAATAAGTGTAGAAACTGGTAGTGAATCATATGATGGCTTTTGATCAGCTGACTAGTTGCTTCACTAACAGTGGTCGTCAAGATTTTGGGGACAACAGATACACATCACATTTACAAAGGATGTTATGGTATTGCCAAGTCTACCCTTGTATTACTTCTACGGTTCTCACGTTTTTTATTAAATAATCTGTAACATTAAGAATTGTTTCTCTGGTTTGTGAATTGATAATCTTCTGCTTTCTTGTGAAATGATATATATAGGAAAAACAAAAAAAAACCTAAAAATTAAAACCAAAGAACACATAAGAAATATTAAAAATGGGGAAATAGAAAAATCTGCAGTTGCTGCTCATGTTTGGTCTGAAAAACATAATATAAATTCGGACACTAAATTATTAAAACAGTTAGAAAATACAAAAGAGCTGACTATTTCGGAAAAAAAATCTATATTCAGAAGAACAAAAACAGAGGTATGAATTTTGAAATACCAACTGAGCATGACCTTGTTTGGAGGTTCTTTGGCCAACCACAGGATGGAGCTGACATCGACATCCAGGGTGTACAACATAAATCTTACCAGTCTGGGCAAGATGCTGATGATGATTATGATATAATCGAAACATGTTCAAGAACAAATCAACATTAATATTGAGGTAAGATGAACAGACTAAAAATAATTTAATTAAAATAACCTCAAAATATCACTTCCTAAAATAAAATAATAATTTAAATGTTTTTATTATTCATTTCATACATCTCAATCACAGAGATATATGAAATGAATAATACAAACATTGAAAGAAGCCATACTAGCTTATTAATGTAATGTAAAATTCACAATTAAATGTCTTCTTAATAAAGAAACCACCATTTGCAAGATAGAAACAAAGGCTTCATAGCATTTGGTGTTGGGAATTAACAGCATATATAAGAGAAAGATTTGCGTTTAGATTGGAGTTGCTCAGATAGCTTACTTGGTAGAGCATTTGCCTAGTGTGTGAAAGGTCCTGGGTTTAAATCCGAGTCTGAGTGTATAATTTTTCTCTTCAAATATAATAATTTAAATCTTTGAATGTAATTGGTCATTAGCTTTAGAGTCACTCGATTATTAGATTTACACCTAGTTTCATGTTAAAGTTGTCTAATGTTCTGTTGATAATAGTTGGTTATTGGTTATCTGTGTGTAAAACAAAGGTCCTGGAATTAAATGTATTATATTTTGATGCATTAAATTTAAGGAAAAAATGAAGGAAAATGATAGACCAACACCCAATTTGAATACAGTGTTGGTATAATCGGAGTGCAAAGAAAGGTCAGCATACATAAAAAAGTTTTAGGTGCATCTATGACAATATTTTTTTGGCTGTATAGTTGTGAAGAAAACAACTGTTTTTACTATTCTGTGTGTCTCGTCACTGGCAGTGGTGATAGCACATGGATGAAAAATGGTGTATGTGACTTGAATCATCTACAAAATTAAATAAGGAAACATAAGTCAAATAAGTCAGTTTTTGCTATTTTGGTGCTACAAACATTGCCAATCCATCCTGCCCAAGGGCAGGTCTTTCACTGCAATCATAGCATTTTCATGCTATGCTTTGCAGCTTTACTAGGGAATTATAGGTGTGGTAGTTTACTGCTGCTTTCCACACCTGTGAAGGATGACGATGATGGCCGAATGATTTTTGGGGACCGTTGGGCCCTAAGCTTCCTGACATTTGTTTTACAGGTGAGGAAAAATCCCGAAGAAAACCTCACCCAGGAACCTGTCCCGACCGGGAATCGAACCCGGGCCTGCTGCGTGACAAGGCAGCACGCTACTTCGAGACCACAGAGGTGGACTCAATGCCAATAGTTTATGTAATATATAAGACTAAATTAAGTGTTTTTCATAATCGTCCAGGATTTTGTGAAATCAGTGAGTGCCTGAATACCTTGAAATTTATTATACCATTTGGACTGAGAATTTTTTCAAGTTTAAAACTCGTTAAAAATTAATTGAGGAGAGCCGCATGTGGGAACACAGGTTAAATGCTTTTTGCTACATTGACCATCAAAAAGAAAATATATATATATATATATATATATATTACAAATTCCTGTGTTCAATAAACTTTTTTTTTGTAATGCCACTAGGTTGTCTTTTTTTTACTTTTCTGGTTTTCTCCCCTGCCATTGGTGGAATTGTAATCCATTTCTTAGGTTGGGGCACCTGAAAGGGGAGTTACGTTATCCCGATGATATGATGGGTGATAAATGATAATGAAGCGCCAGGAGGTCCTTAGCCTACACTTAACATAAATTCCAGACCATGGGCAATCACAGGAATAATTCCCTTTAAGGAAAAATTCCTATGGTTTGACCAGGAATCAAACCCGGGACCTCATCAACTGTAGTCAGAAATGCTAACCGCTAGCCCATGAGGCTGGTCGTGTGTCTAGTGACTGAAAATTTTTAAAAGCCCATGCCAAGTTCCTATAAAAATAACAACTAACAAGATAAATGTAAAATTAATATTATATAATTGAGGCATTTATAAGTCAGGGGATGTTAGTGCATTAAACAATTTTGAGGAAATGAAGTTCAAAGTTTGATCCGTATTAATTATCGTTGATTTTTTTTCTTATATATAATATCCTCTTACTATAGTATCCATACATTTTATAAATTAGGTGCAATGATCAAAAAGCACACTTAACTCTTTTAGATGTCAAAATGTATGGGCTATTCTATGCCAGGTATCAGTCTGTGAATATTGCAACAGACCACTAGTTTCAAATTATATTGATAGTTATCTAATGCTTATTGGATAACATTTGTGTTGGCAAAATGGTTATCAAAATGTTCATTCATGTTTCTGCTATAGTCAATTGCCACCATGTTAAGTTAGATTAGATTAGATAAGGTAGGATAGTTTAGATTAGATAGGTTAGGTTTGAATAGAGAGGTTAGATTAGATTAGGTAGGTACTCAGCGATCTTTTTTTCTTGTTATTCTGTTTTTCATAAATTGGCTATTCTATTTTGGCAATGTTAATGGACATGTTCCAACGATAACATGACATATTTTAGGTTAGTTTCATGACACCTTTCCATTCAGTCTTCTTGCATTTTCTGGATTTAAAAAAATCACATATATACACGCTCAGTTAAATATTCACATACTGCTACTATATATATTTTTTTTTGCATTTTTTGTTTTTGTTTTCTATTTTATTTCTGTAGATTTATATGTGACATGTGATCTCCAAGTTATTAGTAAAATATGTTAGTAAACTTAGGTTACTAACAGCCCCACCCAATATTCTACTGACCACATGCTATTCATGACACCTGTAGGTAAATAAGCGTAACTAATATTTAAATTAATATTGGGAAGTAAACATTATGAGGTTATATCATTAATAGTGAGTGGAGAACATACTCGTATTTTTAACGACTCACCTCATATAATTTCAAATTTCTTTGATACTGGTGGTTTCAGACAATATCTTGTCATGGTTTCAAATTAGCTTGGTCTAGAAACTCCTAATAAATGAGAGGCTGATTATTATTACCATTATTATTATTCTGCTCAAAATAATTAGGGGAGAACAGAACTCATGAATAGGATCCCTTATTTCATTCAGGTATTAGTTACAGTACAATATACTAACATATACCGGTACTGAATATTATGCTCATTGCTTAATTCTTTCTTTTACCATGTCATTCAATAATGCGGTTCTGGATGGATGAGTATAATTGTCCATTAAAAAGAGCAAATCGCCAATGATGTCAGCATAAGATACGATAGCAGGTTAGATGATCTCATTTCTAATCTTACAGCTATTAAATTACAATCTTGGATAATTTTAAGGTTTCTATGTCCATCTATACTGACTCTTGTCCGTTCCATCAAACCATCACACCATATCAGGATGATTCAAATATCACTACCCTCTCCCAGAAGTAGGCTTTGCTATGAGCAGTGTGCAGAAAGTATGTCCTGTCTAAGTAAATTGAACATTCATTTTCACCTTCTGAAAGCAATTACTGTTGCTAATAACATAATTTGTAATGTATGTCCCATGATCTCTTAATTTTTTGAGCAGTGTGTTATTGTTATCATCATCATCATCATCATCATCCGGTATCGTGGTAGCTGCCGTCGTCTTCCGGAAACCAAATGCCATTCCTCTCTGTCCATCCACTGATCTTCCTCCAATCCTCTGATATTCATAGCTGCTTATACCCCTTTTATCCGAGTTCTCTTTGGTCTTCCTCCTTTCCATTGGGATCCATTCCATAACAATTTTAGGCAGTCTTTGCTCTGGCATTCTTTTGATATGGCCATACCACTGTAATTTTTTCTTTTCTATGATGTCTATGATGTCCGGCTCCTCTTGTACACCCATAATTTCCCTTACTTCTTTATTTCTTATTCTATCCATTCTAGATTTTCCAGCTGATCTTCTTAAAACATCCATTTCTGTACTTAAAATTCTTTTCATTTCCCTGGTAGGAATTTGCCAAACTTCAGCACCATATGTTAAAATGCTCTGAATTATGGTTTGATATATTTGTTATTGTTATGATATAAAATTCGTCGACGGTAATATTTCATAAGAACACAAGATTACGGCTTTATAAGGTTCTCGCAAGACCAGTATTAAGATATGGTAGTGAAGCATGGACAATACGAAGAAGAGATGAAAGCCAAATAACAGCAAATGAGATGCAATTTATGCGCTGTACAGCAGGCTACACAAAGTGGGACCATAAAAGAAATGAGGAAATTATGGAAGAGTTGGATGTAGAACCCATTCTTCACCATATACAAAACTACCAGAACAACTGGAAAGCCCATCTTCAACGAATGCCGTCTCATAGAATTCCAAAAGCTATACTTTGCTACTGCCCCCAAGGCAAAAGATCGCTGGGACGTCCAAAAAAGTGCTGGATGGAAAATTCTTCTTTGAGACCGTAACAGGCCACATGGCCTAATACTAGCATGGATGATGATGATATACAAAATTATAAAAGTACGTACTTTGTATGCAGTCTCCTCAACTGTTAAATAACTATTGAGGAGACTGCATACAAGTTACATAATTTGATATTGTATTGCTTTTTATATTGTGACCAATACTTCAATGGAATTTTACATGAAATTTATTATTATTGTTTCTTGCAAATTATTTAGAGTTTTATTTGATTCTTTAGAACTCTGACATATTTTCCTTAATATTACATATGAAGGGCTTAGGACAATAACATGATAAGCCACATATTGTTCTTGCTGATTTTACAGCAAACTCCTGATTATCTGTGTTAATTGGGACCGAGATATGCATGGAAAATTGAAAAACACAGATAATCCAATTAAGTTATTCGGCGCTGTGGAAGTTGAATAGAAATTTATTTACCCATCTTAACACTACTTAAATGCAATGAATATTCATAAAATGTTATATTAAATGTATTTAGGTGCGAGTTGTAATTATCATGAATTTATTTTACTTTGTAATATATAAAAAAAGTGTCAGGACCACTCTGGTTACAACAGTTATTCAAAATGGCCGTTGCCGTTGTAACCAGCAATGAGACAAATAATCAGCGATAATCACACTAGTAACCGTCGATGACCACACTACTAACCCACTGCCACAGCATATTCAATTTGTAACAACAAACTTTCAGTGACTCACACAATGGAAATTTCCAAAATTGTATTGTATTCTCAGAATGTTGGTTGGTACCGTTAAACACATCAGGGGAGGGGGTTGTGAGTGAAGGTTACTCTGTTGTGCTAGTTTCTAAGTGCAGTTCACAGTAGCACATTTAAAAATAAAGAATTTGTTCATAACAATACAAAATATAGTACAGCATCTATCTTCATTAAAAAAAAATACACTAAAAAGAGTCATGCCTGGATAATGCACAAACTGGATATTACTTGCACGGATTGTTATGCCCCAAAATTTAGAGGTTTTTTCTTTGTTTATTAGACTCAAAATTGATTGTGTGATAGGCAGAAATTATAGTTATCAAAAGGGCATTATAAAAAAAACAAAATTTAATTATTCCCCTCTAAATATTTGGTATTATAATTATTAGGGCTTTTTAGACAATTATTTAATTATAAATGCATATCCGATGGACATGTACCAATCACTTATTGGCACGAAAGGATTTCTTACTACCGATTTCACGTCAAGTGAAAGCGACCCACTTTAAGTATATAAAAACTAGGGGTTGAAACCCCTAAATCATCTCGTTGGTGGCTAGCGATCTCTAGCCCATATGTATCTCAACGCAGTTGTAACCAGCTCTACTTGGATGTCACCTATAATAATCATTAGTAAGTCTGCTTCTTTATTTTGACTTAACATAAATAATATATGTCTTATACATTTGGTTTGCTGGAATAAACTCAGTTTTCTAACTTAGTCGGTCAAAGAAATTTAACTTATTAAAGATATTTTATTATTTGCTCAGGCTCATTAAGTATTCAATTGAGGTAATTTTCTCGTTTGATTCTGATTTAATGTAGTAAATTTAAAGATAGAATAATGTTTAACTGTTTAATTAATTTCTTTTGTGGTTTTTGTTTATCTTGTTTTAATTATTGTTTTAAACTGTTTCTTTTAAATATAGTATTATTGTTAAAATATTTACTTTAGTTATGTGAATGCCTCTGATTCCTTAGTTTTTGCTATCCCTTGCAACGTTAGGTAAATCCTGACCTTGTTTTAATGTTAAGCCCGTCTCATTTATTGTACTCGGCCTATATTTTATATCATGCTACCACTTGACAGGAGACGGGCTGTAACATGGATAATTGGGAGTTTGCTGTAATGTTTCAAAAGTTATGCATATTAGTTGGGCGGTATTGTTGTTAATACATTGTGTGTCTATATGTTTTAACTCATCACTGGCGTACTTGAATGATTTTATGGATATTTCAATACATTTGCTATCATTGTAATAAAGGACATTTCTTAACAAACTGTGGCTTATCATGTTACTGCCCTAAGCTCTTCATATATTGTTACTTGATTCCTGGAATCCACTTTCATTTTTGGATTTTTACCTTACTGATTATTATATCATATCCAAGTTTGTACCTTGATTGTATCAAGCCATTGAGTAAAACAAGCAGCTCCTGCTGAAGCCAACACCTCCCATCCACCATCTTGCCACTCGTATTTCTCCATTTTGTTCTTTTGAACTAAACAGAAAGAATACATTCAAAACTGTATGAAAAATTATATAATTTATAAATTTCTATGTTTTTTCCAATTAACAACACATCTAGAAATGAAGCACAGTTAGCTGAGAGTCTTAAGTGTACCTTACATGATATATTTTACTCTTTCAGTACCAATATCTGCGACCATGAATTTATATATGTTTCCATATAACAGCATTTGTAGAAATCAAGTCACAGTTGGCTGATAGTATTTGATGTACCACTGATTAACTCTTTGAATATCAAAATCTGTATCCATGATTTTAACTCAGGACTTCAAATATGAATCTCAAATGCAACTATCTGAGCCAAGTGATTTAATATTTTTTGTTATCTTTAACACAAACCAGAAAATATGTTATTTAGGATGGTGTAAATAACTTTATATACATATGTTATATTGTAGATTTTCGTGGATATAAATATGATTAAGAAAGGTTTCTTGGATTTTCTGTATCATGGATTCAAAGTTGGCCTCTGGCCACTGATTCCAATGTTTCGATATGATCCCATATGCCATTATGAAAGAATGATTATGACATGTGGGATCATGTCATATTCAGTGACCAAAGGCCAACCTTGAATCCATGATGTAGAAAACCCAAGAAACCTTTCTTAATTATATATATATATATATATATATATATATATATATATATACACACACACATGAGGGTTAGGGGCATAAGTCATGGCAACTATTTTTTTGTGAGAATTTGAGCATGGGTGAAAAATCTAATATATACATATGAAAGAACAAGGGATAAACAAAATTTAAGGAATTTAACAACATGCCAACATTTTGCTCCTCATGTTATTAAGGTAATTGTCATATGAATACAGTTTTCATGTTCCAGAATCATTACATCACACCTTTTTATTTTTTCACTCTCTTTTTTTTATGGTTTGGGACACGAATGGACATTACAAATGCTGTTCAACAACAGATGACCAGATTCACACATGGTGAAGAAAATGGTGAAGGAGATAGCATTCGGCGCCTCCCACATCGTTGGCAGTGTGTTGTGAATGTTGCAGGAGACCACTTTGAGGGCCTGTAGAATGAGAGAGAGTGAGTGAGGAAGAGAGTAAAAAAAAAAGAGTGAAAAAATAAAAAGATGTGATGTAATGATTCTGGAACATGAAAACTGTATTGATATGACAATTACCTTAATAAACATGAGGAGAAAAATGTTGGCATGTTGTTAAATTTCTTAAATTTCATTTATCCCTTGTTCTTTCATATGTATATTTTATATTTTTCACCCATGTTCAAATTCTCACAAAAAAAAAATAGTTGCCATGACTCATGCCCCAACCCTCGTACGTATATATAATTGAAGTTTACTCCAAATGGAGAGAATAATATTAATAATATGTCAAATATTTATACATCCTAAAAGTCAATGCCAATGGATTAGTGGTTAAATACTTCTTTTTGCTGCATGCTTTAAATTGTTTAAGACAATATGCTACAAGTTGGAAGGTCAAAGGTTCAAATCCTGTTGGGATGAGGATTTTTAAACTGACCCAAACCTTTTGATAGCACCAAAGCTCTGAGGTAGTCCTCTAATGGGAATGAGTACTAGATGCTTGTTATGGGGTAAAGGTAGCTGCATTCACGCTGACAACCTGGCTAGCAACAAGTGCTGATTGTCTAGAAAAATAGGAACCTTAACCTTCTATTAACCAAAGGGCCTCCTCAGGATTGTAGTGGGATCATTTTTATACTTCTTCTATTCTGAGATTCTTGGGTTCAAACCTAGCTGGGATCCATGGATTTTTTGTGGGTGTATGATTTCTTTCAGAAGGTAATTAAGGCTGTGAGTTAGAAGACTGTAGGTTTATAGCAAATAAAAGAACCTCAATTTTAATTGTGATTCTAATTATCTGGATTCTCAAAAAAAAAATCTATGCATTTAAGAATGAATGTGTGTGTGTGTGTGTGTGTGTGTGTGTACATGTACGCCTGGAGGAATTTTAACCAAATTTAGTACACATATAAATTATGATTCTGGCAATTTGGCTGTAAGGGGTAAAATAGCCCTAGCTTTCCTAGGAGATTAAGAGGGAGGTTGAAATGGAAAAAATGATTAACAATGACCTATACATTTTCCAGAATAACTGTAGAACACCTAAAGTAATTTCAACCAAACTCAATATGTATATACTGTATAACTTACAATCTGGAAAAAGTTTCATGGGGATTAGAGATCCCCAGCAACCCCCATGATGGGGTAACATCTGAAAATAGTCAGAAAGACTGATATTAGTATCAAATTCATGGGTTTTGGAGTTGATTTGCCCTTTAGTTGCAGTCCTATGACATTTAAATCCAATTTTTACCCCTAGCACCCCTGAAAGGGTGAAAACTAAAATGACAAATTGGATCTAGAAGTGTTAAATCCATAGATTTCGGGGTTCCTAAGCTGATTGGTGACAATCCAGATGGTATTTAAGTCTAAGTTTGACCCTAACTCTCCTATGGGGGGAAGGGAGCGAAGAAGGGGTGATAAATAAGATTTCAAATATAGATGGGATTAGTGTCGAATCCATAATTTTTGAGGTCACTAAACCCATTGATGACAGTTCTGATGCCATTCAGGCTCTAGTTTGACCCTTGCACCCTTAAAGGGGTATGAAGGGGTGGAAAATAAAATGTTCAAAATGACCGACATTAGTGTTGAAACTATCATTTTTGGGATTGCTTATGTGATTTATGACAGGTTCATTGACGTTTAAGCCCATGTTTGACCTCTAGCACCCTAAAGAGGAGGGATGAGAACGGGAGAAAAAATAAAATTCCAAAATGGCTGATATTAGTGCCAAATACATAGTTTTTGAGGTCGCTAAGCTAAGTGGTCACAGTTCCAATGACATTTAAGCACAAGTTTCATTCTAGGATCCCAAAGGCGGGGGGAGAATTGAAAATGAATGAGGGAGGAAGAAGCAGTTCTCCTTATTGACATAACTTCATTCGACAAGAAATTACTGAAGATGAAGCTGCCCAAGCTATGAGACTGGTATAATTAGAAGACTAGATACGAGGTGAGGTAAACTTAAAGGCTTCCATCTTTCTAGATAATTCACACAATTTGTCAGATCTGCATAATTTGTCACTCATTTCTGTTAGAGGCTGAGTCAGCCTCTATAAGGTTTAGGCCAGCTTAAAAATCCTTGAACTCATCAGAATTCAAACACATGATGTATTCATGTAGACTTTCACGGCCGGAGTTGCTATGACCCGTCTACAACGAGAAGCCATCGAAATATTCAAACATAAAAACAGTTTCAACAGAAAAGAGGAATCATTAAAAGTCAACAAAGTATGGATACCGGTTCTAAAAAACGCAAAATGTAAACCTCTACAAGCACAGTCGACTACACTATCAAACAGCAATCTCAGTGGAATAATGGAAGTCCCTACTGCTGACCAATCAGAAGACAGATATAACGTACAGTCGACTAGACCATCAAACAGCAATCTCATTGGAGCAATGGAAGTCCCTAACGCTGACCAATCAGAAGGCAGATACAACTTACGAACACATTGCGGTGAACGTATAAATAGGACAGACAGCGGACAGAATTGCCAGTCTCAAGACAACCCTTGAGGATGCCAGGCGCAGTCTCTGGCGAAATGTCGGGGAACTACAAGCCTCACGACCACGGCCTAAAGCCCGAAAATCTTCTTCAAGATCATCAAACACATGACTTTCTGGTTTGTAGCAATATTACCTTAACCAGTTATGCTATGGCATGCCTTCATTCTCACTTAAAGTATTGTTTATTTAAATTTTAAGAGAAACATTTTTGCCCAGACCAGTACCCAAACCCAGGACCTTTGGTTTACCATACCAATGCTCTTACCAACTGAGCTACCGGGGCGAGTTCCAATCTAGAATCAAAATTTTCTCTTATATACGTTGTAATTCCCATGCACCAAATTCTTGAAGCTGTGGCTTCATCTTTGTAAATGGCGGCTTCTTGATTAAGAAGACTTTATTGGGACTTTAAACATTACTTTTAAAAGCCAGTAGGGCTTCTATTGATGTTTTTATTATTATATACAATTTAATTAATTTATCCTTCAATGAGATGTGTTACATTAATAATAAAGACATCTATTGTTTATTTATTGTTCAATATTTTTTAATACCAGAACATTTAGTTTAAAATAACTTATGACAGTCTGTTGTGTATGGTGAAATTCACAATTTATAATGATTATGAGTTAGATTTTTTGTGACTCACCTCATATTTGTAGTTTTATTGCAGATCATGGTTTCAGCACTCTATGTGCCATTATCAATACTTTCTAACTCACAATTTATATTTTGAATTCTATCCACTGCTGTTATGGTCTCGAGGTAGCTTATTGTCCAATATGTATTTTTTTAATACCAGTACTTTTAGTTTAAAATAACTTATGACAGTCTGTTGTGTATGGTGAAATTCACAATTTATATTTGAAGCAAGGAAATGCACTATCTCCTCTACTATTTAATTTTGTACTAGAGCATTCCATCAAATCTTTATAGAGGATGAAGAAGGCCTACAACTCAATGGTATTAATAAGCTATTAGTTTATGCTGATGATGTAGTACTATTGGGCGATAACGAGGAGATACTAAAGGCCAACACGCACACACTATTGAGTAAACACTAAGAAATTGGGACTGGAAGTAAATATCAATAAAACTAAATATATGGTCACACATAGAAATACATTATATAATGGAAACAGACAACTAATGACAGATAAGGGAAATTTTGAGGAAGTGGCTGAATACAAATACCTAGGAACAATAATTACAAACAGGAATGCGATGCATAAAGAAATTAAACATAGGCTCAATTCTGGAAATGCGTGTTATTTTGCATTATAGAGACTCTTGTCGTCCCAAATCCTTTTAAAAAAATGTTAGAAGTGAAAACGTACAAAACTGTTATTTTATCAGTTATATTATATGGGTGCGAAACATGGACTCTTACTTTAAGGGAGGAAAGAAGATTACGAGCATTTGAGAATAAAGTTCTTATGAAAAATTTTGGAGCAAAGACAGATGAACAGACATGTGAATGGAGAAGACTACATAACATGTGAACTACATGGACTTTATAGGAAGCCAGATATAATAAGAACAGTTAAGTCTCGTAGAATGCGATGGGCAGGTCATGTGGTACTAATGGGGAATGAAAGACGTGCATGGAAGCTTCTTGTAGAAAAACCAGAGGGAACACGCCCAGTTGGTAGACCAAGAATGAGGTGGGAGAATAACGTTAACTATGAACTGAGGGAAGTAGATTATACAGGGAATGATTGGAAAACATTAGCTCAGGATATGGATGTATGGTGATCTTATGTTGGCGCAGCCACGAACCTACAGGTTCGATAGTGCCAGTGAGTTAGTTAGTTATTTTGAATTTTATCCACCGCTGTGGGTCTTCAGGTAGCATGCTGCCTTGTCATGCAGTGAGCCTGGGTTCGATCCCCAGTCGGGACAAGTTTGCAGGGTGAGGTTTTCTCTGGGTTTTTCCTCATCTGTAAGACAAATGTCAGGAAACTTTAAGGCCCAAACGGTCCCCAAACATCATACGGCCATCATAATCATCATCATCATCATCATTAAGTTTAGGATTAAGGACTGTCCTGGCATACTATCATCATCACCCATCATATCATCGGCGCAGCCATAACCCCACCTTCCAGGTGCCACAACCTCAGAAGTGGGTTTCAATTATGCCAATGCCAGGATAGAACACCAGAAAGGTTGAAATGACAACCTGGGGCATTGATTAAAAAAGAAGTGAATTTCTTTAGTGAAAATTATTTTCTTGTTTTAATTACAGATTTTGAGAATAATCTACAAAGTCAGCAGTGTTCTCACATCACATTATTGGTAAGTCAAATACGATCCACATCTTAGATTGTTCAGAATAATCTTCAATTTATAAAACCACACATTGTTGTTGTTACATACAATGTGTAACAATCTTGTTTGTTCAGTGCTACTTTACATAAAAACCATTAATTATCACTCAAAACATGAAATAAAATATATTAAATTAATAATATATTGTTTTAGAAACAACTTTACTTATAATACCCTTAAAACATCTTGTTATTATAATTACAAGAAAGAGGTGGGGGATTTTGTTATAATACGTCTTCATTCCATGGAAACAACTTGTTTGTACACTTCAGGAAACATTCTAGTACCATACTGTGTCTGTCCCCACTAAACAATTGTGACATGTATTGAAGCACTTGGCATCTATTTATGCATACTAAGGGAAGCATTAGATATATGTTTACTCTTACTAAGTAGAGATTGCTGTCCACGATGGAAAAAAGAAGAGAACTGAGTAGTGAATTGAAGAATAAAATTGTTAAACTTGCATTATGAGGCTATTCTCTTAGACAAATAGGTCTTACAGTGAAAAAGTAAAGTGATCCCACAACAGGCCTCAGGAGGCCTTTGGGGTAGTAGGAGGTTAAGGCTCCAACTTTTTCTTGACAATCGGCTCTTTATGTCAGCCGGGTTGTCAGCCCTGCGTGACGGCCTCCTTTACCCCAGAACAAGCGTCTGGTACTCATTTCCGTTAGAGGCTGAGTCGACCCCAGGGCCATAGTGCCGCCAGAAGGTTTTGGTCAGTTTAAAAATCCTGACCCCACCGGGACTTGAACCCTCGACCTTCCGACTTGTAGCGCAGTGCCTTAACCACTATGCTACGGCGTGCCCCTAAAAGTAAAGTAATCCCACTACAGGCCTCAAGAGGCCCTTCGGGTAGTAGGAGGTTAAGGCTCCCACTTTTTCTGGACAATCGGCACTTCATGTCAGCCCTGCGTGACGGCCGCCTTTACCCCCAGAACAAGCGTCTGGTACTCATTTCCGTTAGAGGATGAGTCGACCCCAGGGCCATAGTGCCGCCAGAAGGTTTGGATCAGTTTAAAAATCCTGACCCCACCGGGACTTGAACCCTCGACCTTCTGGCTTGTAGCGCAGTGCCTTAACCACTACGCTACGGCGTGCCCCCGGTCTTACAGTGAATAAACCATATTCTACAGTTAATTATGTTTTAAATAAATTTCGATACAATGGTTCTATCAAGAATTTGCCAAGAAAAACTACAGAAAAGAAGCTTAATGAACGGTAACAATGATATAATGTAAGACAAGTTAAGAATTATCCTAAATTAAGTGCACCAAAACTTTGTATACTGATAGAAAAGGTAGCAAAGAAGAAGATGTCTAATCAAACAATACGAAGAGTACTGTGGAAATATAACTATCGTGGCAGGATAGCACGGAAGAGGCTATTCATAAATAAGAAAAGCAGAATTGCCAGGATGAAATTTGCTAAAGAGCATGTAAACAAAAATCAAGAGTTTTGGAATAAAGTAATTTGGTCTGACAAAACAAAAATAAACCTTTTCAGATCAGATGGCAATCAACAGGTGCGGAGATAGCTGAGTATGTCCAATGAGCACATAAACACACTTCCAACTGTAAAATGCAGAAGTGGGTCCATTTTACTTTGGGGGTGTATGCCATCGAGGGAAGTTGGAACTCTTCACTTTATTGATGGTATTACGGACAAGTGGGGGTACTTCAATATTCTGAAACAAAATGTTAAACAAAGTGCACAAAAGATGGGGGTTTATGTCCGGTTATATGTTTCAGAAGAATAATGACCCAAAACACACAACTGATGTCTGTTAACTGTGGTACACCTGGAATATTCCAAAACAGCTGAAAACACCTGCTCAATCGTCGGACTTAAAATCCCATTGAACATTTGTGGGCTTCATTGAAAAAAAGTGTTCATTCTAGAAATTTTCAGTTAAAACAATAACTGAAACAAATAATAGCTGAAAAAATGGAACAAAATGAATCCCATAACATATAACAATCTTGTCAGGTGAATGCAGAGATGATGTAAAGCAGTTATGTAGGTGAAGGGTTATTCTATAAAATATTAAAGTTTTATTTTCTATTGCAAAGTGCTATTTATTTTGTATATTAATTTTATTGTATTTAGTAAATGTACAAACAAGACTGTTTCAAGAAAAGGCTGCCATTTTTGTTCAATTAAATAATGAAATGTAAATTAATAAGTAGTATGAAGTATTTTTAAAATTTTTTAAATGCTATTATAGTCATGTGATAAACATGATAACGAAAAAATTATAATATTTTATTTTTTAAGTGTGGACTTATACAACAGTGACATTATGTATTCTGTAAACAAGATAAAAACTATGTTGTACAAACAAGACTGTTACACACTGTATGTTGGTAATTAGAGTTCAATATATGAAATCTTATTATTTATTTTGTCCAATGCGAACAGGTTGTTTTACATTATTTCTGGCATTCTCTTCTGGCATGGGCAAAATTATAACTCATTTCTGAGTCTGGGATGCCTGATAAGTATTATGAGAGTTATGAAAGATGTTATGTTGCCCCAATGAAATGATAAGTGATAAATGATAATGAAACACCAGGGGAATCCTTAAACCTAAACTTAAACTAAATTCCAGACCATGGGCAACCACAGGAATAATTCTATTTAAGGAAAAATTTGTGCGATCTGAGCAGAAATCAAACCTGGGACTTCATGAACTGTAGTCAGAAGCTTTGACCGCAAGACCATAAGTGCTGGTGTTTCTATTATTTATATCAAATTTAATAACTAAAATTACAAACTTAGGTGTGCCAGTAAACTCAGAACTCCCTTGTACAAGAGGCTAGAAGGCCATTGACTGACAATCCAGCTGCTGACCACATCCACATGTATCAGTCACAGAGATCCTTCAGTCAGTATTGGGTTTACATGTGGCAGCATGTCGGTCTCCTTACAATTAAAAGCTGGTTTTCTCAAACTACTGGAGCTACTAACTTAATATTACTCAGGACAGATGTCAGTTAACTCATTCTTACTTACTTAATACAGGCTTTCCACTTTACAACAGTTTGCCCTTGATTCCTGCTTTCCAGAGATTCCTATCTTCCATACCCCTCTTCATCATGGCATCATATATTCCCTCATACCATGCTCTTCTACTTCTCCCCCTCTTCCTTCTGCCTGGTACCATCCAATCCAACACCCGTTTAGGCCACTGGTCTTCTGACATCCGTTGTACATGTCCATACCACTGTAGAGCTCTCTTTGTTATCCTATCGATAACAGTTTCTTGTGCATCCATTTCTTGTCTGATATATGTATTTCGAATATGTTGTAGCCTGGATATTCTCATACTTCTCCGTAATCCATCCATTTCTGTCGCCAAGATTCTTTTCTGCATCCTTTCATTTATTGTTCAGCTTTCTGATCCATATGTAAGCAAGTATACTTTCTATTATTGTCTGTATAATCTCTTTTTTTGTTTTTCTGGTCAAATTTCTATTCCATAAAAGACCATTCAGGGATCTAATCGCCTTCCTTGCACAATTTACTCTGTTAATAATATCTTTTTCACAAGTACCAGATTTATCTATTATAGATCCAAAATATTTAAATTCTTCAGCACATTTAATTATCATATTATTTATTTGTAGGTCTTCTGAATTTCCTCTGATTACCATATATTCTGTTTTAATATAATTTATCTTCAGTCCACCTACCTCAAATGCATCGACCAACTTTCTGATCATATATTCTATATCTTCTTTATCTTGTCCTATTATAATCTGGTCATCAGCAAATAATAAATTGTGCAGTAAATGGCCATTAATGTTGATTTCCATTCCCCTACATGACTTATTCCATTTCATTAATACATCTTCTAAATATATCTTGAACAATGTTGGTGACATCCCGCATCCTTGTCTTAATCCTTTTGTTATATCAAATTCTGAGGATACTCTATTTCCAACCTTAATACTTGCTTTACAATCATACATTCTTTTTATAAAATGTACAAGATATTTAGGTATTCCAAACTTCTCCATTGCCACCCAGAGCTTGTTGATGGGTACAGAGTCATATGTCTTTTCCAGGTCTATAAATGCCATATGCACTTCTTTTCCTTTCACCAACATCTTTTCTATAATCTGCCTAATCACAAATATATTATCAAGGCACGATTTACCTGCTGTGAAACCTGTTTGTTCTTCTGATATTTCTACTATGTTAAATAATATCTATCTATCTATCTTTGGGTTTTTACAGCTGCTGCCATCTTCCCATGCCAAACCTCCGAAGCCTATGATCTTGAGCATCTTCAATGCTTAGCCCTCTTTGCTTGCATTACTATCTTCATGCTTTCCTTCCATGTTAATTTTGGTCTCCCTCTTTTCTTCTTTCTGTTCGCTTGCCACGTTAAATAATATATTTTTTAAAACTCCATGGTGAGACAGGCCTAGAAGGACCTTTCCTTACCAGCCGTCTACTGGCCTCACATCCACATGTGTTAATCACAGATATAGATAATCATTCAGCCAGTATAGGGGTGATATGTGGTCAGCATATTAGGTCCCCCAACCATTATAGCTGGTTTTCTCAACCTGGAGCTGCTACCCAAATTCCTCACAATGCTGGGTGGGTACCAGTCCCATACTGGCCAAAGTTCCATAAGAAAATTTCTTCTCTCAAGGAGACTCGAACTAGCACAAGTCCCGTAGTTCTGCGCCAAGGCAACTTGCCTTAATCACTTAGCTACGCCATGGTAAAGAATATTTTATCTGAGATTTTAAATTGTACTAATTATGATGAATAAGAACTTACACCAGGACATCGATGTCAAGCACAAAGCTTTGTAATCTAGCAATTCTCTCTATCAAGAGGAAAAAAATGTTGGGACTCAAATCAGTTATTGACAGAGTCGTTGCAAAGAAATCTTGATGGATTCAGTTTCTTTGTATATGTAAGACTCATATGATTATCATAATTTTGCTTGTTATTAAGTAAGATTCTGAGAATAAGAGTTGATGGGAGTGGTGTTTAGATTAGGTATTTTCAACATCCAGTAATGTGGGCTCAACCATTTTAATTAGTTTGGCTACACTATTGGATCTTATTCTCTTCAACTTACAATGAATTTGCCATGAAGTTAATTACCAGCAATATTAATAGTGAGAGGAAAACATATGTTTAACAACTCACCTCATTTAATTTCAAATTTCTTTGATACCGGCAGTTTCAGACAATATCTTGTGCCTCTTCAGTCATGGCTTCCACTGAAGAGGGACAAGATATTGTCTGAAACTGCCAGTATCAAAGAAATTTGAAATTATATGAGGTGAATTGTTAAAAATATGTTCTCCACTCACTATTAATGATATAACCTCATAATGTTTACTTCCCAATATTAATTGAAATATACCAGCAATATATTAACAGATATGCAGTTGTAGTTAAAATTTATTGCCATCTTTAAAATTTAGGGATCAAAATTAGACTGAGGCCAATCTCTTAAAGCCAGTGGCATGAATTCAGGGGAAATAACCGAAGCACTGCTTCAGTATCAATATTGATCACATAATTAATCAATATTTTGATAAAATTGTCATATTTCTTCAAAACATATAGAACAAGTTTCAGTATGTTATATTAATGGTGACCAAACCGAAGCAGTTTTGCTCCTGCATATGTTGAGTAGCAACAGACTGTTGCTCATTCACCTCTGTTCGTCATATGCTGTGTGTTTTATCTCAACTAACATATTTTACGGATTATAAGATGCTATGGAGTATAAGACGCACATTAATTTTTAAGCAATTTAAAAAAAAACTATTTTTATTAAAATACTGCAAAGCCAGACTAAAAAAAAAAAAAATATTAGTTTATAAAACCATTCTGATCTTGAAAATCGTCATCTTAACTTTCTTCATCTTCTTCGTCGTCATTGTTGTTATCTTCATATATAAGATGGTCTTCACTGCCATCGAGAGCATTACTTATGCCGCACTTCTTGAAAGATTTAACAATAATGTCTTCTCTCATGTCCCGCACCATAGCCGAGTGGTTAAGGCAAGAAGTCTTGGCGCAGAGTTATGGGACTTGCGCTGGTTCAGGTCTCCATGGTGGAAAAAATTTTTCTCATGGAATTTCGGCCAATATGGGATTGGTGTCCACCCAGCATCTTGAGGAATTTGGGTAGCTACAATAAGTAGCGACTCCAGGTTCAGAATGCCAACTATAATGGCTGGGGGATCTGACATGCTGACCACATGTCACCCCTACACTGGCTAGATGATCATCTACCTCTGTGTTTAACACATATGGATGTGGGGCCAGCAGCTGGCTGGTCAGCCAAGGCCCTTCTAGGCCTGTCGCACTTGGAGTTTGGAGGAGTCTTCTCTCACTCTAGACCAAGATTTTTTTATCCACTGACACACTTATTTGATTGTATGTCATTTTAAAGCTCGCTTCGATGTGAATTCATGTTGGGTTTCAACCATAATCCATTTGTTCAAGTTCACTGACATCGTAGACTGCAATGATGCATCATAGGCTAGACAGAGTTCTGGGTCTGTGATGGCATAGTGGGAGGGAGGCAGTGTTAGCCAGCTTGTAAATGCCCGCAACTCATGTTTGTTGCATCGGTGCACTGCTGCTGCCAGTTGAATCCAGGGTTGCCAGATATAGATAGGTTTCCTGCAGCATTGAATATATGGTAATTTCTTAAGACTGGCAGGAATTTTTAAATCAAACATTGGACATTTTTATATTAATTTCGAGTATAAGACACACCTGAATTTTGGAGGCAATTTTTTGAAGAAAATATGGGTCTTATAATCCATAAAATATGGTACAATTGAAAATGAATGAACAAATAAGTACCAATGATCAAATCATTGCCCAGTGTGCTGTGTCTGGAACCAGTTGAGGTTCCCTGGTAGCTAATTCCCTAATGGTTATCAGTTTGGGGTTTAACCACTTAACCCTCGTGTAAGTAACAGTGCTGATGTTCAGCCAAATCCAGTGTGCAACAGTGTGTGAAACGAGGTACTAACCTCTCTAGAGCAAGACATCGGAAACCACACTGCTGGACAAGCAGAGAGTTCGAAAGCCGACAATACAGAATAAGCCACAATACTCTAACTGTAGACAGCACTCATTTCATTTGACTGGGATCATCAGGGAGGATTATCTAGTGAATATATTTTGGTGGACATCACATTGCTGTAGCATGTCTTTTATTGCGAACTATTGGGTTAGAATGATTAGTGATAAGTTGTAATGTGTGTTACATTTTGTTCAATTGTAGTCGCAATATATGGCATATGTGCTAGGTTGTGCAGTGCTCTGATCCTCGTGTATATTGAGGCTGAAAATATAATTTTGAGACATTTATTTTGAATTACCTGGACTTTCTTTTTATGACAAGCAGCGAGGATATTCCAAGTTTCACAGCTGTACAGCAACATGCTGCGGATCACAGCTTTATACAGGGTGAGCTTGATCTGATTAGATAATGTGGGCAACTTGAAAAATGGATATATGAAAGTGCAATAGCAACATTAGATTTTTGAATGAGTAGACTGTAGTCTCAAGGTGGAGTTGTTGAGCTCCCAAAGTGAGTTGGACAGGAGTTCATCTGAAGGATTTAGTGAACAGGACAGCTGTTGTCTTGTTCACATTTAGTTTCAAATTCCTCAGACAAAGCCAGGAATGGATAGAGTTTAGGGTTGACTGGATTATAAGGATTCGGCGGAGAAGTAGAAGCAAGAGTGTCTGATGATACAAGTATCATCAGCAAGCGAGTTTTGGATTAGTTAAATCTTGCTCGCATCTTAACCTACTATACCAGGGGATAAAGGTTAGATAGGGAGAATAACAAGATACCACAAGTGAACTTGTGAACTATTGAGTGCTAATTAAATGCTAAACTAAAGTTTTCAGCAATTTAAAATGTTAGTGTCATTACTGTATACAATTTTGTGTGAGTACTTCAAGTGTCACTCTCAAAATTCTAATAGAGAAGAGTGACTCTTGGAATTATTTCATTCATCTACTAGAAGAAGTTTTTTTTTAGGAAGTGGTTACCTAATTTGCTTCCAAGGGAGAAAGATAGAATTTCAGTTATATTGATCTTGGCAAGAAAATCTGCCAAAGTGTCGTGGGTGAATTATTTCACATAAAATTTCACTTATTGGTATCTTTAATAAATATTAGAGTAAATTAATGTTAATAGGCTCAACTTCAGAATAGGTTACACTACAGTTTTCTATACAACATTCTGTTGCACTATATAGTTTTTTATTTTTAATAATTTTAAACATTTAAACAATTCTTAAAACATATTTTACGATTATTAAATATTTATATATGTATGCAAATTGTGGCATTTCTCTCTCTATGATTTTTTCTAAGTTCTACAGTGCACATGCTTAATGTAACTTCCACCAGATGGCAGGACATATCTGTGAAATTGGTGAGACCAACATACGCAATTAATTCCATAACATATTTTAAGAAATTCACTTCATTTTGTTAGGTTCCAATGGGACAAGTTAGTATACACCAGATTAGTTTGTGGTTTATTAAATAATATGCATGTAATTTATTTGGTTAAGTTAGGAAGGGGGAAGTTGGTGTATATTTGTTTCTTATAAACATGTTTGGGAATTTATTGTGAAGACTGGGCAATGCAATTCTGTAGAAATTAGAAAAATGCATTGAGTAACCTATTCTGAAGTTTTTCCTTCAATTAACATAATATAGGTCTATATATATTATTTTTAAGTACTATCAACTGTGACTTTTATCATGGTAGACCTACTCCTTGACTTACTATTATTCATTGAAATTATAATATTCAGTGGTTTGGTTATCTGAATGATCAGTGCACACCATAAACCATGCATTCCAATGTTACAAGTTACTGGTACCGGTACTGCAAGTTTTATAATAAAAAAACATAGGTAACAATATGTTATATTAGAACTTAATGAATTAGGAATAAAATTAATATTGAATTGAATTAGAAAATAAATAAACTTCCTATTGTAGATTTTTAAATTAATTTTATTTTTGAGACACTTAAACAACTTTGGTCATATTGGATCTACGGTCCTCGGTTGCATACCAGCAGGCATCAATAGTTTTCTATATTTATATGCCCCTAGTGCTGACAAGTTTTTTTTTCCTGGTTTTCCTCAATCAAAGCAAATACTAGATTGGAATTTCATTACCAGGACTCATTTCATCATCCCACAGCATCATAACGAATAAAGAAATGAATAAATATGACCTTAGATGTTAAAAGTGTCTATAAATAAGAAAAAATTAAAGTATTGCTGTGGTCTTGAGGTAGCGTGCTGCATTGTCACACAGCGAGCCAAGGTTTGATCCCCGGTCGGGACAGGCTCCTGAGTTAGGTTTTTTCCTCACCTGTAAGACAAATGTCAGGAAGCTTAGGGCCCAACGGTCTCCAAAAATCATCTGCCCATCATCATCATCCTTATCATTACCATCCTCCTTCGGTGTGGAAAGCAATGGGGAGCTACCACATCTATAATTCCCTAGTAAAGCTGCAAAGTATAGCATGAAAATGCTATGATTGCAGTGAAAGACCTGCCCTTGGGCAGAATTACTATGGATGGATGATGTCTTATTCAAATGCAACTGTTAGGCATATTAAATTTAAGTAATTGTAAACTGATGGTTAATGGTAAAAATTGGCTGTGGTAATAAAATTTCAAACCAGAATTTGCTTTGAAAAAAAAAATAATAAAATTGGGTATTTGAACGCTGAACCTTCCGAATAAGAGTTTCAAACGTTACCATCTGAACCATGTTCAGTTTAAATTTATTGAATTCATGACTAAAATATAATCGTTCTTTTATTTAAATAACAGTTCAACTTATGATTAACTGTAGCCTAAGATAGGAATGTCATGCATTTGTGGCTAAAATTATGAAGCAGTAGGCATATTGAATTTGTGACCGATTTGATAATGTAAAAACTCTAGCCAGTTGAATTAGAAAAGTAACATTGTTTAAAATTAATCAATTTTCTAACAATGCATTTTATGATTGTATATTCTGTTTTTATAAATATAAAATCACACATTTTACGTTAGTCATATAAATTGAACATCGTGTAATTTTTCTGCTATAATTTTAAATGTTGGCAGTCCTGTTTGTCTGCTACAAAAATATCATGCAACTATAATTCCTAGAATTGTACTATATAGATATTTTTTAACTTACGTGATCGCCATTCCTATATTAAGACTATTAACTTAAATTTTATTATCAATTGAGGTTATGTAATGAGTCACATGGTAATCGTACGAAAATGTTCCTTCACGGTAAAATAAATTACCTTCTAATACAGCATAGCCAACACAATTTAAAAATTCTAAATGAGCGGTAGTTTAAATATTATTAGACACATTACCAGTGTATCCGATATTACTGTAAACATTCAATTTAAGGGAGTTTTCAATTTTTAATTAATTATATCAGCATTTATGTTTTCTCGCGAAGTTCGGTATATTTTATTTGCAGGAATAATTTTATAGATTTTAATTCTAAATTTAATCACAAAACTTTAATATAATATACAAATGTTAAAATATAAATTCACATTATATACCTACCTTTAATAACTGTAATACAGGTATTTTGTATTCTGAAATAATGGATTACTTACATCTTCTTCTTCTTCTTAATCATAACTTGTAGGATTTTCATTCTGTTTATTTCCAAAATCACTCCTCGGAGGAAGACGTATTGGACGTGCATTCACTGTCTATCCAACTCTTGGCTGGTCTTCCTCTTGTTCTTCTCCCGTCCATTAGTCTATCTTCTTTAGCTCTTTTTGCAAGTCGGTTGTCTTCCATTCTTTCTATATGACCCTTCCAATATTTTCGTCTATCTATAATAAATTTGGTCATGTCTTGAATATGACATTTGTCCCTAATTTATGTGTTGTGTATTTTATCAAGTAATGTTTTCCCCTGAATGGTTAATTACATTTTTACATCAAATTGATAAATGTAACTCCTCTCATAGTCAGGGCTTTAGTTGGAAAATTCGATAAGGGTTTTTTTTTGTGTGCTCCCTGAAAGTTCTAATTTTTCTGTTATCAGATATTTTCAACTGAATATAGAAGTGTATTAAACTTTTTTCTTCATTCATTATACCTATACTATATTCCAGATGTCTTCGGAGCAAAGCAGTAAGCAAGCCCTCCCCTTCATTTAAAATGCTGGCGCGTCATTGGTTGCGTTGCAAGTGTCTGGTGGAAAATCCCACATCAGCTTTATTCACAATATTACGATATAAGTCAGAGACTCTTGTCGTCCCAAATCCTTTAAAAAAATCGTAAAAATGAAAATATGTAAAACTATTATATGGATGCGAAACATGGACTCTTACTTTAAGGGAAAAAAGGAGATTACGAGTATTTGAGGATAAAGTTCTTAGGAAAATTTTTGGACCAAAGAGAGATGAACAGACAGTTGAACGGAGAACACTACATAGCAGTGAACTACATGGTCTTTATAGGAAGCCAGATATAATAAGAACAGTTAAGTCTCGTATACTGCCATGGGAAGGGCATGTTGCGCATATGGGGAATGAAAGACGTGCATGGAAACTTCTTATAGGAAAACCAGAGGGAAAACGCCCAGTTGGTAGACCAAGAATGAGGTGGGAGAATAACATTAATTATGATTTGAGGGAAGCAGATTATACAGGGAATGATTGGAAAACATTAGCTCAGGTTAGGGATGTATGGAGAACTTATGTCCACACGGCCATGAATCTACGGTTTCGATTGTGTCAGTGAGTTAATTAGTTATTACAACACAAGTTCTTGTTTTTCCCCTCAGTATCACTTATGTGATGAAGCGTTATGTTCAGTAAAATTAAATAAGTGTTGAGCCTACAGTAGTGAATGTGATATATTTAGCTGGCGTGTGCAAGTGTTTTTTTAATAAGTGCAGTATCCCTTTCTGAAAAGATGTCCGATAATTCTATGCCAGGCACTACCGGAATGTCTCCTGTGAAGAAACATAAACAGAGGAAAGGATTTCGTTCGGGAGAAATACAGACAATTATAAACGTTTATAAAACGTTATTGAAGGAGAACCCTCACACGGCGATTAGAGATTATTATTATTATTATTATTATTATTATTATTATTATTGGTATTTATTATTAATATTAGTATTATTTATTTCTTCTTCTTCTTCCCCCTTTCACGTGATAGACCTAGTGGTCTGTTACGGTCTCAGTCCAACGTTTGAAGGGTCTGCCCAAAGATCTCTTGCCTGGTGGCTGGTAATTTAAGATCTTACGTGGTATTCTTGTTCTGCTCATTCTTCGTACGTGAGATTTCCAGTTGTTTCTGTATTTTTGTACATATTCCATGACTGGTTCTGTGTGTAATTCTTTGAGAATCTCAGAATTCCTTTTATGGTCTGTCCTTGAATAGCCCGCAGTACGTCTCATAAATTTCATTTCTGCCGCAGTTAGTCTTTGTTCATCTACACTGCGAATTGTCCAGGCCTCACTGCCGTAACATAATATGGGTCTGGCCAATGTTTTATAAATTCTAGTTCGTGTGTGTTGCTGTACTGTGTTTGGCTTGAAAATATTATTTATAATTCCTGTTACTCTGTTAAATTTTATAATTTTTTGACTAAAATCTTTTTCTTCTCGTATGTAACTTGGTATCCGAGATAGTTAAATGTGTTGGTTTGTTCTAATATTTTATTATTAATAACAATTTTACTGCGAACTGGGTCTTTTCCTAGGAAAGCCATGACTTTAGATTTTTCTGTTGAGATTTCCATGTTGTAGTTTATTGCAATTTGGTGAAAAGAGTGGACTGAACGTTGTAGGTCATCTTCTAAATTCGCTATAAACACAATGTCATCTGCAAATAATAGGGTGTCTAAATTATATAATCTATTAAGTGGTATACTGTCATGTGGTTGTAGTCTCCATTCTTTAATAATTGAGTTCATGTATATTATGAAGAGCATTGGTGAAAGACCACACCTGCTCGTGGTGCAACCTGTCTAAACGGGGCTCTGGGGACCGAGTCACGGCGGTATAACCGTTCCATCAAGATACAGAGTAAATGCTGTATCATAATCGCGCCTGTCCAGAGGCCTAGGGTGGTAACCCCACCACTGGACTTGCTTACTTCAGGCCAGTAACCTGTTGTGAGGACTAACCTTACTAAAAAGTCTCAAAGAAGATGTATTATTTATCTATCTCTATCTTCGGGTTTTTACAGCTGTTGCCGTCTTCCCGTGCCAAACCTCCAAAGCCTACGGTCTTGGGCATCTTCGATGCTTAGCCCTCTAGCTTGCATTACTGTCTTCATGATTTCCTTCCATGTTAACCTTGGTCTCCCTCTTTTCTTCTTTCTGTTCGGATGCCATTCATATAGTTGCTTCGGCCATCGCTCATCTTCCATTCTTAAGACATGTCCTAACCACTTCAATTCCTTCTCCTCAATTCTTTCAATTATGCTTTCTTCTGCTTCCATTATATTTCTAATTTCCTTATTTGTGACATGTTCTAATCTAGACTTTCTGGCACTTCTCCGTAAATAATCCATTTCTAGAGCTATTAGTCTATTCTTGTAATACTTATTGATTGTCCATACCTCACTTCCATACATTGCAACAAAGCCGGACAGAAAAAAGTAATAGATATTGCAGCAGTGACGGAAACAAAAAAGAAAGGATCGGGAAATTCAAATTTAGGAAATTACATACATTTTTGGTCAGGTGTAAATAAATCCAAAAGAGCTAAAGCAGGAGTATCAATGTTTGTATTATTTATTTTTATTATATTATTAGTATTATTATATTATTATTGGTATTTATTATTATTATTATTATTATTATTATTATTATTATTATTATTATTATTATTGGTATTCATGATTAGTATTAGCATTATTTATTATTATTAGTAGTAGTATTAGTATTACTATAATAATATTATTATTATATTATTATTATCATTATTATCATTATTAATTTCATTATTATTGTCAGTATTGCATTTCATTGTGCCTTTGTTCGTGGCATCATACACGGACATTAACCCGACCTAAGGGGAACCAGGAACATCTTCCTTGAACCCACTTAGGTAACTCTTAGCAGGCGCGTCCACGACGCGGGGGTGGACCCGACTCTAAGTCGGTGACTAAGTTCTGCTAAGGACCCAGTATTGCGGGGTATAACGCTTTACCCTTGTCCAGGGTTACGGATGAAGACCACAATGGCAGCGAAGGCGAGGAAGAAAATATTTCAACTCGACCGAACTGGCAGAGGAGGAAAATTTCAACTCGGCGGAACTGGCAGAAGTGGCAACTCTTTCTCCAGAGTTTAAAAGGAGCCCATACTCGGGGTAACAGGAGTGAAGTCTCCAACGACTTAAGTCGGAAGGAGCAACCCTTTCTGTGGGGATTATACACAGAAGAGCACGTCCAGAGGCTCTAAGGTGGCAGCCCCACCACTAGACTTGTCCTGCGTAACGCTCGTAACGTGACCAGGAGACATTTACATTACTGGCAACCATCAAGTGAATAACCGGACTGATCAACCTAAGACAACCAGAGCAAGAAATAGGAATAAACGATTAGGACTTGTAGAAAAATTGAGAACTGCTACTTGGAACGTTAGAGGATTAGCAAATAAAGAAGAAGAACTTCAAAATGAGTTAACAAAAGCCAATGTAGATATTTGCCTTCTCACCGAAACGAAAAAGAAAATGAAAGGTACTAAGGAATTAAAAGATTATATATTATTTTACAGTGGAGTTGCTCAGAATAAAAGGGCATCTGCAGGAACAGCAATTCTAATAAAGAAACAATTCAGAAATAAAATACATAGTTATAATTTTGTGAATGAAAGAATAATGAATGTTCGCCTGAAAACAGCAAGAGGACATCTAACAGTAGTTTGTATATACGCACCCGAGGAGGGGAGAAAAGAAGAAAGTGCTGAATTCTATGAATCCTTACAAACACATCTGAACTCTCTTAATAAAACAGATTTTATTTGCTTAGGAGGAGATTTTAACGCCCGCGTTGGAAAAGAGACTGTAGAGAATTTGATTGGTAATAACGGCGAGAATACCTTAAACGAGAATGGAAAAACTCTTAGAAATTTTGTCAGCTTTAATGAATTAAAAATAACTAACACCCTTTTCCGTCATAAAGATATCCATAAATATACTTGGGCAGCGAGAGGCACTAGATCAATAATAGATTATATATTGAGCAATAAGAAATTATCTCCTCATGTGATTGACACTCGTGTATATAGAGGATACGACATTAGTTCAGACCATTTCATCGTCATCTCTACGTTTCACATGCCAAATAAATGGATTTACAAGAGGAAAACAAATGTAACAAAAGTAAAAAGGACAAATTTTAAAGTACATTTATTACAACAAGAGAGTATAAGGAGATTATACTCTTCACGATTATTAAACTATGTAGATCAAAGAGCTGTAAGCACTAATGTGAATGAAGAATGGCAAGATCTAAAAACTATTATATTAAAAGCTGCTGAGGAAGCCCTAGGGACAAAATCTACAAAAAGAAGGAAAAAAGGTTTATATATATGGAATGATGAAATTCAAGAAATGATCGAAAACAAAAAAAGAGCATATTTAAAATACATCCAATCAAAATCAGAAGAAGATAGAATTGCTTATAATTACAGAAGCGCCATTGTTAAAAGAGAAGTAAGGAAGTTGAAACGACTTAGCTGGGACAACTATAGAATACGATTGCCATGGATCACAGGATATGGCTTACAAGGTTTTGAAACATCTGAACTCAACTGAAAAAGACACAGCCAAATTAAATAATATACCAGAAAAAGAGTGGCTCAAATATTATGGAACATTATGGACAGATATGTCAGAAATAAACATTGACCCCAAATTAAAGGAAATGGCACATGTAGATCTCCTTGAAATCAAAGAATTAGAGAACGCTCTAGAAACATTCAAAAATAAGAAAACTCCAGGAATAGACTGTTTAAATATTGAACTTTTAAAGTATGCTCCAAGAGAAATTAAGCAGAGATTCTTAGATGTACTAAATGTGTGCTGGAGGATGTGCATAATCCCGGATGAATGGAAGAAAGGACTTATATGCCCCATATTTAAAAAAGGAAGTAGACACGAGTGCACAAGTTACAGGGGAATCTGTTTATTGAATACAGCTTACAAGATATACGCTAAGATTATTACTAGACGATTAAATATAATAAATGAGTATATATTAAGTGAAGAACAGTGTGGCTTTCGGAAAGGTCGGTCATGTTCAGATGCCATTTTCACAATAGAACAACTTATTCAGAAGAGAAGAGAATTTAATTTGCCAACTTGCATACTTTTTATTGACTATCAAAAAGCGTTTGATAGACTGTCAAGAAATAAACTATGGGAAATAATGTATGACAAAGGGTTTCCAGGACACATTGTCAAAGTTGTGCAAAGCTTATATTTTAAATCAGAAATAATGATTGATAAAGGAGGTACAATGAGCGATAATACATTAGAAATTAATCAAGGGGTCAGACAAGGATGCCCGCTATCTCCTGCACTCTTTAGTATATATATATATATATATATATATATATATATATAGACGAGATCATTGTACAATGGCAATCAAATTTAACCACAGAGTTTAAAGTTGGCAGTACGATTCTAAATACCATACTGTTTGCAGACGATCAGACAATCCTTAGCTCTTCAGAAGACAATTTACAAATAGCAGCATATAAATTAAACGAAATAGCAAATAAATTCAATATGACAATCTCTGAAAGTAAATCGAAAGTAATGGCATTCAACGGGAAAGGCCATATGAGGTGTAAAATCAGTATTAATAACAGTATAATACAACAGGTGAACAATTTTAATTATTTAGGATGCAACGTATCATACTGCCAGAAGGAAGATATTAATATTAAATTAAATAGATTTTACAGAATGTGTGGCACTATAAGACGGACACTGAAAAATAAAACTTTGAGGAGCACACAACTAAAATTTTACTAAATTTTGGCAGTGCCTGTCTTAACATATGCAAGTGAAAATTGGACTCTTAACCGTTCAGACAGAAGGAAAATAGAAACAGCAGAAATGAAGTTCCTACGTTCAGTAGCGGGTGTGACAATTTTGGACAAGAAAGGAACTGGAGGATATTAGGAAGGACTTAAATATTTTTAATTTAACAAATAGAATTGACAACATGAGAAACAACTGGTATGAACACGTCAAGAGAATGCCTACAGATAGAATCCCTCAGCTGTTACTAAAGTACAAACCAATAGGACATAGAAATGTTGGACGCCCATTTACTAGATGGGAGGATTCATTAAATTCCACTTGATGTGAAAACAGGTCAAAAGGTCTAATTTCATGAAGCAGAAGAAGAAGAAGAAGAAACATTTCATTGTTGAACAAATATGCTATGAAACCGTAATTGCGTGTCGATGTACTCGTAAGGTTTATCCGCTTGTGAAGCGCGCTTTATCGCCGTTACAACCACTGTTTACATCTGCTCCGTAGACATTTGGAACCGACTATAGTTCTTATGGTCTTGATGGTCCCTACGGGGTTTAGAAAGTATCTAATCCGTCTCCGGACAATGTCGCTACCCCCAACTCTCTCACTAAAATTTTGATCCGATTGTGATGGATTCTTTTGCAAAATCTTCAGGAGATTCCCGGGATGAACATAGGCTATAAGAGAGTTGAGATACTCAACTCCTACACCCTTAAAAACACCCTTTGTAGTGAAAAACGTGAAATTCCCTTTTTCTACCCTTAAATGACTTACGCTGCCTAAACCATAACAAACACACAACATTAATGTACACAGAATTGAATATCTAAAAAAACGCTACAAAAAAGTCCGCGACAGCATATATTTATCTTTTACAGATAACACACAATAGCCATATTTGTCTTTCATTGATGCCAAGGAGATCGGGATAAGTAGATTCCCGGGCAAGCATATGCTGCAGTATCATTCATCCGATTGTCATGGGGCTTTGTGCAAAATGTTCAGGATTTTCCCGGGAAGATTATAGGTTATAGCCTAAGAGAGTTTTAATGCTCAAGCCCTTCACCCTTAAAAAATCACCTTCTGTAGTGAAAAAACGTGAAAAAATTCGCTTTTTGTAAGCTTACATGGCTTACGCTGCCTAAACCGTAACAGGTACACAAAATTATTGTATACAGAATTGAATATTTCAAAAAAACTCTACAGAAAAGTCTGCGACAGCTTATGTTTATCTTTTAAGAATAACTCACAATAACCATTTTTATCTTCATTGATGCCAAGAAAATTGGGATAAGTAGATTTCCGGGCAAGCATAGCAGCACACGATCGGTATTTTTTTTATGGATAACTCAAAATAACGAATTTTGTCTTTCTGCTCAATTATGCCAAGTACATCGGGATGCGTAGATTCCCGGGCAACGCCGGGTAATCAGCACGGGGTATCTAAAAATAATAACAATATAAATTTACATTTATTTTTTCTTTTACTTATTCAACTAAATGCAAAAACACAATGTATTTAGGTGTAGCAGCGCACGCTGGGTATTAGCTAGTCTAATATATAAACATATTTGTTTGTTTGTTCATACTTTATGCGTGGCATACCGTTATTTCGATTGTGATGGGGCTTTTTGCAAAATGTTCAGGAGATTCCGGGATGAACGGAGGCTATAAGAGAGTTGTGATACTCAATTCCTACACTCTTAAAAATCGCCCTTTGTATTGAAAAACGTGAAAAAAGTAGCTCTTTGGACGCTTAAATGGCTTACGCTGCCTAAACCATAACAAATACACAAAATTAACGTGCACAGAATTGAATACCTCAAAAAGCTCTACAAAAAAGTCCGCGACAGCATATGTTTATCTCTTACGGATAACTCACAATAACCATTTTTGTCTTTCATTGATACCAAGAAGATCGAGACAAGTACGTAGATTCCTGTGCAAGCATAGCAGCACATTACGGGTATTCTTTTACGGGATAACTCACAATAACGAATTTTGTCTTTTAGCTCATTTATGCCAAGAAGATCGATATAAGTAGGTTCCCGGTCAACACCGGGGAATCTTAAAATAATTACGATATACATTTATAATTATTTTTCATTTCACTTATTCTACTAATCATAAGAAGTATATTAATTTTTGTCTTTCTTCTCATTTATGCCAAGAAGATCGGGATGAGCAGATTCCCGAACAACGCCGGGTAAACAGCACGGGATATCTAAACAATATAAATGTATAATTATTTTTCCTTCCACTTATTCAACTAAACATAAAAGCACATTAATTTAGGCGTAACAGCGCACGCCGGGTATTAGCTAGTTAATAATAATAATAATAATAATAATAATAATAATAATAATAATAATAATAATAATAATAAGAAGAAGAATGCGCACTAATTGTGCATGTATTGATTAGTCACTTATTTGTGCAAAAGTTAATCACTGATATTTTTCTATTCCTGTATTATTAGGATAGGCCTATAGTATATCTATCACAGATATTGTCACACAGAACACACGCACACGTATCGTCTGCCTCGTGGATTGATCTATTTCTACATATTTTGTGGTGGTATCCGTGAATCGCTAGGGATGTCACGAAGTGGCTTTAAAACCATGTAGGTCTTTCAGAAACATGTTACATCTTCGTCATTTGTAATGAGTTTGGTGTAGAAATATGATGTCCACGGTTTACACTCCATGACTAGGGCTCGGTTTCACCAACAGAGGTAACTGTATTACGCCAGTTTATGCTATGCATTATACACGGGAAAACTGGCGTAATACAGTTACCTCTGTTGGTGAAATCGACCCTAGGTCTGAGTCGCATTTAACCTCACGATAAAGTGAGTCGCATCGGCAACGGCATGTGTTTTATGATGTAGGCCTATAAAAACGGGTATGTACACCTGTGTTTCGAATGCCCATCACAAGATAGGAATTGGGGAAACATCTGTGAGCGCTGCACATGTTGTGTTTAACCTCTAAATAAAGTAGCTAACATTAATGACAAAGAAAACAGGCTAATTTTAAGAAAACGGATATGAATAAAACTATGTAATACACAAATTAACTAATTCATTGTTCAAGAATAGAAGTATATTCGGGAGGGGGGGTGAGAAGATCCCCATCAACCCTCCTGAATGATCACCGCTATTTAAAATAGTGATTTTGTTTAAAAAAAAAACACTAGAAATTGCTTCTCTTTGACACACCATTCCTAGCCTCCGGACGTGCTTTAACAGTGTTCGTTGTATTTTTTTCATAATGTGTATCAAGGAAACATTCTAAATAGGGTCATTCGAAACAAAATTTGAGATTATGTAAAATTAAGTTTTCGGGTTTTTTTTTTCAATATTAAACTAAACGAATCCCATAATAATAAATAGTTAAGCAGCCTAATATGAACTTCATATCGTCAATGGTTTAAGTGTAGTGATGGAAGACATATTTGGGAGTTTAATATGTAAAATCTATTGATGTTTTCATTATTAATTTAAGACTTCTCACTAAGGATAAATTATATTTGAAGACAAAAATTTTCGCGCAGACCTAGACTCGAACCCGGGACCTTTGGCTTTCTAGGCCAATGCTCTACCATCTGAGCTATCGGGGCGAGTTCCGATCTAGACGCAAATTATTCTGGGCGAAAATGTTTTCTTCAAATAGAATTTATCCCTCAGTGAGAATGTTAAATTAATAATAAAAACATCAATTGAAGCCCTACTGGCTTTATAAAGTAGTGTTTAAATTCACAATAAATGTCTTCTTAACTATGAACCGCCATTTGCAAAAATAAAAGCAAAGGCTTCATAGCATTGGTGCTGGGAATTACAACGTATATAAGAGAATAATTTGCGTCTAGATCGGAACTCGGTCTGATAGCTCAGATGGTAGAGCATTGGCCTAGAAAGCCAAAGGTTCCGGGTTCGAGTCTCGGTCTGGGCGAAAATTCTTCAAATAAAATGTACTCTATCGTTAAAATATTATTAAGTGTCTCGTGCTTCATTGAACCAACGTTAAAACTGTGACAATGAACTGTAGAATATATATGGGAGTTATTTTAATTGAATACTTATTTATTCCTAAACATACCATTTTGAAAATATTTCGACATAAATAAAAATGCTCTGTAAAATGTAATAATTATATTTTTATATGTGAATTTAATTATTCAGTTTTATGTAATGGTATTTTTAAAAATGTACTCTTAAATATCTTCAAATACAATTTTAACAGCTTCTCCGAAATATAGTGTCTTAAGAGCCTCTTTTGTAAGCTGTTTATGGTTATCTGTGTGGCCAGAAAAAGATTAAAAATAAGTCTGTGCGCTCAAATAATTAGCATTTCAACTGTCCACAACATTTAAATGGCAGCTAATGGAAACATGATTAGGTGCATGAATCATGTATATGACATGAAGAACTAAATATACAATTTTAAATTAATTGAAACTATCGATGTTTTGCGTAATATTGTTTTGCATGGAGTCACTAATACTTCGACCATCAATACAAGCAGCACAGATTCATTTGAAATATTTCCAGATCATAAACCGAGACTAAAATTGATGCTTAATATATTTTGAAAAAAAAAATATATATATACAGACCTTGTTTTAGTTGTGTATTTTATTTAATGCACACTGTTGTTATTATGAAAGATACGTAGATATTAAAACATTTTTTAACTGCATGGCGCGACAGGCCTACCAGCCGGCTGCATCACATCTACATGTGTTAATCACAGAGTTAGACGATCATTATGCCAGTGTAGGGGTGACATGTAGTCAGCATGTCGGATCCCCCAGTCGTTACAGCTGATTTTCTTAACCCAAACTTCTCACGATGCTGTGATGGGCACCGGTCTCATGCTGACCGAAATTCCATAAGAAAATTTCTCCCCCATGGAGACTCGAACCAGCGCAAGTCCCGTAGCTCTGCGCCAGGGCTTCTTGCCTTAACCACTCGGCTAAGAGATTAAAATTACTGATGAATTTGTGGCGACAGAAGAATATGTTTTTTGTATGTATTATACATAATAATGCCTTAGTTGTCATATCACATAGGCCTAGATGCGCGGCAAGCTATCACTATTCAAGTAGGTGTTTAGTATCTTCGATAACGTCAGCGTTTGACGAGACGCTGAGTTCTCGACTCAGAGATTTTTAAGCTGAGAGTTCTGCTAATAAAATATGAGAAGTTGGCACTTATGGCTCAATAAGCTATTACGTAAGATCATAATTTCCTAATGTATTCATTGGTAACATAGAAATAGTGAAGTACCGTTTTGTAAATGGACTCAGACATATGGTGTGTGATCATAAAGTATAACATAATTTTAACGCTACTTTTTACTAGAGAGAAAGCTGTCAAAAAGTGACATTTTTCACCTTGCACTTGAAGTTTGAATCGTATGATTCGTGCTTCGTGAAGCATATTCATTGCTTCGAACTGTCTTGTAAACAAATGTTGCTCCACATGTGTAAATTCGAAACTTTTTCCTTCTATGTCGTTCATCGTATTTTATTCAATGCAATTTTTTTACATTATTTGTCATGGTTGGTGAACGCCGCTGTAGTTTTTGTGTAAACCATACCAGCTGTTTGCTTGCTTCTTGCTGAAATTCATTGTTTTGCATACTCTAGCGAGCATATCTCGATGAATTTCCAATATTTTATGTTCCAGAGCGTGTTAAAATTTGAAAAGAAAAATAGTTGTATGCATGAAAATCAGGTATTATCTGTAGAACTGGCGAAGTTCACATTCACTCCCGCTCAAATCTCGCTTCCCGAGTTTCCCAGTTTCGTTACTTCTACGGGGGCAATTGCCGTATTCAGGGGAGTCGGAGGGAAATTCTAAACGCTTACGCGGGAGTAGAATGCATCCGAGAGCGACCGGGAGTCCCATTGAATCAGATTTCCCGTGAGCAGCGAACAGTCTTCATAAGCAAAATAATGTTTACAATTATTCCGAAAGCTAAAGAGAATGCATTAAATAAATTATCTAACATCTAATATATAAAAATGAATGTTTGTTTGTTTGTTTGTTCGTACTTTATGCGCGACCATACCGTTGATTTGATTGTGATGAGGGTTTTTGCAAAATGTTCAAGAGATTCCAAGGATGAACATAGGCTATAAGAGAGTTGTGATACTCAAATCCTACACCCTTAAAAATCGGCCTTTGTAGTGAAAAACGTGAAAAAAAGTAGCTCTTTGGACGCTTAAATGGCTTACGCTGCCTAAACCATAACAAAAACCAAAAACACAAAATTAATGTACACAGAATTAAATATCTCAAAAATCTCTACAAAAAAGTCCGCGACAGCATATGTTTATCTCTTACGGATAACCCACAATAACCATTTTTGTCTTTCATTGATGCCAAGAAGGTGGGGACAAGTACGTAGATTCCTGTGCAAGCATAGCAGCACATGGAGGGTATTCTTTTACGGATAACTCACAATAACGAATTTTGTCTTTTAGTTCATTTATGCCAAGAATATCGAGATAAGTAGATTCCCTGGTAACGCCGGGTAATCAGCACGGGGAATCTTAAAATAATTACGATATACATTTATAATTATTTTTCAATCTACTTATTCAACTAATCATAACAAGTATATTAATTTTTGTTTTTCAGCTCATTTATGCCAAGAAGATCGGGGATGAGTAGATTCCCGGACAACGCCGGGTAAACAGCACGGGGTATCTAAAAATAATTACGATATAAATGTTTCCCATTACTTATTTAACTAAACATAAAACGCTTTAATGTTCGTATTTCAGCTCATTTATGTCAAGAAGATCGGGATAAGTAGATTCCCGGATAATCAGCACGGAGTAAATTTATAATTATTTTTCCTTTTCCTTATTCAACTAAACATAAAAGCACATTAATTTTCATTTATTTAGGCGTAGCAGCACACGCCGGGTATTAGCTAGTAACCTATATTCTACAAGCCTTACGCTTTAAATACAAGCCTACATATTACATGTCAAAAATTAATTAAATATGCGCTTAGTACTGTAAATGAAATGTACTTCGACAGCGCTAAACGTGTGTTTATTTATTTATTTTTTTGCTCAATGCCACCATGTTGTCATTTCGATATTCTGATATTCTCTCCTGACATGGCGTTACTATAACTCCCTTCTGAGGTTGGGACGTCTGGAGGACGGAGTTACACTGTCCCACTGATATATGGTGTGATGATGACGCTAATGATGCGCCAGGAGAGGCCTTAATCCTAATTAATATGTCAATGATGATAATGATGGACATAAGATGTTCGGGGACCGTTTGGGCCTTAAAGTTTCCTGACATTTGTCTTACAGGTGAGGAAAAAACTCGAAATGAAAACCTGCACCCAGGAAACTTGTCCTGACCGAGGATTGAACCCGAGCCTGCTGCGTGACAAGGCAGCACGCTACGTCGAGACCACATCGGTAGAATATGTGTTTAGAATGTTATATCGGAGTAGATACTAATAATGTATAGTCAGGAACACATAACAAATGAAGCACTTACATTCTTCATCATTGCTAGTATTCCCGCATTCAAATATTAATTAAAACTCACAGACTGACGAGAAGCGAGTGTACGCGGGATGGCACGGCATTAGTTGGCAAATCATCCACAAACGAAGCAGATCAATGTTCCAGTGTGTCGGATAGTACATTATTATAGAAGAGGTTGTAGTTGATATAACAGGCCTTCAGTATAGTTCGACACTGATAGGTTTCATATCGCGTCAAAATTCGTATTAACAGACTGCTTTCCGAAGGTGATGTAATCATCGATACGAGAGTATTAAACATGGCCTGGTACACTAATGTTCAATTTGTTGCCAAGGTGATAGACCATTCATCACGAAGATCTGTTATATAGTGAGATCAGTATAGTATTGGACAGCAGACGCGGGGTTTATGCTGTGCGGTAACGAAGGCTTACACGTGCAGGCACGGGTCTTGAAATGTGCGCTGACTCAGCAGTACATCCCACGCATTCACGGTCACAGTCAGATAGTGTACTTCGAGTAGATAAGTTGCTCGGTCGCTTTTCGTTGTGAACTGAATGACGTGTGTATAATGTAAACTGAATGACGTCTGTATAAGTTATTTAAAATTTAAAATTTGTATCTTATAAAACAGGCGTGTATAAGTGTAAAATGAATGACGTGTGCATAAGTGTAAAGTGTAAACTGTATAATGGCTAATATTTTTTTTTCTCCTGAACAACGTGTATTTATTTATGATCAATATTTGTTAACTCAGTCTGCCAGCCAAGTATGAAGACTTTTTGAAACACGATTCCCGAGTGTAAAAATTCCGTCACGTGCAACAGTCCATAATCTGTACAACAAATTTTATAAAGAGGTGTTAAAAATGTATGGACAACGAATGTGAACAGTTCCAGCACCTGCTTCAATAAAGTTGGTAAGTACGACAATTTGTAAAATAGTTACGAAAATGTGTATGGTTGAATCACCGCGATCCTACGCTGTCCGTTCCCCGCCGCGAGTGCGTCAGCAGTGTATAGTGAAATTCCCGCGTCTGCTGTCCAGTGCTATACTCCTCACACTGTATAATTTAAATAACAAGTTGTGTCAGTTGAACTGTTATATTTAGAATTATTGATGTACTGTATATTGTATTGCACATCATTATATCGTTCTTTTAACATTTTATATGGTACTAATATTGCACACTGACAAGAAAACTGTCAACATTTGCATGCCGAAATCTACTTTGGAATGTCTTCCAAGGAAGCGGTGTGATATACCAAGACCATAATAAAAAATATCTACCTTTTTAACTGCAAGGCATAAAAATCGAAGCAAGAATCCAGCTATGACAACCCGCTGTGCATAGCATATGATCGTCCCTGCTTGACTTAGAGCGGAATGGAGTAAGGCGGGCGCGGCGCGGAGGGCAGAAAATAAGGATTATTCAATCCACCAAGTGAAGAGTTGTATTATTTTCTTCTAGTTTAAATGAGAAATTTGGCGATATATTTTTGTGGCTTGCAGTTAAAAGCGGCAGATAATTTTTTTGCACATGGTCTTGGAACATCACAACGCTTCTCTGGGAGAAATTTTAAGGTAGATTTGGGCATTAAATTGTTGACAGTTCGCTTGTAAGATGTAATGTCTTAAATTCCATTTGTAGTTGGACACAGCTTATATTTTACCATTCATTCCTTTATGATAACAAACAAGTTTACATTTGTGACTGCAGCGTTCTATCTAGATTATATAGGCTAAATACGGAAGTTACCTGTGTTGGGTATTATGGAATTGAGGAAAGATGTGGAATCACAGTCGTTATATTTTATAAAGATAACGTATTGGAGAAAGTTATGCAACCGGAATCGACTAGCCCCGGAATAATACATCTTGAATATACATTTTTGTAGACGGTGGTTTTGTTTCGGCCTATGGCAATAGTTAAATTAGGTTTTCATAGAATTAGTCAGCAATCCGATTGCATTTTCGCCTTTCATAATGATTGTTTGAAGTCAGTATTTAGTTTTTGTTATTACATAGGGAGTGTTTTATTCAACGATATTCTTTAAAAATCTAGATATTAAGTGTCGCATTTCAAATCTGGACGTGAAAGGGCCAACAAATTTTGTTCCGGCTTGATGTCCTTGTATTTGCCATAAACATATGACATCGGATTCATGACATTACTTGCCTTCTGAAGGAAAGTCATACTCAGTATTTTTACGTTCTTACAAATCCATCGACCCCGGACGGATATGAATCGCGAACGCCAAACTCGAGGTGATCATTGTAATTATTTATCCACATAACCGAGTTTATTTGTTATTTTTAGTTATATAACTACAGTGGTCACGTATCGGCTTTTCTGAAGACGATTGTCATCGTTCTATCTGTAAAATTCGCGTTATCTCTCATACTATATATTCCTATTATTATTCTCTTATAACCATTCATTGGTTGGCATTGTAGTACACTATAGTGAGCACAAGTTAACTGAAACCGGAGTATGCATGCGATGTGACGTCGCAAGACAGCAACGAAGCCTAGTGCACAGCTATGGTGAATACGAGAGTGAACAGAATACTGTGTGTAGTATACTTCATTTCCCAACCAACTAAAGTATTTTCCCTGCTCGTTACAACATGTGATTTATACTTTAACTTCAGTGAGAGGTTCTCTCTGTTCAAATTCCGCTGAATATCAAGGCAATATAACTTTTAAACCTACTGGAAACAACATAATGTATCCATGAGGTGGAATATAAATTCTCACTCGAAGACGCTAACTCTCGGTTTTTGGTGAAACTTCTATATGATGGTTCCGTTACTGTGAACTAGATGATCTGCTGTTTCTACTTAATTTCGTGTGAATATGATTGTTGATAATAATTTATCACGAGGCCATTTTTTAAAGTTGTGGGTTATGTCCCAATTTTCTTGAATTTGCGTTACAATTGAGGAAAATCTTGAAACATTTCAAACATAAAATTCACCCGACTGGGAATCGAATTCATGTTCGCTGCATGGGAGCCTATGATCAACAGCAGTGATCATCAATGTTTCTTGCAAGTAAGGAATAGTATATTACGATGCGAGGTTGGGAAGTGGTTTTTACAGAATCGAGGAAAATGTTTAAACACCGGGAGATAGCGATAGTGTTAAAAAAAATTGCAAAACCCGAGGTTGTCCTTCGACATTCCTGGTGTTCTCTCCTGGCATGGCGTACTTGTAACCCACTTCTGAGGTTGAGGCGCCTGGAAGGCGGGGTTACGTTGCCCCGATGATATGATGGGTGATGATGATGATAGTGGTGCGCCAGGAGAGTCCCTAATCCTAAAAGTTATCTAAGATGAATATGAATGATGATGATTGCGATGGCCATATGATTTCGGGGACCGTTTGGGCCTTAAAGTTTTCCTGACATTTGTCTTACAGGTGAGGAAAAACCCCGATAAAACCTCACCCAGAAAAACTGTTCCGACCGGGGATCGAACCCGGGTCCGCTGCGTGACGAGACCACAGCGGTGGACATTTTCAAAATAATAGATGCTAGTAAAATAATAACATCTTTGTTGGAAATATTTGCGTTCATTATAAACAATCGACTAACGTTAACAGGGTGAGCAATGTTTATTAGCTGAAACTACAGGAGACCTTGAGACCAATTACTTATGAATTGGCGGCAAGTATGTATTTATTGTTTTATATTGTTTCAAATAAAGTTCATTTAAAATGCAGCGATTTGTTTCGTATAATGTATATTAACACTACCTTTTGCATATACATTGTATGTACTGCTCGGGACCCAGCTCCGTGTGTCTGAAAGGAATTTGCTGACTCAGCTGTTAGTATTTGAGAAGCACTCCCACTCCCCACACTTCTCCCCGCAAACACACAGAGCTTGGTCTCGAGCTGTAGTATACATAGAGGGCAGTGGTTTCACTTCCCAAACGCGTTTTGTAATATGTAATATCAAAGTATAGTTATTTTATTACAGTACAGTTATTTAGGTTGGCAACTCCGAAATGTAGGAAGTTGAACTTTCAATCATGGTCGCCATTGTTGTAAGTACGACAAAACGCAGTATCGCGCAAAACATATATTTTGTACTATATTCTGTAAATGCAGTCACAAGACTTGATTGTTAACTGGTTAATAAGTTTAAAGAAAGTCAAGATCGACACACGAAATAATTTAAATTAATATGTAGTTAGATATACGACAAACTGTAATGAGTAGCATGCGCGTCACGGTCTGTTTCGCGTTCTCCTCTAGAAATTGCACCTCCGTTTTTAACTAATGGTCGTATAACTTAACAAGTGGCATGGAGTGGATAATGAGTTATGGTCCAAACTACAGACATTGTTTAAAAAAGTTGAAAATGCGTTGCATGTGATCAAAGGCAAACGAATTGATATTATTGTATGAGTAGGAACCAATGTCCAAACCGCTCTATGGTGTAAAGGTTAACGTGTTCTTACTGACATTAGAGAACATGATTTAATTCTAGGATTTACCATGGTTTTTTCTTTGAGTATAGGGTCCGAAAATGAAAGCAAGACCATACATTCTATTAAAGAACATTGAGAAACTGGGGCTGGAAAGTAAACGTAAATTAAATTATTATATGATTCACACGTAGAAATGCATACCTAAATGTGTATATTGGATTTTTAACAACGGACGAGGAAAATTTTAAAGAAGTGGCTGAATTAAAACACAAGACATTATAATAAAAACAAAAATTATATGCAGGAAAAAAAAATTCAGTATAGGCCTATCTCTGTAAACGCATTACAGAGACTCTTGTTACCCCAAATTCTCTAAAATAGTTAAACTGATATATATATATATATATATATATATATATATATATATATATGCCTTAAGAAGGCACTGCGGACACTTCCCGCTGCCCTTTATGATTTACGAATTGTGTATAAGGAAAGGAAAGTTTGCAATGGGATGCCTGGATAGCAGAGTCGATAAACGTCCTAACGTATAGAGTTAGAGGTCCCGGGTTCAAATCCTGTTTCACGGTATGAATTTTTCTGTTAATGCTAGATATATCGATATATATAATCTATATATATATCTCTATATATATTATATATTATATAGCGGCGATTCTTCCAGTTATAATAGAGGAGAAAAGATTACAAATATATGAGAATAAAGTGCTTAGGAACATTTTTGGACCAAACAGAGATGAATGCAGGAAACTACGTAAGAGTGCGGTTCATGATATGTGAAATAAATCATATGTAATAAGATCAGTTAGACTGAAAAATATTAATCACAGACCCCAGTGCGTTAGAGGTTGAAATGGCGATAGAAAAATTAGATAATATAGACATAAAACTTCATATTCGGATTGAATCCCTACGGTACTCATAAAATCAAGTAAGTGAGGAAGATTTATGGACAAGATAGCATATACCGGTTGTTTAGTGTGGTTTGTATAAAAAATGACTCTTCGAAATGAATGGAAATAATCAATCAATCGTTATACTAATCTATAAGAAAGAGACATTGATTGCAACAACTGTAGGAGTCCCTATTAGGTTCGTCTTCCGGGCATATAGGCCGTGGTCCAGTCGTTCTTCTACTCGACGTTTCGTCTACTGCTGCGGTAGACATCTTCAGGAGATACTGCGTGCTCTCTGTGAACTCCTCAACAGTCGGCTGCAGACTGGCTGGTCGTTGGAAACTCCCTCCCTATTTATAGGCACGCCCCTGGTGGAGAGGCGGTTTTCTGCGCGGTCCGTGTTGCGTGCTGTTTTGTCCAGGCTGTCGCTAGCAGAAGTCATAGGCTTCGTTGTCGTATTGTGCAGTGCCGGGATCCAGATTTTGTTTATCTTCATGGTTTCTTCTTTTTTGTTAAAGGAATTTTTGTGTTTATATATTTCAATGGCTTCTCTGTACAGTCTGGTGTAATAATGTGATGTTTGGGACAATAACTGTGTTTTCTTCGAATCTTATTATATGTTCTTGGTTGTTCATCCAGTGTTCCGCTACGGCTGATTTTTCCTTTTGTTTTAGTCTGCAATGCCTCTTGTGTTCTTGCAATCTTGTGGTAACCATTCTTTTTGTTGTGCCGATATAACCTGTCCACAACTGCAAGGGATGCGATATATACCGGCAGTACTTAACGGATCTCTTGTATCTTTGACTGGGCGCAGTATATTGCTGATTTTTTGTGTTGGCTTGTAGGTTGTAGATATGTTATATTTATTTAATATTCGACCAATTCTCTCCGTTATTGTCTTGATATATGGTAGGTACACCTTACCCTTAGCCTCCTCCTTGTTCCCGTTTTCGGATTTGTATTTATTGGGATTTATGGCTCGGCGAAAATCTGTTTTGCTGTATCCATTGGATTGAAACGCTGCTTGGAGATGATTAATTCTTCTTGTAGATACTGTGGTTCCGAAATCCTTTTGGCTCGTTCCACCAGGGTTTTAATTATTCCGCGTTTTTGTCTGGGATGATGGTTGGACTGCTTATGTAGGTATCTGCCTGTGTGAGTCTTTTTCCTGTATACCTTGTGTCCAAGTGTCATGTCTTGGTTTCGAATTACTAAAACATCCAAAAACGGTAGACTGTTGTTCTCTTCTCTTTCCAGGGTGAATTGGATGCTGGGACAAATACCATTTAAATGTTGCCTGAAGTTATCAAGTTCTTCTTCACCATGCTCCCAAATGACGAATGTGTCGTCCACATATCTCAGCCAAACTGAAGGTCTTAATGTAGCATTCTCCAAGGCCTGTTTTTCAAATTGTTCCATGTAAAAATTGGCTATTACGGGGCTTAATGGACTTCCCATGGCCACGCCATCTATTTGCTCGTAGAATATTCCTCCCCATTGGAAATACGTTTCTGTGAGGCATGTGTTATACAGCGCTACTATGTCTGGCGGAAAGAGTTCTTGCAAGTATGTCATAGTGTCTGGGATAGGTATCTTAGTAAATAAAGAAACCACATCGAAGCTTATTATTTTATCGTTTGGCTTGAGTTTCAGAGCGTCTATTTTTTCTATGAAGTGCGTGGAGTTTTTTTACAAACGTGTCAGTTTTTCCAATATACGGTTTCAATAGTGGGGCGAGAAACTTGGCGAGTTCATATGTAGGTGATCCAATGGCCGAAACAATAGGTCTGAGTGGTGTTCCTTCCTTGTGTATCTTTGGTAATCCATACAATCTTGGTGGCAGTGCTTCTGATTTGTACAATCCTCGTTTAGTATCTTCATCAAGTGTGGAGCTCTTGATAAGTTTATTGGATTTACGTAGAACTCTTGCTGTAGGATCAGTTTTAAGAATCTTGTATGTCTCTGGATCTAAAAGCTGTTGCATTTTCTGGTTGTATTGTTCTGTTTTCATGATGACGGTGGCATTTCCTTTATCTGCAGGAAGAACGATGATGTCTTTGTCTTCGTTTAGATTATGTAAAGCTACTTTTTCTTTTCGTGATAAATTACTCACCGGTGGTTCGGTTTTACGGAGAATGCGAGACACTTCGCCCCTTATTTCCTCACTCTGATGAATAGGCAGCTGCCTTATTCCGGCTTCTACATTGGCTATGATGTCTTCAATAGGTACTGTTTTAGGTGTTACAGCAAAATTTCCTCCTTTGGCAAGTACCGATATTTCTTCTTCGTTGAGTTGCCGGTCTGTCAAATTTACTACCGCTCTTGAGTTGGGTGGTTTATTTCTGTTTTCTTGATGATTTTTTATGTATTTTTGTTTCTGTCGTTCCGTGTTTTTCTCTATGGTTCGGCAAAAGCTGTGGTATGTGATGTTGTCCACCTTCTCCCAGTCTCTCTTACTGAGAATATTGCTAATCTTCAGATGTAAGTAAAAAAAGTAAAAAAGTTCTTGATCATTCATCCCTAGGGTTCGTCTTGTATCATGAATTCGTTCTCTAAGAAGAGCCCGTTCCGTTCGTCCATATATCCTCTTAGCCTTTGTCGTTTTGAAGATTTGTTTGCATCGTAGAAATTGAGGGATAGTTCCCGTTCTCTGCACCGTAGAAGAAAGCTTAAATTGCACAGAAAGCGTCCTTTTTTCTTTCTTAATTCTTCAAATTTCCGAATAGAAAGAAATACATCCTTCCCGTAGAGGTTGCTTATGTATAAGCAGATCATGCAGACTAAAACAAAAGGAAAAATCAGCCGTAGTGGAACACTGGATGAACAACCAAGAACATGTAATAAGATTCGAAGAAACACAGGTATTGTCCCAAACATCACATTATTACACCAGACTGTACAGAGAAGCCATTGAAATATATAAACACAAAAATTCCTTTAACAAAAAAGAAGAAACCATGAAGATAAACAAAATCTGGATCCCGGCACTGCACAATACGACAACGAAGCCTATGACTTCTGCTAGCGACAGCCTGGACAAAACAGCACGCAACACGGACCGCGCAGAAAACCGCCTCTCCACCAGGGGCGTGCCTATAAATAGGGAGGGAGTTTCCAACGACCAGCCAGTCTGCAGCCGACTGTTGAGGAGTTCACAGAGAGCACGCAGTATCTCCTGAAGATGTCTACCGCAGCAGTAGACGAAACGTCGAGTAGAAGAACGACTGGACCACGGCCTATATGCCCGGAAGACGAACCTAATAGGGATCAAGACGCCGGCCGTGAAAGCCTACAGTTATACAACTGTAGGAGTGTTACATTACGGTATTTTTAACTTATAACCATGCAGGATTACACATTATATTGACGACATAATAGATGTTATTTAACATTTTCCAATACTGTTATTTTAACACAGTTCCAATAATGGATCATATTATAATATTATAATGATATTGTGAAAAGAAAAATTAATGTCTGAACCAGGAATTGAACCGTGGACCTCTAGTTCTCCAGACTAGTGTGCAGCCCACTACACCATTCTAGACTTGGCAAAACATTAACAATTCTTTCCACATATAGACATCTATAATTCTCGTTTCGTCCGCTGTCAGGTAGGTGTTACCACCATCGCCAACGGCCGGCTTCGTTTAGAAGTATGGTGTAGTGGACTGCACACTAGTCTGGAGAACTAGAGTTCCACGGTTCGAGTCCTAGTTCAGACATTAATTTTTCTTTTCACAATATCATTATAATATTGTGACATAATAGATGATCATCAATAAGGATTTAGAAAATGTAAGGTCTACATAGTGTTTCATATTCTAATCCTAATTTATATCAACAATTTTATTTAGTCCACCACTGTGGTCTCGAGGTAGCGTGCTGCCTTGTCACGCAGCGGGCCCGGGTTCGATCCCCGGTCGGGGCAGTTTTTCTGGGCGAGGTTTTATCGGGGTTTTTCCTCACCGGTAAGACAAATGTCAGGAAAACTTTAAGGTCCAAACGGTCCCCGAAATCATATGGCCATCATCATCATGATCATCCTTATCATCATCATCCTTCACCGGTGTGGAAAGCAACGGGAAGCTACCACACCTACACAATTCCCTAGTAAAGCTGCAAGCATAGCATGAAAATGCTATGATTGCAGTGAAGGACCTGCCTTTGGGCAGAATTACTATGGATGGATGGAATTTTATTTATAACAACAATCAGGGGGAACTTATGGGGTTTTGCAGGTTTATGCAACCACCAGTTTTCAAATAACTTATTATTTCCTTATTGAGATTTTAAAAAAGTTGTTTTTAATTTAAATGAGCTTATAACATGTTATTTCCAACATAAAGCGAGCCGTGAAATGGAATCATGGAGCACGAGGGGTGCAAATAACATTTAACTTGACAGAACAAAATAATCTTAGTTGGTTTTTCGTGCTCCCGCATTAGCCCTCCCCTCGAAAAAAATCTGATTGTAAACGGCGATCTAAGTAGCAATGTTTTTGCCTTCGTTTTCTACGGTCCATGCAAACGCGGGGTTGTTAAGCCGTGCGTAGAATGTTTCACTGCTTTCTCTAAGAATTTAAAATAACGAATACAGTACCTGCTCTACAATCTAACCCGTTTTCATTACTTTCTATGGAAGATATATTAGAAATAAAAACCTTATGAAGACCCAAGTTAGATCTGAATATAAAACTGACAATCCAATACAAAAAACAGATATTTACACGAATTTTCAGGCTGGATGTGTACCGAGAATAACTGCCTGTATGATTCTGAAGTGACAAATGTACTTTGTTGTTTCCCTTCCATTTTCTTTTCCAGAGAAAATCTTTCTCTTGAGAGAAATGTTTAAATCATGTTGCAGAAAAAATAAAAAAGTATCATCAACAACAAGGATTAAGCCCAATGGCCTGTTCCGATCTCATTATAGGTCGCATTGGCCCTTCCATCTCTTCAATGGTTCTTCTCCCTTTTGGTTTATAATTATACATTCTTATTGGTATGCGCTGTTCATTCGTTCGTAATACGTGCTGAAGATAAACATTTTGGTAATATGTTATTCTTTCACAGAGATTAAATATATTAAGTTATGTTCTATATCTTCGTTTTTCTTTTATCGGTCCTTTGGTATCCTGCTATTGCTCTCAACATCTTCATTTCAGCAGCCTCTATTTGTTTACTATCTGCCTTTGTTAATGTCCAGGTTTCACATCCATATATAAGAGATGGAACTGCCAATACTTTGTAAAACTTCAAAATAGTTTATTTTCTAGTCTTATTCAATAAAGTGCGTTTAATTGTGCCACATAGATAATTGAATCGTATTTTAGTGTGTTTATCCAAATTTCTGTCATTGCCTAAATGACAACCCAAATAATTAAAATTCTGAACTTGGTCTATAATTACATTGTTTATCACTATTTTTGTTCTTATTGCACATCTTCCTTTCAGAGCTAATATTTTTGTTTTAGATGTCGATATTCTTAGATTGTATGTTACAGAGATATTCTTTAATGTATAAAGGAATTGTCGCAGAGCATTTTCTGATGCTGTCATTATTACTTGGTCGTCTGCAAAAAGCAGAGTTGTCAATACACTATTTATATTAATTTGTTCTTGCCATTCATTTATGACATGGTCCAAGTATAAATTAAATAATACTGGTGACAATGGACACAAGGGTGTCTTACTCCCTGGTTTATTCCTATGTTTTGTCTACTAATTTTATCTCCGCTGTCTATTTTAAAATTTGTTTCTATATATAACCTCTGAATGGCTCTTATAAGGTGTTGAGGAATTCCTTTCATTTCTAATATGTTCCATAATTTATTTCTACTTACACTATCAAATGCTTTAGTATAATCAACAAAAGCTATATTCGTGGGTAAATTAAATTCTTTTCTTTTTTCTAGTTTTCTAAATTTATTAAATTCTGCTTATAAAAAGTACAATATTTAAAATTATATATATATATATATATATATATATATATATATATATATATATATATATACATACACAAAATGCTTTTAATCTTACATTCTTGAGTACTACGAATATAGCTCAACAATTGGACAGAATGTAAAGAAGGAGAATCGCTTTGCCCAACGAACAAATAAAACAAAACAGGTATATTTTCATCGTGCATATTTTATTAATGAACATTTTGCAATAGGTTATATTTTATATGATTCCAGAAGCCACCATTGAGAACAATGGTCAAGTAATCATAATAACATTATAACAGACTACTCAACACCTTCCCTTCCTAGAATTGCAGTATCTTTAGTACGATAAACAATAATCACTGAATCTCAATACTCGCTCAATAATAGGCTTGTAGTAGAACATTGCTTTGCTGTTGATCGGCTATCATATTATGTAAGTCATATTATAATTTGGCACAGCATTACCTCTCACCATAACTACGTATAACACTGGGCAACAATTATTTCATTGCATGGAACTTTTGAACGTTTCTAGGGTGAAACTTACCCACAGAACCCAGATTTGGAACTCAGAAATGTCCGATCACATCACACTTCCTCAGAAATTGTAGTTTACGAATTTCCATTATGTGTAATTTTCTGAAAAATCTTGTTTCACAATATCCGCAAATTTATGTTTATGTTTAAGTCTAATTTTGTTTCTAGGGTGAAACTTAAGTACAGAATCCAGATTTTAATTCAGAAAAATCCATTCACTTCACATTTCCTCAGAAATTATAGTTATGACCCTACTGAATGTAGACTTTTTATTGATGCGTCAAAAAGCAGGTTGAAGTATGTCCTCCTACATAATGGGAATTTATATGCTTCACTTCCAGTTGGTTACTCAGTGATTCAGAAAGAGTCTTATGAAAATCTGGAAGTACCGTTGACCAAGACAAAATATGAAGAACATAAATGGCAAGTTGTGGACATTTTCAAAGCTATCTCACTCTTGTTGGGTCAACATTTAGATTATATACAAAATATCCGTGTTTTATTTGCGAGTGGGACAGTCGGGAAAAGGCACAACATTGGATTAAGAAGGAATGGCCCCGAAGGCAATGGAATGTTGGTTCAAAAAACGTTAAGAAGAAGAGTCTTATTGAGCCATCTGATGTCTTACTTCCTCTCCATATTAAGTTAGGGCTCATGAACCAGTTTGTTAAGCCTTAGACAAGGAAAGGCATTGCTACTTGTAAATTCGTGAAAAGTTCCCAAGTTTAAGCTATGCGAAAGTGAAAGAAGGTATATTTACAGACCCGGATATCAGGAAGCTGCTTCGTAATGATACTTTTGAAAGTGTTGTTAGCATGGCAATCATTCCGAGACGTTGTTACAAAGTTTTTAGGTAATATAAAGGACCCAGGTTACAAAAAAAACTTGGTAAACAAAATGTTGAATGCATTCAAGGAGCTTGCTTGGATACAATATGAGTCTCAAGGTCCACATGCTACATTCTCACATGGAATACTTTACCGAGAATCTTGGGGACTACAGTGTAGAACATGGGGACAGATTCCACCAAGATCTCAAGGAATTAGAAACAAGATAACAAGGCAGGTGGAGCACCACAATGCTCGCCGACTACTGTTGGATGATGAAGAGGGTAACTCCTAGGAGTGTTTATAAAAGGAAGCCAACAAGAAAAAGCTTGACATGAAAAAAAAAACAAGATATTATTGAATACTGAATATTAACTATACTCTTTATCACTATATATTAAGTTCGTAATTAAACATAATATTGCAATTTTAGTCATTTCTAATAGTGACTGCATTATTATTTTACTTAAAACATCATAAAAGAAGTTTTCTTAAAACTAATGGATTTATGCATTGAAGGTATACCAATCTCTATTTTGCAAAAAACCCTGATGTGATACAAGGAAACCGTTTGAAGATTCGGTTTCAGCACACCCGAAATATATTAGGGCATATCTCAAAGTTTGTGCAATGTTCTGAAAGTGAACATTTGTTGCCCAGTGTAATTATCACAAGCAGGTTCATTCATCAATTGCGTTAATTGTAAAGAGTTTTTGTAAACAATTTTATATTACTACCTCTTAAAATGTAGGCCTAGGAGTGTTACACTTTTGCATGACCTATTTGGTTCTCACAATTTATCTTTTCTTATTACTAAGCCATTCATTTTTAGCCCTCTTATCTTTTAGTTATATGTACATGGAGTTGATGTCGTTGTTTGTTGACATTAGATCGGAGGGGTGGAGTACTCGCTGGGAGACACTGGACACGTAAACTCACATTAATATGAAAGTATTGTGTTAATCATTCTTGAGCGAAATAAATTTACTTAAACTGTTGCAATTTATAACTAAGTGCATGCGTAAATACCGAAATTAAAGCTTCTCCTGCGATCAACATCAGTTTATTTTTATGTGATCGGTAAGTACACAAGGTCAAAGTGACGTCATCTGTACTTAGTACAGTAACTGAACATTCACTGCTTGTGTTATGGAGCTAAAATGAATGCATTACTTATGATGTTTTCATTTTATTCAAATTGTTTCCTATCCTTAGCTGTTTTGTCATAACATTTCTTAGCCAATAACAGTTTTCTTAATGATTCTCTCTTTAACCACCGTATTGTTATATTTAATTGGTTTTAACAAGTTAGTCGATTAATTTTGTTTTCTACTGTCTATTCATTACGATTTGTGCAACCTTTTGGCATTGTCCTATAATTTAATAAAATCAAAGATAAGTCGGAGTTATTTTTTTAATATACAGTACATTTTTCTATTTTTTTTCTCCACTCTCAGTCATTCCATTTCACTTAGCATAGAGGGAGCTAATGGTTCCTACAGTGCGATTATTCAATATCGGAGATTCTATTTTTCCCGTATGTTGGTGATACGAGTACAATGAGATCACTTTAGTAGTGACGGCAGACGCGGGGTTTGTGCTATGCGATAACGAAGGCTTACACGTGCAGACACGGGACCTAAAATGTGCGCTGACTCAGCGGTTTACGAGTTCACAGCCACGGTCAGATAGTGTACCTCGAGTAGATAAGGTGCTTGACCGCTTTTCCTTGTGGACTGAATGGCGTGTGTAGAATGTAAACTGAATGACATGTGTATAAGTCATTTCAATTTTAAAATGTGTATCTTATAAAACATAAGTGTAAAGTGAATCACGTGTATATGAGTGTAAACTGCATAATGGCTAATAATTTTTCTACTTAACAACGTGTATTTATTTATGAACAATATTTATTAACTCAGTCTGCCAGCCAAGTACGAAGACGTTTTGAAATACGATTCCCGGGTGTAAAAATTCCATCACATTTAATAGTCCATAATATGTACAACAAATGTTATAAAGAGGTGTCAAAAATGTATGCACAACGAAGGTGAACAGTTCCAACACCTGCTTCAATACAATTGGTGAGTACGACAATTTGTAAAATAGTTACGAAAATTAATGTGGTTGTATCACCGCGATTCTACGCTGTCCGTTTCCCGCCGCGAGTGCCTCAGAAGTGTATAGTGAAATCCCCGCGTCTGCCTTCCACTACTAAATTGATCTCACAGTAGTATGAGTAGCTTATCTGCAGCGAACAGTTCTGCCGTCTTCTGGCACTGAAACATCTAGTGTATAAATTTGTACTTAACCATTTCAATTGTACCTCTTATTGGGTAGGATCATGTTCTTTTAATTTCTGAGCTACTGTAATTCTGAATCTCTTTAATTTAAGTAATTTTGTTGCTTGACGAGTGGACCTGTAATTAATGTTTCAGTTACGGGAGACCGGCAGATCTGCTCACAGCAGAAGAACTTTTAAGCGGCCCCTGGAGGACCAATATTATAGTTGGTATAATGCACAGTAATTTATATTGTACAATAATACTGGCCGGTCTGTAGATCATATTGAATGATTGGGCAGTATACTGTGCCAATAAAAAGAGATTTGATTTTTATTGTGCAATCTGGTAAATATTGCTTCGTCTGTAGGTAATATTGCGCAAAACTGGTTCAGTCCTTTATTGACAGTTGTGGAGTAAACATCGAATATGGCTTATTACAATATTATTCTTTAAGGATTTAGCACTTGTGTATTTTAAATCTTCGAAAGTACGTATTTCCAATAGCTAGATTACTTACTGTTATTGATACAAGCTGACTTGGAGGAATAGCTTCTCGCATTATGGTATAGCTTTTTTTTTTTTTTTTTTTAATTTCAGGTATAGTCATTCTCAAGAGTTCATCAAATACTTAACAAATGTTCATGAGTGCACTCGAGTGGGTCAACTCTGTCCACTATTAAACTCACTAATACTCGCACAGAAACACAAACTAACACTATACACCACACTGCAATTGTTGAATGATTGTCGAATGAATGTTCAATGATTGTTGAATAATTGTTGAATGATATTTGATGATTTGTATAATTATTTTTGAATGATTGCTGGATGATTGTTGAATGATTATTAAATTATTGTTGATTGGCTGTTGAATTATTGTTGAATGATTATTGAATTATTGTTGAGTGGTTTTTTGAATTATTGTTGAACGATTGTCGAATGACTTGAATTATTGTTGAACGATCGTTAGATCATGCATTGCATACGCTAGCCCAGCCAGGGGTCATGCAGCTGTGTACCACATAAGCAAACTCCAGAAATTTCAAAATAAAGCTCTACGAATCATACTAAGGGCCGACCGGCAGACTCAGACAGCAATACTGCAAGACATACTCGTACAAAACTTACCTTACCTAACTGACTACATTAGACGACCAGCACATAAATTAAGAAAGACATGCAATAAGCTCGATTTTATCATTAAGAACCATAGGCACAACACAGATACAAACACTAACATACAGAACACCAATACACACTACACTCTAAGCAACAATCTTTATGACCGAGAAGCAACAATTCCTCTAAAACATATTACAAAACCGAAGAGAGGAATATCTCTCTAAGGGCCATAAATACATATAAACAAAACAGAAGAACCTACACACACGGACCATGACGTCTGGAAAGGTCGTCTAAACCAAACATACACTTATGGAGCATTGGGTGAGTGTACCCATTGTTTTTACCATTTCATCATCCCCTTGCGCTTTTTCTCACCTTCTTTTTTAAAACTATAACTAATAATGCAATGTCCACACAACTTGCTTTCTTTTTATTCCACATGTTGGCTGCAGAACCGTAGCCCAGTGGTTAAGGTAAGATGCCTTGGCTTACAGCTACGGGACTTGCGCGGGTTTGGGTCTCCATGTGGGAAGACATTTTTTCACGGAATTTCGGCCAGTATGGGATCGGTCCCGATGCAGCACTGTGAGGAATTTGGGTAGCTACAATAAATAGCGGCTCCAGGTTGAGAAAACCAGCTCTAACAGCTGGGGGACCCGACATGCTGACCACTCTACACTGGCTGTTTTATCGTCTACCTTTGTGATTAACACATGTGCATGTGAGGTCAGCAGCCGGCTGGTAGGCCGAGGGCCTTCTCTAGGCCTGTCGCGTTATGAGAATTTTTTAAAATTGGCCAACAATATTCTATCTTGTGGAACGGCCCAGCAATATTATCGTCAATGTATTGTGCAATATATTGACGATAATATTGATCGTGTAGGGGCCGCTTTAGCGCCTGCGCACGGAAAATTAGAATCTCCGTTGTTGAATAATAATCTGTTCGCACTGTATATTGAATCTCCACTCCTTCTCCTGAAATGTTATTCCTAAGTGACATTTTTTCCAATCTTTGTTATATTTGATCCGCGAAAAAAAAAACAGGAATTACAGAAAATGTTCCCTTTGTGTACAAATCATTTAGAATTGCCCTATATTGAGGGAAGGCAGGGTAGCGAAATTAAGTTGTAACCCAAGTTTTCAACTGACTATTTAACTCATGCCCCAAATGGGAGTCAATGACCAATCACATTTCAATGATTTTTGATTTACAACCAATCACAGTCTTTTTCACCTCGATTTTATCAGTTTAATTTTAACACTGTAAAATCAAGCTCCTCTTTTTTAACATTCTGAATAGGCCTTAGCATTATTTTGCCGTGACTGCACATGGCTACCAGATTGTATGTATATATAGTGCACGAATGTAACCTTATCGTAGTTGCGGGAGGTAATATAAAAACATTTTTAGCAATTGATTATACCACAAAAAGAAAAGAAAAAAAATCATTGTTTGCACTCTCTTAAATGTATTTTTTCCCAGGTAATAACGTTCCAGAAAAATATAATTGACATATTTACATCATAGGACATCAGAAATTAATTAATATACAGTTTGATGTGTTTCATTTTTTTTTTTTCCCCACTAGGGTACAATCTTACAATATTGCGATCCTTTGGCAATCAATAATATGATTTGGTTGCAGTAAACAAGTGAAACAACGTTTCTCATTTGTTTTCATACATCGCCGTTTACATTAAATATATAAATATTTTAAAATAACTATATTTAAACTATGATTTTATGTGTAAACAACTTAATTTTATTCGATAAATAGTCCTAACAAATGCCACTCTTGATTTCAAAATTCTCATAAGTAATGCCACGAGTGATTTCCAAATTCTCTAGATAAATTCACTCCTCACTTCGTGAGTCGTGAATTTATCGATAATTTGGAAATCACTCGTGGCATTTGTTAGGACTATTTAACGAATAAAAGTAAGCTGTTTACTCACAAATAATTATTTAACTATAGTTATTTTAAAATATTTATATATTTAATGTAAACGGCGATGTTTGAAAACAAATGAGAAACGATAGGTACGCTTCATCTGCTTCTTTTGTTTATCACTGCAACCAGATCATACTATTTATTGCCAAAGGAACGCAATATTGTAAGAATGCTCTCTAGTGGAGAGAAAAAATGAAACACATCAAACTGTATGTTAATTCATTTCTGATGTCGTATGATGTAAATATGACAATTATATTTTTCTGGATTATTACCTGGGAAAAAATACATTTAAGAAAGTGCAAACAGTGGTTTCTTTTTTTGGTGGTATAATCAATTGCTACAAATGTTTTCATATTAACTCCTGCAAGCGCTATGTGTTGACATCCATGCAATATATATAGAATCTGGTAGCCGTATTTCTTACAGAGTCAGTCACTGCAAAATAATGGTTAGACCTGTTCAGAATATTAAAAAGGAGGAGCTTTCTTTAATATGGTAAATTTAATATTGATAAATATTTGGTGAAACACGACTGTGATTGGTTGTAAAACAGAAATCATTGAAACGTGATTGGTCATTGACTCCCATTTGGGGCATGAGTTAAATAGTATAGGTAAATTCACTCCTCACTTCGCGAGTCGTAAATTTATCGATAATTTGGAAATCACTCATGGCATTACTTATAATAAATTTTGGATAAAAAGAACTGCTTATTTTGAGGCCATTAATACAGTTATATATCTTTTAGTGTAATTATAAATTCCCCATATGTTACCGTACAAGTAAGTTTGTTTCTTGTACATATGAAAAATGTTATTATATTAAGTGACCTAGTGACCCCAAGTGCGAAGCTGTTAGAACGTCTGCTCGGCTTCTGGCTACACATTCCGATCTCTCTTTAATAAATGTAACGGTAAACGGCGCACCGTCTAGACGTGAATGCGTTTCATTCATTTCTACACTCTACATATGTCCACCCCTGTGGTCTCGAGGTAGCGTGCTGCCTTGTCACGCAGCTGGCCTGGGTTCGATTCCCGGTCGGGACAGGTATCTGGGTGAGGTTTTTTCGGGTTTTTTCCTCACCTATAAGTCAATGTCAGGAAGCTTAGGGCCCAACGGTCCCCAAAAATCATCCGGCCATCATCATTATCATCCTTCATCGGTGTGGAAAGCAACGGGAAGCTACCACACCTATTATAATTCCCTAGTTAAGCTGCAAAGCATAGCATGGAATTACTATGGTTGGATATATAACTAATTTAGTTTTAATTTCATTTTATTTGTCTTCTTTTATTTTCCGTTCTAATGACTCATTGGATTCATTCATTTACCTCATGTCATTATGTCATTTCATCGGTTTTTTGGCAATCCAATACTTTCCCTTCCATTTGACATTCATTCTCCTATCCTTATTATAACCTGATGTTCCACAATTATTTCCATTTTGTATTCCGATTAAGTATCCAACCGTTTATACGTTTTATTTAATTTTCCTTCCAATGTTGTTACTTGAAGCTTTGTCTCTTAGCTATTTTTGTTTAATTTTCTCACGTTAGTATTTTGTTTATTTATTCGGTTTTCTTTGTTATTGCATTGCCCTCATAACCATAAGTTATTGCTGGCCTAACAATATGTTCTTCAGATATTTAACCCCATATCATAGCAAGTCATATATGGCATAATTTCCTTGAATATTATTAGGTTTACTGCAGGCTAAGACATACTGTACATTGATTTCATATTTAGCCTAAATAAAGTATCTTATTAATTAAATTACAATTTTTGGAAATATTTAGTCTGATATAAAGTAAATTATTAACAATAATATAACGAATAGACCGATTCTTATTAATAATTCACACAACTTAGTTATGTACTAAATATTATTAATTTAATTGTAATTTTTGAAATTATAACTATTTATGTGATTTGTCCCTGGTGAAGTGGACCTTACGGTGTTAACTTCATCAGATAAAATAAATTATTATTATTATTATTATTATTATTAACTAACTCACTGGCTCTATCGAACCCATAAGTTCATGGCCGCGTGGACATAAGCTCTCCATACATCCCTGTCCTGAGCTAATGTTTTCCAATCATCTCCTGTATAATCTACTTTCCTCAAATCATGGATAATGTTATTTTCCCACCCTATTCTTGGTCTACCAACTGGGCGTTTTCCCTCTGGTTTTCCTACAAGAAGCTTCCATGCACCTCTTTCATCCCCCATACGTGCCACATGCCCTACCCATCGCAGTCTACGAGACTTACCTGATATTATTATATCTGGCTTCCTATACATATCATGCAACTCGTTATTATGCAGTTTTCTCCATTCACCTTTCCATCTCTTTTTGACTCAAATATTTTCCTAAGAACTTTATTCTCAAATACTCGTGATCTTCTCTGCTCCCATAAAGTAAGAGTCCATGTTTCGCATCCACATAATACGTAACTGGGAGAATAATAGTTTTATATATTTTCAGTTTAATGTTTTTTGAAAGGAGTTGGGACATCAAGAGTCTCTGCAATGCATAATAACACGCATTTCCAAAATTGAGCCTCTATTTAATTTCTTTGTGCATCATTCCTATTTGTAATCATTGTTCGTAGATACTTGAAATCAGCCACTTCTTCAAAATTTCCTTCATTTGTCATTAGTTGTTCATTCCCATTATATAACGCATTTCTATGTGTGAACATATATTTAGTTTTATTATTATTATTATTATTATTATTATTATTATTATTATTATTATTATTATTATTATTATTATTATTATTATTATTATTATTATTAGTCGGCCGCGGTGGACTAGTGGTTACGCTCCTTGCCTCTGGTCCCGAGTGTCTCGCGTTCAAACCCGGCCGGGGTCGATGGATTTTTTAGGACGGAAAAATCCAAGGAGCAAGTCCTCCGGGAGGGACTTTAAGCCGTGGGTCCCGAGTCTGAAGATTTTCAGGCTCGTAAAAAATCCTCAAGCCTGAATAAAAATACCTCTAAGCAAAATTTACCGAATTTTCCCGTCCTAGTACTACCTTGGTTTCCTAGAAAAAAAATATTATTATTACTATGGTGCCTGCCTTTGTGGTATAATGGTTAACCCATGTGAATAGTGTCCCAGAGAATGCACACTATTCCTTGCCTCATGATGAGAGAAGTAATAGAATCCGGTCAAGTAAATCAAACTTAGTTTTGAGGAATTGGGTCACGCTAATCACATATCTCCTCGTACTGTCTTGTAATTACTAGTGACAGCAACCAATTCAGTTGGTCTTGCCTCTTCCGAGCAGTCATGCCACGGATTTATTGTTTATTTGTATTGTATAGGCTACCTTGTTTTCTTTTGAAGTTTGCTCTGACTTTATAATACAGCACTATGGGTTCGATCCTCGGTCGGGAAAAGTTTCTTGGTTGATGGTTTTTTCGGGGTTTTTCCTCAAATGTCAGAAATCGTTAAGGCCCTAACGGTCCCCGAACACCATCTAGCCACCATAATCATCATTTTCATATTCGTCATGTTTAATATGAATGTGTGTGTGGGTGTGAATGAATGGTGTGTACATACATACATACATAATGTTATGCCCAAGAGTAGGTATTTCACTGCAAACTCAGCATTCTCCACTCTTTCCTTAACTCAGCTTTCCTTTTTGTGTCCGCATACAAACCATTTATTTTAATATTATCTATCATCTGATGTCTTTTTCTGCCTCTAACTTGACTATTCCTTCTAGGGCATCCGTTAGCAGGCGCCCCGATCAGCCTAATAATTTACAATTATTGATAATTGCAAACTAGATACATTCCAACTTAAATTCTACCCCTTCTTCTTAGCCAGTGGCCACCCCCTTCTTTATGAGTTCCAGCATTGTTCTTCCTTTACCCTCTGTCTAGCACTTATTTTTTTATTTTGTCTGTCCACTTTATACGTTCTATCCCTCTCCATATCCACATCTTAAAATATTAAATGGCGTGTTTCATCTTTATTTTGTGTTGTATTGGAGGAGGCCGTGAACGTGGAGGATCCTCATGTCAACGTGTAGTAAAAAAAAAAAAAAAGAAGGCATGCGTGTGATCCATAGTTTAAATCCCTTTCCCAACAGGTTGTGCCACAGAACAATAATAACAAACTATTATGAAATAATGATTTTAATTAAATGGATCATGATAACGCAATTACAGCCCATTTGACTCGATGCGGAAATAATATAGTGGGAAATTAGACAGAAGATGGAAACTAAGAAAAGTGTACTTATGAGACCAGGAAATGAGCTAAGAAACATTTCCGTCGCTTAGGTATACGTATAGGCCTAGTTAAGATTATGAATGGGCGGAACTTGAGAGAGAGAGAGTGTTCATACTCACGGACTCAGTTTCTCACCTGCGAGCTGATATAATAATCCCACGCTCTTAAAGTATCAATAACAATCTGTCATGACATCTGCACACGTTACCAAACTGTATTTTCCTTCCGTAATAAACTGACAAAATAAGCATATTGGATTCTTTCGATTTAGTTCTTAACATTTAAACATGTGTGGCACGAATGGGGAATGAAAGACGGGCATGGAAGCTTCTTGTAGGAAAACCAGAGGAAAAATGGCCAGTTGGTAGATAAGGGAGGAGAATAGCATATCAGTCATCTGAGGGAAGTATATAATGCAGGGGTTGATTGAAAAGCATTAGCTCAGGATATGGATGTATGGAGAGCTTATGACATGTGGTTTTTTAGTCATTTTTCGAAAATGTTGTGCGTTTTTTTTCCGGATTTTCTAGTGCGTCGTTATTTAACTTACCAGAAGAGGTTTAATTTATTTAGGGTAAATTAACCAATTATGACACTCTTCTCTAATATGAGACCCTAGTATAAGTCAGCAAGTAAGTATTGCCAACTGCAAACATTGCTAGGAACTATTGCTACCTGCCATTTTATGAGACCTCGTATTTGTGAGAAGTGTTCTTTTCTTGTAGTTGTTGGGGGAGGGGGGAAGGAGTCGTGTATTTTGAATTCTTTTTAGCCGATTGATTCTTCTCTAAATGGGCACGAGGGTAGGTGAAACATGTTTATTTGTATTGATTCTTCTCTAAATGGGCACGAGGGTAGGTGAAACATGTTTATTTGTATTTACTATTTATACGCTATTGAAATGAATGTTATTTTACATTAGTTTAGATTTATAAGCCATGCTTCGTTACTGCCGCCAAGGGAAAACATCGCTGGGACGTCCAAAAAAGCGCTGGATGAAAAATTCCTCTTTGAGACCGTAACAGGCCACGTGGCATAATACTTGCATGGATGATGATGATGAGTTTAGATTTATTTTTACTAAGGATTTAACCTTGAAATCGTCCTCCTTTATCCGCCATTGAGAGGTTCCCAATATGAGACCCACAGTGGTTTCCTAATATGAGATAGGGTCTCACATTACGATAATTCCTCTTTAAGGCACGTTAACAATTATTAAGCCCAATACGTAATGTTTACCACATAGTTACGTGTTCTAATTGAAAATACATGTAAACTGGTTGATTTAAGCATTAATTAGTTTCTATTCCATTCAAATGGCATCACCACACTTAAGAAGTCGGGTCCGGAAATTATGATTCGTGTTGTTTCGCAGTGTTAGATCGAACGAAATAGGATACAAATGTGCAGCAAAGTACTTTGGGGTCCCGAAAGGGCAGAAAACCAATCCTGATACTGGAAAGTAGAGATACAACTTGTCAAATATTGTGTACAGCTGGACTCTAGATACCATGGACTCCGAAGAAAATATATATATAAAAAAAAGCCTAGCATTCTAATTAGCCATTAGAAATGACCTTAAACACCCTTGTTCAGAAGATAAAAAATCAGCTGCAAAAAGTGATTTAGAAGTTTTTTATATATACGATATGTATAAGAAAAGGAAAAAAAAAAACAGTTTGGGACAAGCTGAAGATGGACCAATAGCTTTGAAACGATCGTCCAACAGAATAAACATATGAGGTAAGAATGTTAAAAAATACAAACTCAAATATTAAATTAAACCTCACAATGAAACTTCCTAATGATTTAAAAAAAAGTGACTTAGAAGCTTTGCCTTTCCAACGACAAACATGGTGAGACATGGCAGTGCCTCAAATGTTTCCAATGGGCCCTTGAAGACTGTGGAGCCGATGACGTGTTTGTGTGTCCAACGTACATGAAGAAAAAATTATATTTTGAAATAAATTAAACTAAGGGTCAGCATTTATAAATAATGGGTCTCGTATTCTATTCTATTCTATAGTAATTCTGCCCGAGGGCAGGTCTTTCGCTGCAATCATAGCATTTTCATGCTATGCTTTGCAGCTTTACTGGGGAATTACAGGTGTGGTAGCTTCCCTTGTTGCTTTCTACAGGTCTCATATTAGGAACCCATATTTTTTTTACTATACTCTCAGAATCAGTCTTTTTTATATATTTTTTATTTCGAAATGATTAATTTCGTGCTCAGGGAATTGTTACTGTGGTAAATATGTAACAACCTCATGTGGAAATAAAGTCAATATTTCTCTTAAATTTGGATCAGTAGCACATTTATAAAAGGGTCTCATATTAGGTCGCTTTACGTTATAATAATCTTAAACCCTATCTCCCATTTGGCCTATTTAATAATTTACTTGTGGTCATGAACCTACGGGTTCGATAGTGCCAGTGAGTTTGTTAGTTATACAATTTATACATTCAAACAGAAGAACGAGTTGGCTTAGATGATAGCATTAGAGAATTCTATTCTGGAGGCTAGTGGTTCAAATCGCAGGACCGGCCAACCTCTCCAAAGTTTTCCACTGTTTTCCTTATTTTTCAAAGAAAATGCTACGTTTGATTTCTAATTATGATCCACTTCGCCATTAAACATTTCGTAATTCATAATAATTCCTTCATTAACGAAATAGTCTTTTCACAAATTAAGTGTGAATATTTTGATCTGGTACTCCCCTCCGCCATTTCCGTCACTGGATTCCAGTGTTTTTATTTGCTATTTATAAATTAGTATAGCCTAATATTTATATGTGGTATTTCACACTTTCACTTTAATTTAAGCAATTTTATAAAATTGCGAGGTTATTTTGGAACGAATAAAATTTGGAAACGTCCACTAAATATCTTCCTTATTGCTGAGAATTAAAACAATCCAAGTGTGAAGGGAAACAGCTGTTACTAAAACAAATATTTTTTTAAATCATGTGAAATTGCCAGAGGGTATTATTAATAATAGCATTCGCTTTACCTTGCAGATGGCCAAACATCACTTTCACAACCTGCTGTTTCAAATACAACCGGTCTTCTATTTCAAGTACATTGTCTGATACAGTCCTGTAACTTCGTAATCGATTAATTACAGTTTTGTCATTTGGCCCTAGTTCGATCCCCGGTCGGGACAGGATTCCATGGTGAGTTTTTTTTTCGGGATTTTTCCTCACATGTAAGACAAATGTCAGAAAACTTTAAGGCCAAACGGTCCCCGAACATCATATGGCCATCATAATCAATCATATTCGCCTTGGATTAAGTTTTGGATTTATGACTCTCCTGGCACACCACTATCATCATCACCCATCCCATCATGTCATCGGGGCAGCGTAACCCCGCCTTCCAGGCGCTCCAACCAAAAAACTGGGTTACAATTACGCCTATGCCAGGAGAACACCAGAAATGTCAAAGTGACAACCTAAGGTACTGAACAAAAAATGATTTTTGCTATTCAATAAAACTAATGTGGAAATTATAAGAAAAAATGTTGTAAGTTGCTCTTGGAACAATTAAAGGAAAAGGGGAGAATGTATGAAATTTCTCTATGATGGTTATCTATTTATGTATTTGTAAATTCCGAAGATACAGTTAAGTACAATGTGGTAGCATTGCATAATACTAAATATTGTAATACTAAAATGTGAATATATCAGTAATATTACTATCTAACTCACTCTACAGTTTATGGAACTCAAAGGTTCAATGCTGAATTCACTAAGGGTCTCCGCTGGTCCCTATCCTCAGCCAACTCAGTCATGTATCCGATATCCCCAACATCCATCCTATTATTATCTTTATACCAACTTTTAAGCCTTCTTAATGACATTCTTCCCAAGAGTTCCCTTTAAAAACAAGAAAAAAAATTCTATAACGCCGATTCGATGTAGGTTACCTAGGCAAATTATAATTACGTAAATTATCGAGTTCCAAATGAATTTTCTTCATTCTCGTCTCTTATAGGAGTGAACATTCGTCTTAGGAGTGATTATTCCGTATTTTCGAATAATTTTAGCTTGTTTTCCTCCATGAATAATATTTGCTCCGTTACAATTATTGTGTCTTACCCATGTATACGTAATGAAGTAATTAAATTATTAAAATTAACAAATTTTGATACTTTATTTGAAGCACATGCCATTCACTTCGGTTTATATAATTTATTTTTTTTACTCTACTAGTAATTAATTATAAACAGACGGGATCTGGCTTCGAAACTGTGATCTTAGAGTTGATACTACCCTACTGTTAAGTAAGTTCCTGAAATTTCATGAAAAATAGAGATGGATTACAAATTTACTACTGTAGATTAACATATTTACCTACAAGGTTAAGACCATCATACATTCTCTCTCTTACCCTTTACTAAGTTAATATAGGAAATTATTCTAATTTTGGAAGGTTTTGTAAATACCCTGAACACATTAGTGAAATTTGTTAGTTACCGCAAGCGCAGTGAAGTTTTTCTAAGCAAGAAAAAGTTGAAAGGAAGTGGGGTCACTGTTCGCGAGGACCTAACGAAGTGTCGCTATCGCCTGCTACAAGACAGTATACAAAAATACGGTATTCAAAATGTATGGACAATGGACGGTGCCGTCATAGCCAAAGTAAATGGCGAAAAACGCAAAATTAGATCTTCTACGGATATCAACTAGATAGGACCTGAGTGTAAAATATGTTTACTTTATTTGTCTTTTCTTTGCTAACAATTATATTGTTAATTTATTTCTAATTTAGGTAAGTTTTAAGTTTATTATTTTTTATTTAGGACAACTTACTTGTTTTATTTTCATTTTTTAAGTTATTTGTTTAGCTAAATTATTTTAATTTTATTAGAGTTATTACAGTACATAGTTTTATTTTACTTTCTGCTATTGGCAACATTGAGCTGACAAATGATGAATTATTTGCAACCCTTGACTCACTCACCTTCTCCAATCACCCTCTTATTGTGCAGACAGCTTTTAACTCAGGTAGCAACATTCCTCAATCCCTACAATCCCCTCAAAAAACAACTACCAGTCTACTTAGGAATGCATTTTCTATTGATAAATCATCACTTAAAATCGCTCACGTAAATTCACAAAGCATTCTGTCCCACTTTGATGAGTTTGAAACCATATTTTCATCTCTTGGACTGAGCGCCATTTTAATTTCGGAAACCTGGCTCACCCCATCCATACCTTCGTCCCTTGTTCACCTAGACGGATATACACTGCTCAGAAATGACAGAATAGATAAAAGAGGTGGAGGAGTTTGTGCCTTTATATCAAATGAGCTTAATCCAAGAATTGTCCACAAGTCCCCTTCTGTATATTCCGCTCGCCCCGAATTCTTATTCGTAGAAATTCAAGCCAGTCTAAAAAAATGTCTCTTATGCATTGTATACAAACCTCCAAAAATTGGGCACCTTTCGGATCTAGAAAACGCTCTGAACGATTCATTGCCTCATTTATGAAACACTTTATCGTTGTCGCAGCAGGCGATTTTTATACAAATCTTCTGTCAGAATGACTCACCAGCCATACAACTTAAAATAATGTTCGCAAAGCTTTAATATGACCATTGTTCCTCTCTCTGCCACACACCATAGTGCTACTTCCGACACTCTACTGGACTTAATTGTGACTACACATCCACAGAAAGTACTGTCATATGGACAAATTCCTGCTCCTGGCATATCTGCTCATGACATTGTATTCGTAGAATACTCACTCCAATGTCCTAAAAGACGCTCTAAATTGATTACGTACAGAAATTTACAAAACATAGACGATACTAAACTAAAATCAGACGCTTTAGAACTACCTTGGTATTCAATATGGAATCTTAGATCAGTTGATGAAAAAGTAGACACATTTAATACACTGATACTACAACTATACGACAGACATGCACCAGTAAAAACCCGACGATTTTCCCGCTCCCCTGCTCCCTGGATGAATGATTCAATACGTGAACTTATGTCAAAACGAGACAAAGCATACCGAACATACAGACGACATAAAAATGACGAGAACTGGCAACTGTACAAACAACTTAGAAACACAAACTACACAAACTATACGTAATGCCAAACTACGACACGCCCACAGTATAATCGGACCTGAAATAAGTGCACGGGACACTTGGCGAAATCTCCGTGCAATGGGACTTAGACAGTTGAATCCCTCAACTGACTCTATAGACATTTCTGTAGATGACTTAAATGAACATTTTACCTCAATACCCATGACACCTCCAGACAACAAGACTAAAATAGACACTCTTAAAGACTTATCCCCATCCCCACATATAGGAAGAGATAAATTTTACTTTTACGACATTTCGCCTATAGACGTTAAAAAAGCACTCAAGCGGATTAAATCCAATGCGCAAGGAACAGATAACATCAGCATTTTAATGCTAAATAAAATCATTGACATTATACTACCCACAGTGACTCATATTTTCAATGCTTCCCTTATAACTTCTATCTTTCCCTATTGTATGGAAACAGTCTAGAGTTCGGCCTATACCAAAAATAAGTACACCTACTAACTGTAATGACTTCCGACCGATTAGCATCCTTCCGACATTATCTAAAGCCCTGGAATATATTGTACATAAGCAAATGACTGATTATCTCCAAGAAAATCACCTCCTTGATCCTTATCAATCCGGCTTTAGATCTGGTCATAGCACAACCACAGCTTTGCTAAAAATTACCGAAGATATTCGTGAAGCCGTGGACAGACGTCAATTGACTCCTTTAACCTTACTTGACTTCAGCAAAGCTTTTGACACAGTAGACCACGACTTACTTATGATAAAGCTCAAGCACCTACATTTGTCTGACAGCGCTGTATCCTGGTTTGACTCATACCTGCACGGTCGTCAACAATACGTTTCATTTAACTCTAGATCTTCGACTTGGCGCAAAGTGCCGGCTGGAGTCCCCCAGGGCAGTGTTCTCGGACCTCTTCTTTTCTCAATCTACATAAATGATTTGCCAACTGTACTAAAGCACTGCCGTTATCACCTCTATGCTGATGATCTCCAAATTTACCTACATTCACCTCCTCATTCTCTCTATAACAGCTTGATGAAAATGAATGACGATCTCATATCCATCTTTAACTGGTCTTCAAGTATCGGTCTAAATCTAAATCCTAACAAGTCACAAGTAATTCTAATGGGACAACAAAGACTGCTTACAACCTTTGACATATCTACACTTCCAAACATTACTATAAATAATATAATTATCCCTTATTCTTCTTCAGTAATAGATCTTGGACTACATCTAGACGCAAATTTAACCTGGCAAACACAAGTGAAACACATATGTAAAAAGACTTTCTCCATCTTACATTATCTTAGACGTTTAAAGAATTTTCTCCCAGTTTCGTTAAAACAAATCCTAGTGCAGAATCTTGTGTTACCACACTTCGATTATTGTGACATTATATATAATGATCTAAACTATGCCTTGTCGCAGAGACTGCAGCGTGTTCATAATGCTTGCATTCGATTCATTTTCAATATCCGCCGTTATGACCATATTTCCGAACACTTTAATAACCTCTCTTGGCTCCGTCTTACTGACAGACGTAAATTGCACTCTCTTTCGCTACTTTTCAAGCTTCTGAATTCCTACATTCCTACTTACCTGGCGTCCAGATTTGAGAAGTTATCCTCCTACCACAATATTGACACTAGGTCACAAGATAGCAGTCTGCTAACAATTCCTCTTCATAGCACTTCCTCCTATTCTACTTCCTTCACAGTAGCCTCCGCCCGCTCCTGGAATCTCCTTCCTCAAGATATCAGGGGTTGCCGCACACTTGGCACCTTTAAGTCACGCTTATACAGTTACCTGTTGTCTAATAATTAATTTTTCTCTATTTATTTAATTTTATACTACGTCATTAATCTTTTCCTCGTTTTTTTATATATCTTGTACATATTATATATTTAATTCGTTAAATTTAGAGTAAATCAAAATACATTATAAATATTAATTGTATTGTATTCATAACTTGTAATCGTTTATATATATATATATATATATATATATATATATATATATATATATATTGTAATTTAGATTTAAGACTTTTCTTTTGTATGTATTTTTTTAAACCTGGTTGAGTGGTAGACAAGGCCTTAAGGCCTTAACTCTGCCAGGTAAAATAAAGCTATTATTATTATTATTATTATTATTATTATTATTATTATTATTATTATTATTATTATTATTATTATTATTATTATTAGGGAAGCATGAGAGATAACTTGTGTCTATATTATTTGGTCATTTGGTATATTACATCCATTCAAACTAAATTACCTAAACATAAATTTAATTTCCAGCCAGTTTATGACAAAGTAGTATATTAATTATTTATCAAGGTTCCTAATTTGGAAAAAAAAAACAGAAAACAATGTTTCACTTTTCGTAGACACAGAAATCTAAAACAGTAGAAGTACTCAACATTTTCGTCATGTATTTAGCCAACAGTATCCGTATCTGAACCAGAAAATAATTCCAAACTTCGTTTCATTAGTGGCTTCCTTTCCGGAATGGTTGTATGGATTCTGTGCTCAGTCCTTGGGTTGCCTTCATTCCGATAGTCTTGCTTTCTTTTCTGTCCAGCCTCCAATTTAATTAATTAATTTATTTATTTATTTGTGGACAATTAGTAACAAGGCAGGCAGATCTAGATCGAGATTTCTTGGAACTCTGTTGAACTTTCAATGCCGGCAAGGCGTCCGCTACCCTGTATGTCCTTTCCTTGTTGTGAATTGTTTATCTGGCTGCTGGGAAATTAAAGATATAACGTTAGACTCCTGGAAAATTACAGGCCTAATGTCGGGCTGTTTGGGCAGTTCTGTCATCATCCGAATCAGCAGAAATATATTTATTTCCTATTTTTGTCCATACGACTTCCTCCGGATTTTTCTCCTCCTTCGCATATATTTTCAAAATAATCTGATAAATACTAAATATTGTACATGTTTGAAGCTGCCCATGCCTTGCGTTTCAAAACCTCAATACGCGCTTTCATACGCCTCTAATAACCGAATTTATCACACTCGTATTTCATTCATGAAGACTATGTACTATAATTAATATATCGGAAATGATAATTTTATGTTAGCGTTAATAAAAAACGATCTTATCAATGACTATTTAACTCATGCCCCAAATGGGAGTCAATGACCAATCACGTTTCAATGATTTCTGTTTTACAACCAATCAGAGTCGTGTTTCACCAAATATTTATCAGTGTTATAATTACCATATTAAAGAAAGCTCCTCCTTACAATATTGCGTTCCTTTGGCAATAAATAGCATGATCTGGTTGCAGTGATAAACAAAAGAAGCAGTAGAAGGTACCTATAGTTTCTCATTTGTTTTCAAACATCGCCGTTTAATTAAATATATAAATATTTAAAATAACTATAGTTAAATAATGATTTGTGAGTAAACAGCTTAATTTTATTCGTTAAATAGTCCTAACAAATGCCACTCTTGATTTCCAAATTCTCTAGATAAATTCACTCCTCACTTCGTGAGTCGTGAATTTATCGATAATTTGGAAATCACTCGTGGCATTACTTATGAATATGATATTCCCTTCATTTGGACTTGATCCTAGGAGTATAATTAATTATTATTTTTGTAATTGACATTTTTAACAATTATTTTCTTAATGCCTATTCATGACTTAGGAACATTTTTGGATCAAACAGAGATGAACAGACAGGTGAATGGAGAAGATTACATAACAATGAACTACATGGTCTTTATAGGAAGCCAGATATAATAAGAACAGTTAAGTCTCGTAGACTGCGATAGGCAATGAAAGACTTGCATGGAAGCTTCTTGTAGGAAAACCAGAAGGAAACGCCCAGTTGGTAGATCAAGAATGAGGTGTGAGAATAACATTAACTATGATTTGAGGGAAGTAGATTATACAGGGAATGATTGGAAAGCATTAGCTCAGGATAGGGATATATGGAGAGCTTATGTCCGCGCGGCAATGAACCTACGGGTTCGATGGTGTCAGTGTGTAAGTAAGTAAGTAAATAAGTAATGCCTATTCGTGAAAGACTGAACGGCTTAATTCATTTCATAATGATTAGCCTATCACAAAGAATTTTTACGGTATTATTTCCGCCGAACATCGAACCCAGATCTTCAATAACATTATGCTATTTGTATTGAGATTTTTGGGTAATTGTCTCATAATTGGAAACGTAGTTTTAAATTCACTTCACACTATAATTTTTAACGGTATAAAAATATATATCTGTATTGGGGATCCCCAAATAATTAGGATACCAACATCTCCCCAAATTGGTAACCTTCTCACTCCCAAGAACATTAATTCATTCAAGCGTCACAGTGAATTAAAAATACAAACGAGATACGTCATTGATACTCCACACTTCATATTAAAATACGTAATAATAAGTACTGACCTTTTGCAAATTGTCTTAGTCTGCAATTTCCCAAAAACTTTAAACTTACAACAAAAACAAAACACATCCTTTTGCTCAACAATTGGCTCATAACGATAAATTATATTCCCTGATATCGAGAGAAATGCTTATAAATGGTTTATTCGAATTAGATGATAAGACAGTGTGATAATTCCTTATTAATAAAACAGCACCTGCTGAAATGAGGAACTCTAACTCACTGGCACTATCGAACCCGTAGGTTCATGGCCGCGCGGACATAAGCTCTCCATATATCCCTATCTTTAGCCAATGTTTTCCAATCATCCCCTGTACATGACATTTACATTGCTACATTTATTATATCTTTAACTGTTTATAATTAGTATAGTGTATATCTATATTTGTCGAATATTTATTTGTATTTGTGCTGGTTGAGTGGAAGAGAGGGCCTTATGGCCTTAACTCTGCCAGAATAAATCAAGTATTATTATTATTATTATTATTATTATTATTATTATTATTATTATTATTATTATTATTATAATCTACTTTCCTCAAATCATAGTTAATGTTATTCTCACACCACATTCTTGGTCTACCAACTGGGCGTTTTCCCTCTGGTTTTTCTACAAGAAGCTTCCATGCACGTCTTTCATTCCCTATTCGTGTCACATGTCCTGCCCATCGTAATCTACGAGACTTAACTGTTCTTATTATATCTGGCTTCCTATAAAGACCATGTAATTCACTGTTATTCAGTCTTCTCCATTCACCTGTCTGTCCATCTCTCTTTGGTCCAAAAATTTTCCTAAGAACTTTATTCTCAAATACTCGCAATCTCCTTTCCTCCCTTAAAGTAAGAGTCCATGTTTCGCATCCATATAATATAACTGGCAGAATACTAGTTTTATATATTTTCAGTTTAACGTTTTTTGAAAGGAGTTGGGAAGTCAAGAGTTTCTGTAATGCATAATAACATCCATTTCCAGAATTGAGCCTATGTTTAATTTCCTTGTGCATCTCATTCCTGTTTGTGATTATTGTTCTTAGGTATTTAAATTCAGCCACTTCCTCAAAACTTCCCCAAAATAGGCTCCTTTCCTGTAAGATAATACAGAAAATATGGAACCCAATTAAAATTCAAAATTATAACATGAAATATGCTGTTATCAGTTTTGAATCCTGCCGATGATGGGACAAGTCCCGAAAGCGCTACAGTTAAATGATTAATTAAGTTGAGGAGACGGACCTTTCAGGTGAATATTCCATAATTATATATTAATTTTGAATAATACCTCAACGGAACACATCATGAATATTATAAAAGTTGATAGTCATATTGAAAGATTGAAACAGATGCTACCAGAAGTACGTCAAGAGCCAGAACTCGCTGTAGAACTTGATTGTCAGCTGCATTCTACTACACCGATTAACATGAGGAAATAAAGAGATTTTTGACAACAGCGACGCTACTTGCATCTCGAAAGCAAATAAATGTTCTTTAGATTTAAAAAAAACGCACTTTCTTTCATTCATCAATGTCCACTTTGCTGATTTTCTTGCTACCAATGAACACCTGTAGGGTACATCTCTTCCACAGAACGAAGCAATGAAAATCAATGAAACAGTTTCAAATAAGAACATGTCGAGATAATGGGTGGTGTGTTCTTTTTAAAACTCTCTCAAGTACTTAAACATTATCCTGCATATGCGAAAATGAAAGACGTAGCTGCAGTTTTTCAAGGAGAAGAAATAACTGGATAATTACCATTGGGGATCGAAAATAGCGGCATCCATGGAGTAAGCACCAGTGACTTCATGTTGTATGGAGCGAACCTTTTCTTACTACAAAACATAAAATAAAATAAAATAAAAAATTTTGAATTTTATATACTTGCTAATTGTAAAAGTTCATCTTAAAAAGATGAGCATGTTGTTTTGTACGAATTCCAAGTAAATATGGGAACTAAATAGAAAGTTTGATTTTTCATTACTTTCTTGAATAATTTTTCTTTTGGTACTCTAAATTCAGTGAACAATATCGTTAATCAGTGATTAGATTACATAAAAAGTTTGCAATTCAAATTAATTTGTTTCTCATTTTAATGCAAATATTTGTCAATTTAATACAAATACAGTATGACTTGAAGAAATAATTTCTAAAAATGGCTAAATAATCCCTTTACAAAGCCTAAAATGACGGTTATAAGATCCTAATAATCCAGTCCCTTGTAATAACATGTGTTGAAACATCTCTTATTAAATTGATTAATCAGAACGAACGCTAGATTCTATAATAACATTTCTACTGACTCCTCTGTCCGGCGTAATATCAGGACTAGGACTTCGTTATCAAAATTGTGTGATATAAGAGGATGTCGATTAACCGGGTCTATCGGCACCATCAAATGAAATGAAACAAAAAGAATGAGCTGAGTACGGATAATTGGAGTAATGAGGTTTTAGTAGAGGAAAACGGGAGAAATCCTGAGAAAAATCTAGGGTACCTCCGATTGACATGGAGTGACCGTGAATCGAAATCAAGACCAATTGATGGAGGGCGAGTCTGTGACCACTTGGGGCACGGAATCCCGGGAATAACACTTTTCCTAGCCAGAAGACTAAAATAATAAACTGAACGATATGCGTTCTGAATAAAGTGACCAAAATGTCTTTATCTTTAATTATCTAAATTGGCATACTTTACTATGTATAATGACGAAAATGCAATTGCGAATTTTCAAAATCAAGAGCAGCTGTAACAATAGTTACAGCGGAATGTAACAAGTGGAATTGTAGAGAAACAATAAAGTTGTTTTACAATTGGATGTACCTTTATGACAAAAGAAATTCGAGTACATAAATTATTTTGTTTGTGAAATTAATTGGAGTGCTGTCCACGAACTCAAAATGATAGCCGCTTCTTTCACAGTTACATCCATGTATAGCGTATTCTGCCCTACATACCTTATAACAACTAAGATGTTAGTCACTTTCCAATGCACTTTTCTATATCTGTCATGCATTATACGTGAGAGTTATTCTTTACTAGACAATGGATTATTTGATATTCAAAACGAATCAGATGAAATAGCACTAAAACCACCGCAGAGCATTGAATTTTCAAGAACATTGAACACATGTTGGAATTTTAAAATATTTGTTTGTAAACAGACGAGAAATTAATAGTATTCTAATTGCATTCTTTCGGGGAGGCGTAATTCCTTAAATTAACATAAACATACATATAGTAATTTAACAATTAAATATGTTTACAATAAAATTGAGTTTGGTCGAGGATTCAGTATCTGAGAGTGTTAATTACGCCACTGTACATTGGCTGAATCATGAAATATTAAATAGTAAGGTAAGTTATCGTTTGTCGAGGAATATAGTGCCTTTAATGTTGGTAAATTTATATTCATTTTAGATTTTTAAGGAATCTAAAAGTATCCTCTTTAGTAAGACCTACTGTATAATTAGTGATAAAATATAGTTAACAAATAGGCGATAGTTAAACAAAAGAAGAAGCCTGAAGAACATAAACCATGGGCAGTTATGTGTCAGATCCATAACAAACTAAAATAAAATTAATGGTTAAATATATCCCGAATAAGCACATAAGATTAATTAAATTACGTTTTTACCCTTAAATTGACAAAACACAAATTTCTTCTGTTAGTTATTTGAATGAGGCGGACCGCAGTGAAAATGGAATCTTGTATAACTGTTATTATTAGGTGTATTACATAATTAGACACATATTTAAGTGGTTTCTTTTTGTTCGGTTTCTTCTGATTTATTTAAAATATTAAATTAATTGAACCAACTGATGTATCCAAAAGGATACATTATGAATTTAAGGGTTAATAATGACTTTTAGCCATAACTATAGCTGCATTTGTAATTCACAGACTGAGATTTTGATAGTATTTTTTTTAAGAAGTTCAAAGCAGGGTTTCGCAGAAGCCGTGACAGTGGAAACAGTATGCCAGCTTGGTTGAGCAACACCAGCTTTTGAAACAATCAATTAACTTTTCAAGGATAAAAACAATACCGTAATGCCATTAATTAGTAAGCTTATTATAGGATTAGGGATTTAGAAATTTTGAAACAGTCTGTAACTTCAATACACGCAGTGAAAATCACATTTTCTTGTCTAATCGCAAAGTGACATATTTTTATTTCGCACGAAGTGCGTTTTGTATTCATCAATTTAATTAGAACACTTATGTTTCATTCAAAACAAAATGCAAATTATCACTGTCCCTTAGATTTATCGTTGTGTATGTATATTTTTTTACCAATGCCACCAGGTTACCTTATGACGTTTCTGATATTCTCCCCTGGCATGGCGGAATTGTAACCCACTTCATAAATTGGGGCGTCTGGAAGGAAAGTGGAGTTACGTTACCCTGTGATATTATAGAGGATGAATGAATATTAAGCACCAGGAGAGTTCTTAAACCTAAACTTAAACTAAATCCAGACTATGGGTGACTCATTAATAAGAATACTTACGTTTCATTCAAAACAAAATGCAAGTTATCACTGCCCCTCAGATTCATCGCCGTGTAGAATATCGGAAACATAATATAGAATTTTATTTGTTTCTTTAAAAGGGAGATTAAAAAAATACTCAATTTTTAATCCTGTAAAAATCTACGAACTAAATAAAAGAGTTAATAAATATTGTATTTAAGCATGATATACTTTGTATTTTTTTATATTTTTTAATCATTTTTACTCTATAGGAATTATAAGCCAATGTCTGGACTAGTCGCTATTCAGTCAAGTACACAGTGATGGACTTCCCCAGATCTTGGTTAGCAGTATGTCAACTCGTCACCATGGATAGCACATGGCATCACGTGACGAACGACTGAAACCCGGACCAATGCGCAATGGTGAAGAAAAGGAGAAACGGTATATATAATTTTAGAAAACTAGATTGCAATTTACAAGATGTTATTAAAAATAGCAGAGAATATCCTCTTACTTGTTAAATATCCTCAACTCGTGTCCAACTAAGGGTCGGTTCGAGGAATGAGATGAGATGAAGCCCCTATATTTACAGAGGTCTGTGAACGACAATAGAGTGCCGGCCGACCACTCCTGACGCACTGTTACAGGGGCGGATGAATGAAATGAAACAAAATGGATGAGATGAGTATGGAGAAATGGTAGAATGAAATTTGTGGCAGGGGAAAGCGGGAGAAACCCCGAGAAAACCTGCCAAGCTCCGTTTCGTGCACTTCGAAGCCCACATTGAGTGACCGAGACTCGACCTCGGGAATTTTTAACCTAAACAATAGCGTCTTTAACATCTCATTTGGATCCGATCATTTTTGCGCAAAAAAAAAAAAAAAAAAAAAGGAAAGGTTAAAAAGAAAATTACACATTTACCCCTAAATGAACTAATTTATTTTATTGAATGGGAGGTATGTGTAATTAATTCATGTAGGCTGCTGGCAAATGTTTTGGTTCAGAAGTTCGATTATTTTAATTCTCGGTTATTACATACAGACATGTGCGCGTACGAGCGCCCACCCACATACACACACATATAGGCTATATACACTTATAATTAAAACACTTTGCAACATTTTACAAGTAGTAAATATGGAGCTGTTGCCCACCCAGCATCGTGAGGCATTTGGGTAGCTACAATAAGTAGAGGTTCCAGATTGAGAAAACAAGCTATAACGGCTGGGGGACTCGACATGCTGACCACATTTCACCTCTACACTGGCTACATAATCATCTACCTCTCTGTGATTGGCACATGTGGATGTGAGGCCAGCAGCCGGATGGTTGGCTAAGGGTCTTCTAGGCCTGTCGCGCCATGCAAAAAGAAAAAAATAATTTTTAAACATTAAAAAGCAAGGATTTCATATTCATCATGAAGTTTTAGTGATGCTATTTACACTTCGCACACTCTTAACTGCCGGTTGGGGGCCCTTACTTATTTGTCATATTACACTCTAAGGGCTATATCTCACTCTACATTCGAATCGTAGTATAGACCTGAAAGAAAACTCTGTCTCTGTTGTTTGTATCAGTGTTGAGATAGTTCGCGTCGTGTGGTACACGCGACCATTTTGCAGTCAGTTATAAGTTTAATTTAGAATTGCTTCTAAGAACAAATTCATATTTAAGGCGGTTAGAAGTGAAGGAGTGCAAGTGCAAGTTTTGCAGTACTGAGAAAAACGGGTTTAAAGTTGAAGTTGTATAAGAAAAATCTTAGGTAATTGAAAATTATAACAATCATAATTTTTCTACTCCTAACGCGTGCACTTATATCCTTTTGCCATTAAATAAAATTATGCTTCAAGAATGTAATTATGCACTAAACTCGTTTCTTGCGAAAAAAAATCACTTACACACCTTTGCTTCTAACCGCCTCATATAAAATACCTTCAGGAAAAGCAAATGAGTCGATATTTTAAAGTCAGATAGTAGTATCAATTCAGCCCTAGTTTCCCCAATACAACAATGACGTCACAGAACCGTAGGCTTAGAGTGCGCGAACTATACTCATATTTATGTTCCGTATAACTTATTTAATTACAGTAAATATGAAGAATAAATTTGAAACTTCAATCTCTCTTTTTAAGGTCGAATGTTATACATTTAATAGACTATGTATATTTTAAAACATTTACTTACATGCTCTGTAATTTGGCATTTTGTATATTTTATACGAGATTTCGAAATTACATTTCTTGTTAACATATATAACGGACCTTCTGAGAGCATCAGCCTTGTAACACCGAGCCCGTCGCATATTTTCGAAGGTGAAAGTTGAGGTCTTTAATTTATGTGACCTCTTTTGGCCTTTACATTTTTCAATTACTTATGGCAAACTTACGTAAAACCACGGATATAAAACATTAAGACATATTAACAAAATATATTCTCAAACGCATCATTTCTCACTTCTTAAATACTTTCACTAAAAAAAGACGGATGCAAGGATGTTGAGGAGACAAAAATTCAAATAACATAATGTATTTAACCACACATTGATATTTTATATAACAAAACTTTATTTCCAGTAATTGAGCCCCTTGATTAGACTATGTTTCAAATTAAAATTTCACCCAATCCAAGATAAATATAATTGCACAATTCATTATTATGTGGATTTAGAATAAACAGGTCTACAACTAATCAGATTTTAGTATAAGACATTTTAGAAAATAAATGGGAATATAATAGCACTGTAAAAGTAAAGTGATCCCACAACAGGCCTCAGGAGGCCCTTGGGGTAGTAGGAGGTTAAGGCTCCCACTTTTTCTAGACAATCGGCACTTTATGTCAGCCGGGTTGTCAGCCCTGCGTGACGGCCGCCTTTACCCCAGAACAAGCGTCTGGTACTCATTTCTCTTAGAGGCTGAGTCGACCCCAGGGCCATAGTGCCGCCAGAGGGTTTGGGTCAGTTTAAAAATCCTGACCCCAATGGGACTTGAACCCTCGACCCTCCGGCTTGTAGCTCAGTGCCTTAACCACTACGCTATGGCGTGCCCCCTGTAGGCTACATCAACTATATATAGACACTTCAAAAAAGCATATGATTCAATTAAGAGAGAAAAATTATATAGTATCCTGCTGGAGTTTGGAATTCCTAAAAAGTTAGACTTATACGAATGTGTCTAAATAACACAAAGAGTAGGATGCGTGTAGGCAAATTCCTTTCGGATACTTTTGAAATTGACAGTGGGTCAAAGCAATGAGATACTTTATGTCCTCTACTATTTAATATTGTACTAGAGCATGCCATCAAATCTTTCGAGGATGAAGAAGGCCTACAACTCAATGGTATTAATTAATAAGCTGTTTGTGCTGATGATGAAGTGTTATTAGGCGGAGTGATACCAGAAACCAACACGCACACTGTTTTGAGTGCCAGCAAGTTTAGTTACTTATGATACATAATATTAACATACCGGCAGTTGGAATGGAAATTATACTAGAAGCAGTGACGTATGGTTCAGAGGGACAAACAACGGAGAAAGAATTATCTTACCGATAATACAATAATGCAAAAAAAGAAGAAAAAATATATATATTGGTGAAATCAGTGGCGATTTTTGGATTGAAAATATGGGGTGAGGAGGGGATGTTAGTGATCTAGGTTAGCCAACATTTAATACAATGCATTTATATGTATTACTAGTTAATACCCGACGTGTGCTGCAACGCCTAAATAAATAAAAAATTGTATTTTTATACTTAGTTGAATAAGTAAAGGGAAAAATTTATATCGTAATTATTTTTAGATACCCCATTCTGATTACCCGGCGGGATCTACTTATCCCGATCTTCTTGGCATAAATGAGCTGAAAGGCGAAAATTAATATGTTTTTATGTTTAGTTGAATAAGTGTAAGTAAAAATAATTATAAATCTTCTTCTTCTTCTTCTTCTTCTTCTTCTTCTTCTTCCGAATGCAGTATTGGGTGATGATGCCCGTTCTGCGACTACAAAAATTGATCTTTCCATCGGTTGAAGGGTCTTCCGAGGTCTCTTTTGCCTTTAGGATTGAGGTGGTAAATCATCTTTGGTAAAAGGGAATTTGACATTCTCTGGACGTGTTGGAACCATCTAATCTGATAATTTTGTATATGTTCAACCATTTCCCTACTATTCCACTGCATCCTTATCTCATCACTTTTCATTCTATCCCTTAGTGCTACTCCAGTTAATGATAGGAGGAATCTCATTTGTGAACTATTAATGCGGGATTTATCTTTTGCTCGAAGTGCCCAGCATTCACTTCCATATAGTAGAGCAGGTTTGGCTATGGTATTATCAAATCTCAATTGGATTTCTTTTTCCTCATTTGTTTTCCAAAATTTTCTCCTAATTATACCATTTAATCTGTTATATTTTTCTAAATTTGTTTCCACATCTTTTTGAATATGAAACTGTGATATATTATTACCTAAATCATTAAAGTGTGTTACTTGTTCTAATGGTTTATTATTTATTATTATTTTTACTCTCGAAAGTCCCTTTCCAGTGATTGCCATGGATTTGGTTTTATTTTCAGATATTTTCATGTTGTATTTCTCCAGGGTATTCTGCAATTTAAACACTGATCTCTGCAAATCATCTTCATTCTCCGCTAGAAGTACTTGATCATCTGCGAAGATTATTGTTTGTATTTGGTTTCCTCTATATATTTTTACTCCTGGGGGGTTTAGTTTTTTCCACTCCTGGACAATTTTATTTAGATATAGAATAAACAGTAATGGAGATAGTCCACATCCCTGTCTTAAGCCTTGGTTAATTTCAAATTTATCTGTTATTTTCCCATGATCTAACTTTACTTTTATGAATTTATATCGTAATTATTTTAAGATATATCGTGCTGATTACTCGGTGTTGCCCTGGAATCTACTTATCCAGATCTTCATGGCATAAATGAACTGAAAGACAAAATTTGTTATTGTGTTATTTGTTATCCATAAAAGAATACCCGCCGTGCGCTGCTACGCTTATCCGCGAATTTACTTATCCCCCAATCTTCTTGGCATCATTGAAAGTCAAAATAAATATGTGCTGTCGCGGTCTTTTTTGTACAGTTTTTTAATTTAATATTATATCTATGTACATTAATTTTGCGTAGTTGTAATGGTTCAGTCAGTATAAGCCATTTAAGCGTCCAAAAAGCTACTTTTTTCACGTTTTTCACTAAAGGATGATTTTTAAGGGTGAAGGGTTTGAGTATTATAACTCTCTTATAGCCTATAACCTTCCCGGGAAACTCCTGAACATTTTGGGAAAAGCCCCACCACAATCGGATGAACGGTATGGCAGTGCATAAAATACGAACAAACAAACATTCTTTTTTTTTAATATTAGGTAATTGATGCATCTAAGAAGCCAAAGGGGCGAAGTTCAGAGAATCAGAAAACTGAGAAAGAATTGCCTTACCGGTGATCTAATGATGCACAAACATCCAATTAGTGACATTATTAGTGGAAGTATATATGTACACAGTGCGGAAGAATAAAAACATTTCAATCAAAACTAAAATTCAACTATTTAATACAAAATAAATATAGAAACAGTTTTATTCTACGGATGTGAAACATGGACGACGACCAAAGAAATAATAACCTCGGCTACTTCAGGTGTTTGTAGGCGTTTACGTCGGATATTAAATGTGAGAAGGCCTGATATAATGTCAAACGAGAGAACTATGGCGGAAAACTGAGCAGTCGCCTATTGAAAAAAGAAATAAAAAATAAAGGAAAGAAAATGGCGTTGAGTTGGACATACTCTGGCGTAAACTTCAAAATGCAGTAGAAAGATGTGCCCTGGACTTGAATCTGAGGGTTCAAGGAAGAGAGGAAGATCAAAAATGACTTGGAAGAGGACAATTGAAGGAGAAATACGTGAAACGAAAAAGACTTGATTGGAGATGAAGATGTTGGCAGATGATGGAGCTAAATTGAGAAATTTCTTTACGGCCCTATGCTCCAGCTAGAAGCGAAAGGAAACGATGATAATGATGATAGAAAAATAAAATAGTACTATTCACTATTAATTAAATTTAAATAAAATAAATTGTTTGAACGAATAAAAGGAGAAATCTGTGTAATTTATACAAATATATATCAATCCATTTCGTTAAAAATTGCAACATTGTTTAATTGCAGCAGATAATACGTTTCCTATCAAATAGATTTGTCAATTGAATAAATAAAAAGGCGGGACGCGTCAACAAGCAAGTTAGAAGTCCGTCACGCAGTAATTGCGTAAACTAAGCAAATTCCTCAACAAATCGAATTTATGGTCCAGTTTTGCTAGTCTACGGTATATATATATCGTCCATCCATCCATAGCAATTCTGCCCGAGGGCAGGTGCTTCACTGCAATCATAGCATTTTCATACTATGCTTGTAGCTTTATTAGGGAATTGTTGGTGTGGAAGCTTCCCGTTGCTTTCCACACTGGTGAAGGATGATGATAATGATGGCCATATGATTTCGGGGACCGTTTGGGCCTTAAAGTTTTCCTGACATTTGTCTTACAGGTGAGGGAAAAACCCCTATAAAAAACCTCACCCAGAAAAAACTGCCTCAACTGGGCATCGAACCCGGGCCCGCTGCATGACAAGGCAGCACGCTACTTCGAGACCACAGCGGTGGACATATATATATATATATTATATTATATATATATATATATATATATGTAATAGGGAATATATATATATATATATATATTATATATTATATATATATACACAGGGTGAGTCTAATTCCCTATTACATAGTTTGAGGACATGTAGTAGGGACCAAGACAATTAAGTTTAGCATAGTAACTCGTGTTCGGAAACGTACCGATTTCCGCTACACGCAAAATCATCAAACACGCTTTTTTCGGCGCCACTCACTAGGATAATTTTGACTAAGGTAGTCCATACGTCATTCTCCGCTCACCTGATGTTCCATGTCCACTGCAAGTTTGTTTACATGCTATTCAGTTGAGTTTGTGATCCGCCCAGAGACGTTTGTACCTGCACAGTACAGTAGTAATCCTTCACGACAGTACAAGGTTGTACGTACTTCATTGGTACTGTGTTGCTGGCATACACGCAGACATGGTATTTGTACAGTGAAACTCGGTGCAATGGCAGGTCCAATTGTTTGGCCTGCATGTTCTCCCGACTTGACCCCGCTAGACTTATACCTATGGGGTCACATGAAAACCTTAATTGACGAGATCCCTGTTGAACCCGAGGAAGACCTACTAGTACGAGTTATGGTTGCGGCGGATGTTGGAGAACCAGGGATTGGTGATCATGTGTACGAGAACGTGGTACGGAGGTACCGCTTCTGTATTGAAGTCGCTGGTCGTCACATCGGGCCCTTCTTGTAAGTGGTTCACAGGCAGCAGGAGTCGGTGAGAGCAACATGTGTTGTAATGGTATTTTGTGTGCAACGGGGGGGGACAGTATGTTTCCGGACATGGGTTCCTATGTTAAATTTAATTGTCTTGGTCCCCTCCATAAGTCCTCAAACTCTACAAGGGGAATTTAGACTCGTGTGTGTGTATATATATATATATATATATATATATATAATATATATATTATATAATATATTGTAAATTGGAGAACTCTATTTCTGATGCCTGGTTATTTAAAAAATGTCGGACCGCAGAGTAAAAAAAAAAAAAAGCGCTATGTTTAATTTTTGGGTTCCAGTTAAATCCTCACTGCCAATGGTCAGATTTGGCTGATTTTTGGATAATACTTTTTGCGTTTTATTTTAATAGCATGCACTGAGTTTCGTTGCTAATCATCGATAAATAACTACCGCTAGAGCGATTTTTAAATTTTCGTTTTATATGAATTCCTACAACTAATGATCCGATTTTTATCCTCTGCAAAACTATGGAAGATATGGATTGCTGATCACATTCGAACTTGCCCAACCCTAACAACCAGCAATTTCGTGGACAGATACTGGGAAGCCAGGGAAAAGATGATGAACCTTTTATAATCTTTCTTCTTGTTGTTGTTCTTCTTTAAACATAATTTGTAGGATTTTCATCCTGTTTATTTCCAAAATCACTCCTCGGAGGAAGACGTTTTGGATGTGCATTCACTGTCTATCCATCTCTTCCTCTTGTTCTACTCCCGTCCATTGGTCTATCTTCTTTAGCTCATTTTGTAAGTCGGTTTTCTTCCATTCTTTCTATATGACCCTTCCAATATTTTTGTCTGTCTATAATAAATTTGGTTATGTATTGAATATGACATTTGTCCCTAATTTCTATGTTGTGTATTTTATCAAATAATGTTTTCCCCTGAATAATTCTTAAGATTTTCATTTCACACGTGTTTATTATTTGTTTAGTTTTTGTTGTATCAGCCCTAGTTTCTGCTCCATATACAATAACTAGTCGAACTATCGTTTTGTATATGCGGAATTTGCTTTCTATTGACATACGTTTGTTGTGCCAAATTAAATCTTTCATATATCCTGATGTTTGTGCTGCTTTATCAGCTTGTTTATTTACTTCTTTTATTAAATTTTTAGTGTTTGTTATTAATACACGTAAATAATTAAATTCTGATAATTGTTCTATAACACTGGTCAACATGACTTTTGTCTCATGAGTATAAATAGTTGTACTTAATGCAGTTTTTATCGTGTTTTCAAATATGTATTCGGAATTTCTCCATCACCCACAGTTTTTTTTATTTAAATTTCAATTAATGGATTTAAATAATTATTTTTTTAATAAACCTATATTTCTTCCCGGAAAATCTTGGCGCTGTGAGCGATGAGCACGGGGAACACTTTCATCAGGAGATTTCAGCTATGGAAAAGAGATATCAAGGCAAATGGAATCCTAATATGCTGGCCGATTATTGTTGGACCATCAAGAGGGATGTTCCATAGGCGAAATATAGCAGATAATCATAATTTCTTACTTTCTAGGTGAGTCCGAATGTTTGAATATTGTGTAGTTCCGAATGTAGAAAATATTAAAGTTTTTGAAATTATAAATGGCTGTCTCTCGGACACCTTGCGCGATGGAGAAAACCCAATATCATATTTGAATTTAGTAGAAAAAATACTATCAGAATCACATATTTTTTCTTTCTGAGACTAAAAAAAAGAGTTTATTTTTTGTTGCTCAGTGTAATCTTTCTTGTTATTGTTTCTTATTGTTATTAATATTGTCTGTTTTCTCCAGTCATTGTTGGCCAATAGTTCTTATACCGCTGTGGTCTCGAGGTGGGTAGCCGTGTTGTCTTGTCAAGCAGTGGGCCCGGGTTTTGATACCCGGCCAGGGCAGTTTTTTTTCATGTATATACGGTTTTATCGGGATTTTTCCTCATCTGTACGACAAAATGTCAGGACAAAAAAACTTTAAGGCCCAAACGGTCCCCGAAATCATATGGCCATCATCATCATCCTTCACCGGTGTGGAAAGCAACGGGAAGCTACCACACCAACAATTCCCTAGTAAAGCTACAAGCATAGCATGAAAATGCTATGATTGCAGTGAAAGTCCTGCCTTCGGGCAGAATTACTATGGATGGATGTTGGCCAATAACGAGTGTCAAATGCCACTGCATTTAAAGAAATAAATGTTCAGATTTTGTTGGTAAATAAACTTAAACTTACTTTTTTATTTGATTGCTATATACCAAGTTTGGTTCTGATAAAATAAAAATTGGGGACGCTAGAGTTTTATCAAATATATATACTGTATATGTAAATTTTGGTAATGTTTATTTTCGGTCTTCTAGATAGGATCGGTGAATATCTGTAATTAAAACAAATCATGAGACAACCTCAAAAAGATAGACACATACTGACAAGCGCCTAAATAAGAATTGGAATTTCTATACAGAATATATCCTTACAGAGAGATTAAAATAACTTTGAGCATTGAAAGTATAATTCATGTCCTTAAGTAGAATTAAATTATACAGACCTATCAAATGATGTATATATTATAACAAACCCTAAAATTAAGAATAATATTATTTTTTGCTTGAATGCATAGCCTACCGTATATGAAATATACTGAAACCTCAACTGTTTGTTATGAAATGAGCATTTAACACTTTTATTTGAATTACTTTCATTAAATTTATCGCCGCTATTATTATTATTATTATTATTATTATATTATTATTATTATTATTGTTATTGTTGTTATTGTTGTTATTGTTATTATTATTGTTATTGTTATTATATTGTTGTTATTGTTGTTATTATTATTATTATTATTATTATTATTATTATTATTATTATTATATTATTGTTGTTGTTAGTACATTTTCGAAAATTAATTGCAAGTTGCAAAAGGATTAAATAATAATTGGTAAACGATTGTTCGCAAACTGACTATTGTTGTGTGAATAAATTCATTGTCGCCCGTAGTTTAAAAAAAATATGTTTCAAGCCTCCCTTCAATATTATCAGACCTGGCTACATGATGATCGTGATGATACTATAAAAAGAACCTTCATGGCAAATTTGTTGCTTGAACGGGAGTCAGTCAGCCCCACATTGTCATCTCATTCACAAATCTAACGCTGCTATTGCACTATTATATCTATTTTTCAAGTCGAATACATTTATCAACACGGATCAAGCTTAATCTCTACCAAGCTGTGATCCGCAGCATGTTGCTATATGACTGTGAGGTCTGTATCCCCGCTACTTGTCACAAAAATAAAGTCCAGGTTATACAAAAAAAGTATCAAAATTATCTTTTCGGTCCCTCTGTACGCGAGGATCGCAGAGCTGCATAAATTCCTATAGAGTAAAATCTCCCTTTTTGCGCTTCCCTTATTTGTGGGTTAAAAAATTTGCGACACAGTTCCCGTATTCGCGGCTAACATTTCTTTATTCGCGGATCCAGTCGGTACATTAGAAGGATTAGTATCCTTTATTAACGCATCGGCAATATTTTTACTGCAGACACGTGCCAAGGCGACTTTTACAAAGAGCGATTCAAACCAAATGGACAAATTAATATAAAAGTAAAACAAACCTTATTGTCACTAAGCCTAAAGTTCGTTGTTAAAAGCCACCGCCGCCGTATTTCACTTGCCGCTATGTCCGTTATAAATGCCGCCCTCGCCACGATCGGCGTTTTATTGTTTCAACTTGTCATTCGTTGCAATAATTTTGATTGAGTAACACGTGTCTCTTCTGCTTTGTTGCCAATTTATAATGTCGAGTAAATGGAAAGAAAATTAGTTCCGAAGCTGAAAAAAATAGTGTTTGTCGCTTAAAGTTAAAACAGAAATGGTTGACCGTTTACGCGTTGGCGAGTCGTTTGCGTTTATACCACCCTGTTTCAATGTCAATGAATCAACTGTACGATTCATTAAGAAATCCGATGACAAGATAATGCATTCTATCGCTGAATCTACAGTTGAATATCAATCTGAACTAAAAGACCGTTCAAAAGCGGCAAAACAGGGGGAAAAAAATACTAACTTCTTTAAGCCTTTGCCTAAGCCTAACAGTAATAATTAATAGAAATTGTTCAAAATCTCTCATTAATTAATTTCATTTTGATAATTTTATTTTTATTTTGGAACTTTGGAACCCATACAAATTACCATTCCATATTCGCGGTTTCTGTATTTACGGAACATATCCCCCGCGAATAAGCAGCTTTTACTGTATATAGATTTGTTATGTCGAATGATGCTAATTTAGTGTTTTTATTGATTTTAGATTGTTTTATTTTGGTCGGCTAGATCAAATGAGTTTTTTTATTGTATATTTGTTTTGTAGTGTAATTTCTTTTTTTAGTTTTGTGGCAATTAGTTTAGACAGTTTATAATCGGGTGTATTTATGCAGTTAATAACAGGTGTATGGGAATGTTCCCAATATTAGACATATCTGAAATATTTCTACAGCACCTAGAAGACAAACATTTTGAAAATCTAAAAGAAAAATTCAAAATGCATTACTGGTAAGATATGTCGATGACCTGTTAATAAATATATCAAAATGACATGCACGTAGAAAAAGAAATTACAGACGAATTAAACAAAATGCGCAACATAATTCAATTCGCATAAGAAACCGAAAATAACAGTTCCACAAACTATCTAGACTTAGCAATTTCCAAAAATCTCACTAACAATAGTCTAGACATATGCATAATATATACAGAAAACCAACCAGCAACACAATAGCTATACACCAAAATCTAGACACCAAAAAATAAGTGCCTTTATCAGCCTAATAAACAGAATGTTAAAGCTAAAATTAAATAAAACAAACTACAAAAAATAACTAATTTATATGAAATCCCAAGCATAAAACAATGGATACAAAGAAGAAATGATCAACAAGTTAGTCAGAAAACAAAAGAGAAGAAACAACTTAACAAATATAACAAAACTAGAAAAATAAATATAAATAATTGGATTACACCAACTTATACAGGAAATGAAACGACCAAATTAGTTAATTCGATCAGAAAACAAGACAAAAACATTAAAATCGCCTTTAAAACTAATAACAAACTCCACATCATATCCAACAAAATAGGAGTATCAAATAAATACGAAAATAAAGGTATTTAAAAACTAAAATGCAATAATTGCGACAAGTTCTACATAGGAAAAACAACATGAAATTTCAACACAAGATACTCTAAACATTTCAAAACTTTTATTAATAACGAAGAAAAATCAAGTTTTACCAAACTCTTACTAGAAACGAGTCATTAGTTCGACAGAATCGATAATACTATGTCCAGAGAGAGTATAACAACAAGCATCCTTGAATACATAGACATTCTAAAAGAAACGAAGGATACAGACCTACTCAATGAGAACACACCTGTAGACCTAAACTCGTTGTACAACTTATACAACAGCATCAGTACCAGTTAAAATGCAGAAGATTAAACATTGTTTTTTGAAAGGCCTCCATATTGGAACTACTTGATGAAGTTTAATAATGTAATTCAGGACGACTGATTTACCAGGTACCAATTTTGTATTTAATATCTTACGCATTGCCATGTGAACCGCGGATGCGCTTCACACTATATACAAATTATACTAATTCCAATCTAAATTCCAATTGCACTGTAAACAAACTTGCATAAGATATTACTCCGCCGACTTTGTATATTGGGGAAACCGCGGTGCTACTTTTACCCACCATATGACTGAATTGTGAACGATATAAACATGTTACGGTTAATAAGACTGAATACAACATAAGATGGTACTAAGTAATTAGGAACATTCTCCATTTCATATTTATTTATTTATGACAAAAATTATATGAGGGCCTACCTAATTAGATGTTTACGATTTTCCGCGATGCCAATAGATAACCTTTAATTACCATTAACATTTCATTACGAGCAGAACTTATGCTCAATGCTGACTCACTGTAAATTCTGATGTTATTTTCACCACACCCTCAATGCTGGTTGAGTGGAAGAGAAGACCTTATGGCCTTAACTCTGCCGAATATTTTAAGTTACCTTCCCCATAGCTACAGCCTAAAATTGCAATTATTGATAATTGCGAGCTAAAATAAATTATTATTATTATTATTATTATTATTATTATAATGGTTAGTGTGAGATATTTTTAATTAAACTGTTTGAACATATTCAAAATGACTTGTCTCTCTCCGATTTTCGAATGATTTAATTTCCAATTCTTTAAGAAATTCTACAGAAAGCAACCATTTTTGAAACAATAGGCCTACAAATCTCAACGTATTCTGAATTGCGCGTACATAATAATAACGATGTTTATTTAATATATTGAAACTGTAATTATAAGTTTCAAGATTCTCCCACATAACCAAATAATCATTTTAAAATAATTTTTATTTCCTTTATTTCGAGTGTCAGAGAGCGAATTACATTTTCTTACGCTTAAAGGTAAACCACTATTCGACCTGTGGAAATACAGTCATTCATCTGGTTTGTTTACATTATAACTGGAACTTAGCTCGGAAGAGTTGTAGTAGGTAGGAGCGTGTTCTCAACACTCTCCTAACACTAGTCCAAACATCTGTGTGCGCTATATTGGTTGTATTTAAACCCGAAATAAAATTTAATGATGTAACATCAGTAACAAAGGAATCACGTCAATTTTAAACAAACGACTGTTCAGCGCCAGGGTAAAATCAATCCTCCTCAATGGTTGCGAAACATAGGAAGTTTTGGAAGCAACAAATAAAAGATGCAGACCTTTGTAAACAGATGTCTAAGGCGTATTTTAAATGTAAGATGACTGAAAATAATATAAAATGAAGAACTGTGGAGAAAAATCAACCAATCTCCAATATGTCACCAAATAAAACAAAGAAACTGGAATTGGATAAGCCACACGTTGAGAAAACCAGACGGAGCCACTGAGGAGACTGCTCTAGATTGGAAGCCGCAAGGAGTTAAAGAAGGGATTTGACCTAGGAAAACATGGAAGAGATCAATAGACGAAGAAGCAAAGGAAAGAGGGGAAAATTGAAAACAATTGAAATGGATGGCTGGAAGCAGAGAACGCTAGAGGAACCTTATCGTTGCCCTATGTTTCACTTGGGAACTACAGGGAATAAGTCAAGTCAAATAATTCAACAATAAAAATTAAAAATATAGTTCTTAAATAAATAAATTCAATAAATATGAATGTGAGGAGGGGCGTCGTCCCTCAGCCCATGCCCTCAATAGCCGCCTCTGACTAGTCGTCTAAAAAATAACACTAGCCAACAAAATTTTACTTTTTTTTCTGTAACTGGCATGGAAACAGCTAACCTTCATGTTTCTGGGTGTGCTGATAATGAAAATGTTAATGAAAATGCAAGATTAGCTCTCGTTTTGAAGTTATGCTAATTTTACGTTATTGCCTATATGAGCTTACGCATATATTTACATAGTTGTTATCCCTTGGAGAAAGGCCACTGAAGGCGCTACCACTTTGCCTGGCATTTGTAATTTTCTGTTGGTGATTTCCTAATTAGTGTCCAGCAGTAATCGGCTAACATTGATGCATTCCACTTTTCCTAATATCGCATTTTCATTTTCGAAATTTGCTGGTGGAAGCGTTCCCCGTGCTCATTGCTTACAGCATCACAGTTGTCAGGATAAAAAGTCCAAGTGGGAATCTAAGAAATGTAACTTTAAGGACATGTTTACACCGCAGCCTATCGTAGCAGTGCAGAAAGTTTACCACAAGATCCTTATAGTTTTCTGCCCTCTTATTTCCTAGAAAGTTTGTTGACACTCGAACAAAGGCATCCCAAGCTAACGTTTCATTACCTGCCAGGATGGTGTTAATATGCTCATCTTTGAACATTTTCCGTATCTGGGGATCTACAAAATCCCCTCTTTTTTCGTTTCACTAAGCCGTGGACATTTCTGGCGCAAATAGATAAATGCTACTCCAGTTTTGTCCATGGCCTTAACGAAGTTTTTCATTAGGCCCAATTTTACCTGAAGAGGAGGGAGAATTGCGTTATTGGATTCGACGAGTGCTTCTTGCATAACATTGTGAGGTCTGGTTCAAGCGATTAATACTTAGGCCAACCTTTCGTTTTATAATGAAGTGCTATGGTGCGGCTATCCCAGAGGCACTGGAAGCTACAGAACTTGGTATAGCCATGTTTTAGCCCAAGTAGTATGCCTATGATTTTCAGATCCCCGTAAATCTGTCATAATTAATCGCATAACAATTGTTTCATGTTAACATGCGTTTCTTTAATGTAAGGTGCATACCCAATTGGAATCGATGGTAACACGTTGCCATTATGCAGTAGAACACACTTGAGACTTGTTTTGGAGGAGACGATGAACAACCTCCACTCAACACTTTTATAGTTAATATCCATAACTCTCATTAGTCCCAAAAGAGAGTAATGTAAGTATTGACTTTATAATTTTCTAGTAAAGTTATTTATTTTATTTTTTCAAGCGTGGAACATTGTAAAACACGTTACGTATAATTAATACGCTCTTCTGCATCGATACACAGGGGGTAATGATGTCATCACTTTGGCCTTAATATTGCACATCCGTCCATCCATAGTAATTCTGCCCGAGGGCAGGTCCTTCACCGCAATCATAGCATTTTCATGCTATGCTTGCAGCTTTACTAGGGAATTGTAGGTGTGGTAGCTTCCCGTTGTTTTCCACACCGGTGAACGATGATGATGATGATAATGATAAGGATGATGATGGCCATATGATTTCGGGGTCGGTTTGGGCCTTAACGTTTTCTTGACATTTGTCTTACAGGTGAGGAAAAACCCCGATAATAACCTCACCCAGAATAACTGACCCGACTGGGAATCGAACCCGGGCCCGCTGCGTGACAAGGCAACACTCTACCTCGAGACCACAGCGGTAGACACTTTTGCACATAGAAGATTGAAATTTTGCACACACGTTGTGTGCACCTCGTAGTATGTTTCAGTTGATTTCGAGATCTGTGCCGTTAACACAGGAGGGTGCAAGGGCCCGAACTTAGAAAGAAGGGATTTTCAGAAAAAGTCCAAATTTCCCTCAATTTTTCCCGCCTCCGATACATGATAGGGACATTTTAATGGTATAGTTTAAAGACTGGTCTTTTCTGAAAAGAATGAGGTTCGAATCATAATCCTAGGATAAATAGTGATGTTGCTGTAGCTGTTTGCCTGAAATTAACCTAAACAAAATCGTAATTTAAAAGGGTTAAATGCATCCCCTTTAACTTGGAAATTAGAGCTTTGCATTGTCTTCCTCGTTATCAGTGTGGTCGATATACTTACGAAACATTTACTTCATTCAAGTTACATTTTTCACTGTTGGTTAGTGTAATTAGTGGATACAAGTCCTAAATGTTCACTGTATATGCATAAAACAGTCAACTGCTGGACACATGTAAAACTATTGCACTAAAAAATGCAGACTCCCTAAAATAACGTTGTATAACACTTTATGATGTACAACTTTATTTTATATTGATGAAGTTGTCAGAAATGACAGGTAACTTTAAATTCTAATAATAAAATCCGTGTTGACACACTCATATTTGCTGATGATCAGGCTATAATGGCTTCTTCAGAGAATGACTTACAAAGAGCAATTCTTAAAATAAATAATATTGCACAAGATTGCAATCTGGAAATTTCTTCAACAAAAACTAAAGTAATGACCCAGTGTGGCAAAGAAGTGGAAAGAACAAAAATAGTACTAAATGACAAAACGCTGGTATAAGTAAAATATTTCAATTATCTAGACGTATCTTTAAGTTGCAATAGAGAAAAAGACATAAATAATAAATTACAAATATTTCAATGTTTATGTGGCACCCTTGAAAGAACACTGGGAAAGAAAGTAAGCAAAGAAAAATATTTAAAATTTGATAAAGTATTTGATGTACCTGCAATATTGCGTGGCTCAGAAACATGGACTCTGAATAAACAGTCAATTAAAATAATAGGAGCAGCAGAAATTAAATATTTACGATTTGTAGCAGGGTATACTTTAATGGATAAAAAAAAGAAGTGAAGATATCCGTAAAGAATTACAAATATTCAGTTTGTCAGATAAAATAGAAGAGTAGGCCTATAGGAGGAAATGGTATGAAACATGTCTGCAGTATGGATACCATCAGATTGCCTAGGAAAAATCTGAACCAAGAGGAGGAAAAAGAGACCCGGTACGCCCACGAAAGAGATGGACACAGCAGCTATAATACTTGGAGCCGGAATAAACCAAATTGGTTCAATCCTTGCAAGAAGAAAAAGAAGAAGAAAAATATACCAGTTTATGAGTTGGAAAGTTGGCATCTGTATAATAATGTTTTATATTGACAGTGAAATCGTGGACTCGAGTGTGATACTCACAACAAACGATACTGATCTTTAAATCATCAACATCAATGGTTCGACAGCCTCATTTGGGCCAAGGCCGCCTTTAGAAGCTTATGCCAGACTTCCCTGTTCTGAGCTTCATTCTTCCAGTTTTCTATTTTTTAAATTTTAATGTCTTGAATTATATCATCCTCCCATCTTAATTTAGGTCTTCCAACTTTTCTGGCCAATAGAGGTTGCTCATTGTAAATTATTTTTGAAATCCTCTTGTTGTCCACACGAATAATGTGTCCAGCCCAGGCCAATCTATTAATTTTAACAAACTTCAGAATACCTGGCTGATTGTATAGTTTATGCCCAAAGGTCCCCGAAAATCATCCGGCCATCATCATCATCCTTATCATTATCATCATTACCCTTCACCGGTGTGGAAAGCAACGGGAAGCTGCCACACCTATAATTCCCTAGTAAAGTTGCAAAGCATAGAATGAAAATGTTATGATTGCAGTGAAAGAACTATCCTCGGTCAGAATTACTATGGATGGATGGATGTATAGTTTATACAATCCATTATTGTATCTCATTCTCCATATATTATTTTCCTTCACGGCACCAAAAATGGATCTGAATATCTTCCTTTCAAAACGCCCTAATAATTCCTCATCAGATTTCAACATGGTCCAAGTTTCTGATGCATATGTTAACGCTGGTCTAAGGAGAACTTTATACATGAGTATTTTTTTCTTTCTACTAGATATAAACTGAGATATAAACATTTTCCTGAGTCCAAAAAAAGCATTTGTTTGCTGTCATGCGTAGATGAATTTCAGCCGAATTGTCATTTCTTCTACAATTTACTTCAGATCCTAGATAAATAAAGCTATGCACCAGTTCAAATTTATATGCGCCAACTTCCAAACTAGATGGGCAAGCTTCACATTTACCTTTAATTACCGGCATATATTTTGTCTTGGCCTGGTTAATTTTAAGATTCCCTTCTTTTCGCTGCCTTCTCCAGGCTAATAAATGCATTCTCCATGGCTAATTGACTTCTCCCTATTATATCTATATCGTCGGCATATGCAAGAAGTTGGACAGATTTATGAAAAATGGTTGCCCTTATATTAAGATCTGAGTCTCTTGTAACTTTTTCAAGGGCAATACTAAAAAGTAGACAAGCAAGAGAATCTCCTTTCGTGCTCCGTTTTTGTATGAATAAACTCAGTTAATGCATTATTAATCTTAATATGATATTTAGTATTATTCAATGTTATTTCAACCAATGCAATACGTTTCAGAGGCATTTTAAATTATTACATTGCTGCAAATAATTGCGCCCTGTTTGTCATATGCCGCCTTTAAATCTACGAAGAGGTGGTATGTTTCTACTCCATATTCATTGCATTTTTCAAGCATTCTACGAAGGTTATGGATTTGATCCACTGTGGACCGTCCCTGCCGAAAACCACATTGATAATCACCAACCACATTTTCTACACGCGGTACCAACATTTTAAATAAGATGTTCGAAAATACTTTATAAGCAATATACAAAAGGCTGATTCCCCTATAATTGGAACAAGTCAATACATTACTTTTCTTCAGTATAGGGCATATTATGCTCAAATTCCAATCTTCCGGTAGACTCTCCTCATTTCATATTTTAACGAATAGTTGGTATATCTTTTCTACTAACTTTAAATAACAGCAGGAAAAGAAAACAAATCTGAATATTAAGATAAAATGTTAACCCTTTTAAATTAGCGAAACAGACTAAGACTATTGTGACCTGTTATTGAAATGTGGTGAGCAATTTCTTCGGCCCACTGATTGTGGTGCCCCGGGTACCAAGACAGAGTCCATTTGCCCCGGATAAATTTGTAAAACAGTGAGATGTGTGATGAATTATTGGCTGTTGACACGCAGCGGCAAGGATCCGGTTCAGCTCCATGTTTTATTTTTATTATTTTTTGATGATTTATCGATTTGGTTGAATGATTTCGTGTTTTTAATATATTTTCCGCGATCCGATATTATTTGGTGAGCAGCTGTATTTATTCAAGTTGCTATGGTAAGCTAACTTGAGTATAATTTGGTGCTGGATGGTGACCGGTCCATCCAGATGTTTATTCGCGATAATTGTGTTTTAATTTAGTTTAATGTATTATTTTTATTTTTCTGGTATTTAATTGAAATGTGTAATTTATTTTTAATGTTTAAAATGTTTTATTACATATTTTATTATAGTATGATGAAAGCCAATCAGAGTAATAATTTCTCGTGGTAGTTATTTAGATGTTCCGGACTGCAGTGAAAACGAAATCACGTAAAACGATAAATTATTGTTGTACAGTAGTGTGTAATTTGTCACATATTTTAGTAATTTATATTCGTTTGTTTTCCTATTACTATTTTAAAAACAATATTAAATTAATTATATCAATGTAGTTCATAGGATACATTGCAAATTTAAGGGTTAACATTTTTGTTCTTTATTCATTAACAATATTAATTCACTTTGGCTACTTACGTTTGTATATCTGGTAATTCATAATGATACTTTTATGTAAAAACATAATTAAAAAAATGGAAAGCTTGTCAATCTCAGCTATATAAACACGAAAGGAAAATCTGTTGCCCCTTAAGGGGGGGAAAATCTAGACCTTTTTAATTTTTTTCTAAATGTTAGAAAGTATATATGTAAGTAACTTCGATTTGTATATTAACGATTAATTTATGGTATAGCAAAAATTCTAAACGTACGTAGATTAGGCCTATAAAATTATTCCATTAAAAAATTTTTATTCCATAAAATACATTACCTCATAAAAATCACTAATAACTGTAACCTACTATCAGGAAAATATTGGATTTTAAATAAGTTTATATTTAACGTGTACCATTATATTCTCCTAAACATAAAAAATCTTTTTTTTTCCGGGCAAAGTGATTTTTTTGTGTTTCCTGAAACCCCAAAATAAATATATACAATGTATTTTAGGGAGATATTCAAATATTACAATGATGAACCAGGTGTCATTTTTAAAATTAGACATATGAAGCAGTATAAACTAAACTGAACTAAAATGGTGAACTAGTGAAAATGAACGACTAACCCTATTTTTAATAAATTCCGTTCATGTATGCTGCATCTTTCAAGCTTTAAAAACATAAAAAAGTTTAATTTATTGAAGGGAGTCATCAATATAAACGACACCATGAAATTCGTTTCCGTATTTCCTGACTACAAATATCAGGAAGCTTAGAGTCCAACGGTCCCCGAAAATCATCCGGCCATCATCATCATCATTATCATCACCATCAATCACCGAAAACTACCACACCTATAATTCCCTAGTTAAGCTGCAAAGCATAGCATGAAATGCTATGATTGCAGTGACTATTTAACTCATGTCGCTAATGGTAGTCATTGACCAATCATGTTTCAATGAATTCTGTTTTACACCAATGACAGTCGTGTTTCACCTCGTTCTTTATCGACTTCTCTTTATCAGCTCCTGCTTTTGTGATAAAGAAAGTTCCTGCTTTTTTAATATTCTGAACAGGTTAGACCATTATTTTTCTGCAACAAATACATTGAATATAGCAAATAATGAATAGATTCAGTGATTTTACTGAGTTCTTTATTCAAAATATAAATTATTAACCTATAAATAATAGTTTGATGTGTTTCATTATTTCTCCACTGGAGTGCATTTTACAATATTGCGATCCTATTTGGCAATAAATAATATGATCGAGTTGCAGTGAATATACATAACCTCACATTTCTAATTTGTTTTCAAACATCGCCGTTTATATTAACCATATACATATTTTAAAACACCGGTAACTATATTCAAATAATTATTTTTTAGTAAAGAGCTCAATTTTATTCGTTAAATAGTCCTAACAAATGCCACTCTTGATTTCCAAATTCTCTAGATAAATTGTAAATCACTCGTGGTATTACTTATGAAAAACCTGTCCTTGGGCAGAAAACTATAGAACAGAATTTCCCGACTGAAAATATATATCATCATACTATATTTATAGAATGTTTGATTAGATGAAGAGGTTAAGTTGATTTCATCCCTCGACTATAACGGAAGTGATACAACGATATCAGGAGATAAAATATAAACAGATAAGAGATGGTGATGACAGTGCACTTAACTTTGTCAAATTATAACCAACCTGGGAAATCACGATTTTATTCATGTGTATCACGCGCACATACAGACTACAGACATGCTCGACAAAGAGACAATTATAAATACTCGTAAATATAAAATAAATGTAATATACTGTATGTGTATCGCTGCATTATATTTGTAGCTCTTTTTTTTTCCTAAGTCATCAGGCACAGGTTCAATCCTGTGTCGGTTTGTATTTGTTAGTTGAAGTATTTTAGGCTTAGGGTTTTCCTCAACTGTACGGGAAATACTACTGTATTTCAGTCACAACTTTCCTGAAAAATCACCGGTCTCATAATCATCATGAATAAGTGTGTGGGGACATGTGTGCTCCCTAGAGGGAGTTTTTTAACCAAGCTAATTTAATTACGCTTACTTACTTACTTACTTACTTACAGATGTCAACGAGATACTTGTCAGCACATCGCCTCAATGAGATATCTAGTAGGCAACTAAGGTTTTATTTGGATGAATGTAGGTTAAATTTCTAAGGCCTTTCTATTCAGGCTTGTAGTTCTTTAAAGAGCCTGGAAATCTCCAGACTTGGGACCCACGGTTTAAAGTCCTTCCCGGAGGACTTGTTCCTTGGATTTTTCCATCCTAAAAATCCAGCGACCCCGGCCGGGTTTGAACCCGCGACCCTCGGAACTAGAGACAAGTGACATAGCCAATAGTCCACTGCGGCCGACTATTATCAAATAATAGCCATAATAAAATAAGTACAGACGTTAGAGCCATCTGTAGTAGTTGACAACAGTAGAATCAGATCTTCACAATTTCATCAAATACTGCTGTATGACATTTTTTTAAATAAACCAAGGAGTACGACAAGGGTGTTCACTCTCACCTATATTATTTAATATTTATATGACGATATCCTAAAAGAATGGAAGAAGGTTTTAACTAATGAAGGAATATTAATTGATAATAAAGATAAAATAAATGCTTTATTATTCGCTGACGATGTTGTACTTTTAGCAGAATCTGAAAATGAGCTCCAAATGTTAGCATATAAATTTAAATTAATGGTCAATATCAATAAATAAGTCAAAAGTAATGGCATTTATTGGTAAATATGGAATTAGATCAAAAATTGTACTGGATAACAAATAATAGAACAAGTATCACATTTCCAATATTTAGGATGTGATATAACTTATAGAGAAAGTAAAGATATAGAAAATAAAGTAAATAATTTCAGGCTATCTGTGGAACCATAAAAAGAACCTTAGGTCGGAAAACAAGGAAAGATACGAAACTTAAATTATATAAAACAATGAATGTTCCTTTGTTGTTGTATGAAAGTGAAAATTGGATAATTAAATGAAGGGATAAAAGCAGGATACAGACTGCGGAAATGCTGATTTTACGTAATGTGAAAGGATGCACAAGAGCGGATAGAATAAGGAATGAAACTATACGAGAGAATTATATATATATATATATATATATATATAAAATTGAAGATAAAATCAGCGAAAATAATAAGAAATGGACAGAACACTTAATGAGAATGAACAATGAAAGAATAACAAAAAGAACCTTCCTGTATAATCCCAGAAGAACAAGAGATGTTGGCCGACCACGTAGAAGATGGACTCCACTTTTAACTTCGCCGGAACAGGCTGCATAGCCTAAACCTTGTAGTAGAAGAAGAAGAAGACTGCTGTATGAGTTAGCATCAGCTTCTATCAAGTTAGAGTTGAAATGCTCAATCCAGAGTTACAGTATGTTATAGGAAGAGAAAGATCCCTATTTGGTTCGTCTTCCGGGCTGACGGGCCCTGAGGTCTACCGCAGCAGAGGACGAAGACAATCGGATCACGGCCTATCAGCACGAACCACCTGCCGTGAAAGCCTACAACTATACATCACTCAATTTCACAAACGAGACACGTCAGTCCTAGTGTGCTAGTGGTTATAAATCACGCTTCTGGTTCCAAGATTCACGTTTTCAAATCCAGCCGGGGTCGATTGATTTTTTAGGTCGTAAAAACGTCTATTATGGGTTACTTCGGAAGGTGCCGTATCTAAAGTCATGGGTTCCATGTTGTAGATTTATGACACCTAAAAAAGCTTCAAGCCTGAAAAAGAATTCACTGATCAAAATTTGTTGGTCCTTTCACATCTAGGTTTGAATTTCGACGCTAATGAGCTTAGGTGTTAAAGAGCGCCGTTAAATAATAATAACATAGCACCAAACAAGAGACAGCAGAAAAGATGTGATACGTGAATACCAAGAAATAAAAATAACTAATAATGTTGTAACGTCGATAAAAAAGCAAGCATGAACCGAGAATGAAAAAAATAATGCATTCCTCATTTGTTTTTTTTTTGTATTTTGTTTATTTTTTTATTTTGTTTGTTTTTTTTTTCCCGCTAAGCGCTTTGTTTTATTTATTGTATCCAACATACTGTAAACTTGAGTTTATCTTTATTAAAAAGTGCATAATAGGCAATTTAGATTATATCAATTGATAATAGCAAGGCGAACATTTTTAATCGAGAATAAAATAGCTTCCTACATTCCTTATTCATTGACATTGTCTTCGGTTGTACGATGTACGTGAAACATTCTGCTGGTGCAATTATTATCGTTCCATCTGCTCCTGTTATATTGGGATAGTCCTGGTTAGTCTACTCTAGCATACGCTATCACAAAGTTTCAATAATATATGTTTCATCTCATCCCTCGATCTGGATTACGCCGTACACAAGTGGAGGATTTACTATTTATAAAAGAGAATGTAGGTTTGTATTAAATCATTCGAATAAAATAGATTATAAAAGAGAATGTATGATGTTACAGTGTTGTTAAAAACAAATTTTTTACATCATCATCACCATAGTACATTCACGAATTTAGGCCATTTGTTGACCTGTTTCGGCCTCAAGAGAAACACCATCCAGAAGTATTTTGAGTGGACGACCTAGTCTTCTTCTTCCTGCATATGTTTGGGAATCCTGTGATCTTCCATTCGATGAACATGTTGCATTCATCTTGACTTATAATCAGAAATTTTGTTTTCTAAAGGTTCCATGTGTAATTCTTCTAAGAGTCTTCATTTTTTTTTGTGATCTAGTAGTGTGTATCCTGCAATTTTTTTACATAGGGCGATATTTTCGCCCGTACCATCCATTAATTCGTGGCTTTGAGTCCTTTAAAATGAATTGTAAATAATCATATAATAAATTATGATATCTAGTTTTGTGAAATAAGTTAATAAACAGTATTAACCACTGAAAAAATTGTTATGAGATATGTGTATGAGATGAACCCATTTTATTAAATTCAAAATACGAACATCCCCGGGCTACGACCGTCTGAATAGCTAGCATATAAATCGATTATGAATGCTGTCTAAAATCAACTCTCTAATAGAAGATACCAGGACAGATTAAGAGATCACAATAGAGTACAAATTATTAAAAGATTTTTAATTCCGTTAAATTCGGTAATGCGGTTGAGAAAGCTATTAGCCAACTGCGGAAATTAAGTGTGAATTACGATTGCTGTTTTATTGCTGAAAATCCACGGCTACCTATTGCAAAAACAAAGTCTAACGACAAATAATTATAATGATTTTACTGAATCTCATATTATAATTTTTTATAGTTGTTATGGAAGCAATGTATATACTATAACTATATTTTTGACATTTAGCAATGAAGGCCAATTATGACATGAAACGAAAAATAAATACACGCTGCCTCTCGTGTAAATAGAGAATAATATATATATATATATATATAAGAAAAATAAATGTTTGTGTTAAGATTCCTGAGTAGCTCAGTTGGTTAGAGTGCTAACATATAAAGTTAGAGATCTCGGGTTCAAATCCTGACTCAGACATTTATTTTTCTTTTCATGCCTCATATATATATGAGACATGACAAGAAAAAAAATATATATGAGACATGAAAAGAAAAATAAATGTCTGAGTCGGGCTTTGAACCAGATGTCTCTAACTTTATATGTTAGCGCACTAACCATATATATATATATATATATATTTTGTCTGATGTCACCAGGTTGTCTTTTATGACATTTCTGACTGTCTCCCCTGGCATTGGCGGAATTGTAATCTATTTCTTAGGTTCGGGCACCTGGAATACGGAGTTACGTTACCGCGATGCTATGATGGGTTATAAATGATATTGAAGCACCAGGAGAGATCTTAACCTAAACTTAACCTAAATTCCAGACCATGGGCAACCACAGGAATAATTCCCTTTAAAGCAAATTTATTATGGTCTGATCGGTAATCGAACCCGAGACCTCATGGACAGTAATCAGAAACGCTGGCCACTAGTCCATGAGACTGATCGGAAGCAACATCTACATATACTTATAAACTGCGATCGTTATTCAGACTAGGTTTTTATGTGAGGACATTAAAAAAATCAGTATTATTCACAGTTTGAGAGCTATGAGTGGATGTAATGATATGATGACTTAGGGACACGATGTAAATTTCTCATGACACTGCTGTTGTAAACACGTAATTCATTTCAAATTAATTTCAAAGTACTATAGAATTATATATGCCCTTGGAGGGATGTGAACTAAAGACTTCAAGTCATGACCGCAAATACGTGTTTTAACGAACCTGTGTGGTAAGTCGTGTTCTTGAAACATAAAGTCATCTGCAACAAACATTAATTACATTCCGAAAATAATATACATAGCATCTCATCATGTTTCTCTCTACCCTACTTTCCACATTTAATAAAGACGCTTGTTAATGACACCATTATGTTGTGAACTCCGTAATATACTTAATCTCATTTTGTTTATAAAGCTATGATTTTTTTTATCTTAGATTTGTGTTATTTATACTCCAGTCCCAATAATGAGGTGCACAAAAATATTAAACATTGACTCAGTTCTGGAAGTGCATGCTATTTTGCATTACAGGGACTTTTGTCGTCCTAACTCCTTTAAAAAATCTTAAACTGAAAACATATAAAACTGTTAATCTTTCAGTTATATTAGATGGGCGCGAAACATAGACTCCCACTATAGGAGAGGAAAGGAGATTACAGTTTTTGAGAAAAAAGTTCTTAGGAAAATTTTTGGGCCAAAGAGAGATAAACAGACAGCTCAATGAAGAAGATTACATGGTCTTTACAGGAAGCCAGATGTAATAAAAACAGTTAAGTCTTGTAGACTACATTTACTACAATGCATCAATAACGGATCTCTGGAATTAACTTGGAGATGCAATAAAATTATTCCAGAACAATAACCTCATGGCCATGGTTTACAACAGACCCTGGCGTCTAGGTACTCAATATGAGTGCGCCTCTCGTTGTGTATAGTTTTCAATCTCTTAGTTGCATACATAAGCGGCATAAAGTCTGATCAGTGGGGTACAATACATTTTACGTCACCAGTACATTTCTACTAAAGATACGCATTTTGAAAGGCACAGCACTCAACTGCTTTGTATTTTCTGTTACCTGTGGTCAGAGCGGCACCTTGTTTAGAAGAACATGGGATTAGCAAGAACGACATGGCCACAAATAGAGAAACAGAATTGAATTTTTAAGGGTGGGGAAAAATTAATTGTACATGTTCTACTCATTGAAATTAATTCTATCTGTTTTTTATTTATTTTTCTATGTTATAGCCGTTATACAAGGCAATTACAAACGATTCATCACATTTTAATCGGTTGTATAAGTAAACTGTAATACATACAAAAAACGAATGATACATCAAATCATAGAGAAACTCTGAAAGTTTACTTCTCATATGTTGTTGTGATGACGTAACAATGGTTTTTAAAATGGCAACTATAAAGCAAAAAGTGTTCTGCGTGTTGGAATATGATAAGACATTTTCTTTTATTACCGTACAACGTCCATTCCGAAAAACCCCGGCAATCCAACTCCAGGTAAAGAAAGCATCAATTTAAGGAAACTGGTAGAGGTAAAAGCAGTGGCCGTCCAACAGTTTTCAACGTAACAGTGGAACCAGTTAGGGTTAGTTTCGGTTCGTAGTCCTCAAAAATCGACATACCGCATCGGTTGGGAACTTGATATTCCATGTTTAGTGTTTATTGACGAGGCTACTTTTGACATAAGTGGTAAAGTTAATCGCCATAATGTACGCATCTGGAGTATTCAACAACCACATGTTACTGTGCAACATGAACGAGATTCTGCAAAGGTGAATGCGTTTGCAGCAATTTGTAAGTCAAGGCCCTATGGCCCGTTTTTCTTTGCGGAGAAAACTGTAACCGATGACATTCCTTGATATGCTGGAACAATGGTTGCTTCCACAATTGACAGAGGATTCTAATGACTTCCTGCTCCAAATTGATGGGGCGCCGCATCATTGTCACATGGAAGTGCGTTACTACCGAACACACAACTGCCTCGCCGTTGAATTGGGCGTTGTAGTAAAGGTGACTTAACTTTAAGTGGTCTCCTAGATCCCCTGATCTGACGGTTTGTGGCTTTTTTCTTTGGGGGTACATAAAAAAAACAAGGTGTACGTGCCACCACTGCTAGCAACTTTAGTTGAGCTCAGAGAACGCATTACACATGCATTTACGACGATTACTAGGGATATGCTACTCCGCGTATGGGACGAACTTCAATATCACTTAGACATGTGCCATGTAACCATGAGTAGCACATACAGCACTTATAAAAGTAAACTTTCAGAGTTTCTCTTTCATTTGATGTATCATTCATTGTTATATGTATTATCTTAATATATAAAAATTACGTGTCACGTTGTTTGTCCGCGATGGAATCCTAAACTATTGAACCGATTTTAATAAAATTTTGCACAGTGTGCGCAGTTTGATCCAACTTGAGACTTAGGGAAGTTTATAACTAAATTTATAGTCGCATTATTTTTATTGCAAATTATTTGTTTATTATTTAACAGAGAGTTTTAATTATCTGTGAGTTCCATACGATTCTAACAGATGACCGTGTAAGGTAATTGGTTTATTATTTAACCAGGTAGCTGTGCTTTTTGTTGCAACCGCGAATTTCAATTGAATTACAAATATTGATTATTTCATAATTTAAGTGTGTTTGTGTTTATTTTATTTTCTATATATTTTATTAATTATATTAATTTCGTGTGTATTAGTTTTAAGTAATCTGGCTGAAAGACAGCAACTTAATTTAAATTTAACTGGACCGAGAAGAGACATTGAACAATATGGCGAATCAGTTCTAGAGACCATGAATGATAAGATATCAAGTGAATTTCCGCAAATTGGTATAGGCCTATGTGACATAAATCTTACATTTAAGAAGAATGTCAATTTAAAAACATATGAAGGTCCTGAGGAACGGAATAACAGAACTGTAAATAAGTCTGTTAGTTATAATAATATGCCTAATATTAGAGAAACAATCTCCATGCCTCAATTAAATGAAAAACAAGATGACTATAATATATCACAAGATGATATTACTATACAGAGACTTCTTGATGATAATGAGAATCCTAACTTCCAACAAGTTCGTAGAAAAAAACGAAATTATAATGAAATCAGCAAGCCTCCTCAAAATATTCCATCAATAAATGTATACAATCCTTATGATACACTTATGGATGATACTGAGAATGCAGACAACATAAATTCATCTCAATCAACAAAACCACTTCCACATAAACCACCACCCATGTTTATACCGGGTGTAGTTAACGTACCAGAACTAAAAAATTGCGTAAAACAAAAACTTTGTGATTTAGATTTCTCACTTAGTTTACTACAACATAATTTAACGTATTCCTTAGCCACAGCAACGTGTGGCCGGGACTTATAAACATATATAAAACAAAGTCGGATTAGTTACACTATTTATAACTCAAGAACGGCTGGACCGATTTTTATGATCTTTGATTTGTTGGATTTGTTTCTGCCCCGAATAGCAGATAACTATTAAAACATCGGAAAAATTAACGTAAAAATATTTAAAGGCGATACGACGTTCGCCGGGCCAGCTAGTAGTTTGTAAATATTATGAATCATTTGTGGTAGCAGTAATTACTTTGAGTTCGACATATTCAAGTCTAAATTTGCTTATGACTAAGGGGCGGATTCCTATGACATGTCATATTTTTACCAAAGCCTATATTCTAAGCTTCAAGCAAGTAAAAACATTTATATAAGCCTTATTATTAAGTGGCTTTTATTGGATGTTAAAAGTCATATTTCTCACTTTTTCAGATCTTTGGTCATACTTCTGCTTATTTCTATGATAAAGTCATATTTTGGTCATATTTTGGGTTTTTTAATAGTCTAGTAAACCAGGCGATTGGAAATAACCAACATTGTATCTGTATAAAAATCGTCAGTTTCACAGTACATTTGTTTCGAAGGTTTCTGTTAACAGGTAGCAAACGTTTGCACTGGACAACAGAAGAAGATTTGCTTTTTCTTGTGATACAATTGAAAATGTATATGAATGAACAATTAATATAGTATGGGTAAATAATTCATTCAATTATAAGGTCATATCTTTGTCTTCTTAGGTCATATTTAAACATTTTTTAGGTCATAAATGCATGCATATTTTCCATTTTTAGGTCATAGAAATCCGTCCCTTACTTATTAATAACATTTATTATTATTATTATTATATATTATTATTATTATTATTATTATTATATTATTATTATTATTATTATTATTATTATTATTATCATCATCATTATTATTATTATTATTATTATTATCATTATCATTATTATCATTATTATTATTATTATTATCATTATTATTATTATTATTATTATTATTATTATTATTATTATTATTATTACTGATCTCTATACGGTAGAAGGTTTTAAATTAAATACACTCTCTCTATAGATAATGGAGAAAGTATTTTTTCCCCTATAAGAATTCAACTATACATAATTGCGTTGTACCTGAATTGCACGTGAAAGCAAAGCAAATAGTTTAGATATGGGAACGGAAGTTCACGGTCGTATTTCCAACTTGTAATTGAATTGCGTGGTATGTTAGGTGCTTTTGTCTGTACCAGGTTATCGTGGTTAAGGGGCAGGCTGATTCCTTCTTGTTCAGGAAACAGAAATTCAAATCGGTTTAAGCGACTCATAATTACTTGACATTCTTTTAATAATATGAATATCGGGCATTGCCTATATTTATTATACCAGTTGGAATGTCGATATTAAAAAAATAACACGTTTGTTTTTTATACTAAAGATGATTTTTTAAATTTAGTTTATATATTTAGTATTGTACTCCTATGGAAATGGACAGTTAATGACAAGTGAGGGAAATTTTGAACAAGTAGCTGAATTCAAATACCTAGGAACAATAATTACAAAATGGAATGAGGTGCACAAAGAAATTAAACATAGGTTCAATTCTCGAAATGCATGCTATTATACAGGTGTCCACAGTGAGATTCCCTCATTTCAAACAAACATAACGCAAAGTAAATGTTGTGTACTATAATTAATATACACGAAAATGATAATGTAACTCATAAAGATTTAATTTTGTGATTGTGACAAACTCTAGTTCAGTGCACTTGGGCATTTGTGCCTCGGGTGGCGCGAAGGATATCCAACCTATAGTCAATTTCACGCCATGTGTTGAACAGCATGTCTTCTGTCACAGAGTTTATAACATCTCTAATGCGTTGTTTTAAGTCCGCCGTATATGAAAATCTTTTTAGAGTTAATTTTCTAGAAATTTTATAGATAGTATTTCAGGTCAACATCGTTCATTTTTGTGGCGTACACTCTATCTTTGGCGTACCCCCACAAGAAGAAATCTAGTGGGGTAATGTCGGGGGAACGCGGAGGCCAAGGAATAGGACCACTACGGCCTATCCAACGACCTGGGAATGTGTCTTTTAAGAACTGTCGGACATTAAGGTTCCAATGGTGTGGGGCACCATCCTGTTGAAAGATTATTTTTGGCTGCATGGATGCTATCTGTGGCACAGCGAAGTTCTCCAACATATCCAAATAAATGTTACCAGTGGTCGTATTCTCTTTAAATAAAAACGGCCCAACAATTTGATTTTGCAGAAGACCGCACCAAAAATTTACCTTTGGATGTGTTCTATGGATATATGAGGATTTTCTGAACCCCATATACGCATATTGTGGCGATTCACGTTCCCTACAATGTGAAAGTTGGCCTCATCTCTAAACATCACGCGCGATAAAAAGGTTTCGTCCTCAGCAATGCGATCCAGCATAGTGATTGCAAATGCTTCTCGCTTTGGTGCGTCATCAGGCTTGACTTCCTGCACAATTTGAACCTTGTATGCATACAATCGCAGTCGACGGTGAAGAACTTTGTGAACTGTCGACCATTTCATACCAAGTTCTCTCGCTGCTTGTCTTATCGACTTCCGTGACTCCTTTCGAATGACCTCCGCACATTTTCTACTGTCTCTTCCTGGATTCTGGGTTTACCACCACCGTGTCCTTTGAAACATTGCCGGTTGCCAAAAACTGTTTACCAACTCCTTATATTCTTGGGTGACGGAGGATCCTTATTCTAAACACGACGAATGTTTCGTTGCACTCGAATAAAGGATTTCGTTTCAGCATACCACCAGACAACCAGGCCACGCAGGTTTGGAATCTCCATTTTAGAAACAATCGTTTGTTGCAACGCCACTACAGCTATTATGCGTACTACAACATTACCACATAAAATTTTTGAGTTTCTGTTTCTGCCCTTTCAAGATTTACAGTTTTACAACCTATAATAAGAAATTTACAGACTTTTAAAATGAGGGAATCTCACTGTGGACACACTGTACATTACTGGTTCTTTTGTAGTCCCAACTTCTCTAAAAATTTAAACTTAAAATATATAAAACTGTTATTCTCCCAGTTATATTATATGGATGCGAAACCGGACGCTTACTTTAAGGGAAAAGAAAATATTACGAGTACTTGATAATAAAGTTCTTATGAAAATTTTTGGACCAACGATAGATGAACAGACAGGTGAATGAAGAATACTACACAACAGTGAGCTACGTGATCTTTATAGGAAACCAAATATAATAGGAACAGTTAAGTCTTATAGACTGCATTGAGCAGGACATGTGACCCGAAAGCGGAATGAAAAAGGGAATTTAAGTTTCTATTAGGAAAACCAGAAAGAAAACGCCCAGTTGCTAGATCAAGAATAAGGGAGGAAAATAAAATTAACCTTGATTTGAGGAAGTAGATTATACAGAGAATGATTTGAAAACAATAACTCAGGATAGGGATGTATGGAGTGCTTATGTCCGCGCGGCCATGAACACACGGGTTCGAGTGTAGGTGAGTTAGTTAGTTAGTACTGTACACCTTGTGAAAGAAAGTCCCCTTGCGGAAATGATTGTCTTGTGCGGAACGGGGGGTGTTGAGTTTGCAATGAGGGGATACCGACGTGCCGATTGTTGTTCCATTGTACTATACATAACACATTAGATTAGTTGGTATAGATTCCTGCTGTCGAGAAATATTAATTTAACTACTAATACACTCATATGACGTGACACTAGTTTTAAATGTTATATTAGATTTATATGTTACATTAGTCTTTAATTATGTTACAGCCCATTGCCAAAGTATATTTTTGAAGTGTAAAATACAACCTAGATTGACGTGCATTTCAACTAAGACGTATTCCTTCACGAGACTTTCTTTGTCTAGACTACAGTATGGTACGTCGAGATCTGTAGAATCACTACTTGCACTCACAGTGTTTTATTTCCTTCGGGGTAAATTCCTCCTTGGGTTTGTGTGGAGTATGTCGCTCCACTGGTGCTGTCCTGGCATATTGTTAACAATAGATCCAGGAAGACCTTCCATTTGTATCTATTTTGTATGTGCTTCAGAGTATTTTCTGGCTGCCTACCTACAAAAAGCTACGCAAGGATATTGACTTGTAAGTCTCGTGAGGGATGTAATTTATACAAAAGGAGAGATGATGAAAAAATATTTGTGAATTTAACATTATTGGTATGTGGTGAATCTATTTCTCTTTTTGTTTAAAAAACAACCTACATTAACTATACTTTTGTTAGTGTTAACAGTAAGTCACCAAGTCGTACAGACAGTTATTTACCAATAATTTGTCTATACTTTTCTGTCACTTATCTGCAAAGGAGCGTAGAATTCTAAAATTTATGTAGACAATATAAACATCGGTAGTTTCTGATAGTTAAGAACTCATCTGGTCAGCATCCCAGTTGTACACCGAGCTGTACTTTACCTGAAGGTTTGTACTTTTCATTGATATATTTAACATGTTTCTATATAACCAAATATTGTGTTAAATACACGTGGGATCATACCTTCGAAACACAAAAAATGTACACAATCATCTTACTTTAAACTGAGCTACGAATAAAACAGTTCTGAACAGTAATACAAATTTTAGTTTGAATATGGAATGATTTATGGACTTTAATTCCCGCACAATAACATGTGTGTAAATTATTGCGTTTTTTTAATTAGCTTTTTTATTACAGGAGGTGGCCGGCAGCTGAGGTCTACCGTCGCGCGCAGAAAATTGTTTGATTTAATATATGATGAAAAGTGATCGATAGAGGCAATAAGTGATCCTTTATTAATAAATTAGATTTAGGGGATGTTCGGAGAATGTTTTAAAATACATCTTTAAAAACATTTTTTGAAAAACGATTTTTTAAAACATAGGAAGGTGTGCGCGAGAAAAAAAAAGTTAGATTTCTACTGAAATATTGTAATTGGCTAAAAATACATATTAACTTTCCCGTTATTAAGAATTTAGAACAATGACAGTCGTTGGAAAATCCTGTTCCATCTGCTTATGTTATTGTAAGAGCCAAAATATATTTCGAAGAGTCTGGAATAAAAACTAAAAAAAAAAAAAGAAGAAGAAGATAGTCTTACTTCTGCTGAAATGTCTGTCTTGGGAAAGGTAGCATAACAAATTTGCTTCCCTAATAGCATTATAGGGTGAATAAAATATCACAACCTCTCTTTGGCACCTAGTCTCATGTTAATATATCGACGTATTGATATTTGATCAAAAAAAGACAATGCTTCGTCCGACATAGACGATAGGGGAGTTGAGCGGAGTGATTTGTAATGTTTATTATTATTTTGAAGCTATTTTTGTGGATTTTTGTGTAATGTCTTTAAAACGTTAGCAGTATCCCGTTTACCATATGACCGAAGTGATATTTCTGTTGCAAGAGCAAGTTCATCGCGAGAGAATTCCTGCTTAAGTGAACATTTTTTTTATTCCAGCCTCTTCGAAAGTTATTTTGGGTTTTCCAATTCCATAAGCAGATGGAACAGAATTTTCCAACTACTGCCATTGTTCTAAATTAATTTTTAATAGCGGGAAAGTTAACATCCACTCCTAGCCAATCAGAATATTTTAGTAGAAATCTTTTTTTTTTCTCGCGCACAACTTCGTACGTTTGAGAAAATCGCTTTTCAAAAAATATGTTGATTTTCAATATAATTTAAAACATTCTCCTAACATCCCCCAACCCTAATTTGTTTACTAAATGATAACTATCTATCGAACACTTTTTTCCATATTAAATACCTAAACAATTATTCTCTGCGCGCAACGGTAGGCCTCAGTTGCTGGCCGCCTCCTGTAATGAGAAAGCTAACTAAAAAAACCGCAATAATTTGTACACATGTTATTGTGCGGAAATTGAAGTCCATAAATCACTCTATATTATAACTAAAATTTGTACTACTGTTCAGAACTGTTTTCTTTGTAGCTCAATTTAAAATAAGATGATTGTGTAAATTTTGTAGTGTTTGGAAGGTATGATTCCACATGTATTTAACATAATATCTGGTTATATAGAAAAACGTTAAATGTATATATCAATAAAAAATTACAAACCTTGAGGTGAAGTTTCCATATAGAATAAAAAAAAAAGCTCATTGAACGTGAACACACAACACTAACAACACAACTGGGATGTAGACCAGATGAGTTCTTAACTATCGGCAAATTCCGATGTTTGTGTTGTCTTCACAAGCAATAGAATTGTATCCTCCTTTGCGGATAAGTTAAGAACAGTCATATAACAATTATATTAGAGTGAAAAAAAGGAGATAAATTGATGAGGGTGAGTGAAAATAGTTTCGCCCAGCTAGATTTCGTGTCTGGCCCACTGTGCAGTGTAGGGGTGACACATGGTCAACTTGTCGGGTTCCCCAGAACCTAGAGCAGCTACTTATTATAGCTACCCAAATTCCTTACGATTTTGATGGACACTGGTCTTATACTCGAGGAAATAGTATTAGCAAATTTCTTCCCCCATAGGGACTCCAACCAACGCAAGTCCCGTAGCTCTGCATCGAGGCATCATGCCTCAAATCGCTCGGCTTCACCGCGGGACAATCAAGACACTAAATTAACAAGAGGTAATTGAGCAGACGAGAGAACTCCAGGCAGACCGAAAAAAATGTGGAGCGATTCTGTGATATCGGTTGGTACCATAATAAAAATAATAATCTTTTTTTTTTTGCCGTTCTGTATATCAATGTCACGCTTTGAGATCATTATTATTTATTGCGATCATTATATTTGAATATTAATAAAATGGTTGAGAGTTTGATATATTAGTAATTTCTACTTTGCATCCGGTGCCATTATCTCTGCCAAGGCTGATCACAATCTACGCTTCAGGTCTTAGTTTTGTTATTAAGTTGAAACTGGATGTAATAACTATAATTAATTTAATATTGTAACATCAGTTACGTGTTTCAGCAATTATATATTATAAAATGCATTGCTCATTTCCGAGATCAATGAGAAAAATACTTGGTTTTCTATTCTAATGTGTTACTTCTAATAATCCTGCGTCTCAAAACGCTTTGTTTGCTATTTTGTAGACTATTTTTTAACTAACAAGTAAGTACTCCATAGTCTCCGGGGGAAAAAAAAAACAATATTTTAGCTGAACAGAGACTTTTCTCGAATAGGCCAGATGTTGTCTTGAATTAGTTTCACATTAAAAACTTATTTAATAACAAACATCACATGAATTATAGGCCTATTCGTTTAGTAATTAATTTATCGCCTTTTAAAACTAACTCACTGGCTCTATCGAGCCCGTAGGTACATGGCCTCAAGAACATAGGCTCTCCATACATCCCTATCCTGAGCTAATGTTTTAAAATCATCCCCTGTAAAATTTACTTCCACAAATCATGGTTAATGTTATTCTCCCACCTCATTCTTGGTCTACCAACTGGGCGTTTTCCCTCTGATTTTCCTTCAAGAAGCTTCCATTCCCCATACGTGCCACATGCCCTGCCCATCATAGTCTACGTGACTTGACAGTTCTTATTATATCTGGCTTATAAAACTGATGTAACCCATTGTTATGAAGTCTTCTCCATTCGCCCATCTGTCCATCTCCCCTTTTATCTTATATATCGCCTTTTATCTTAATTAAATTATATTAAGATTCATTCCATTCCATAACTTAGTTTAATCTCTCATCGTATAGGTACGTTTTCATGCCACACGTCACCCGGGACTTAAAGTAGCACAATCTGTCGGAAGATCTTCGGATCACACACATATTTTTTTGACCACACAAGGACATGGAGAATATCCCCGAATGAGTGATCAGCTCAATATGAGAACCTCCTCCGAGATAAAACTGCATTAAGATGAAACACACAATTCATACTAAACATGGCGAATATGATAATGATATCCATATGATGTTTGGGGACCGTTTGGGCCTTAACGTTTTCCTGACATTTGTCTTACAGTTGAGAAAAAAAATCTCGAAAAAAAAAACATCATCCAGGAAACTTGTCCCGATTGGGTATCGAACTCGTGCCCGCTGCGTACCAAACAGCGACGCTATCCCTAGACCTCAGACAGCATCAAGATTCGTAATTATTCTAAAAATTCTATCATCAGTATTCATTAATAGTATTATAAACAATTAATCTTTCCACAATAAAACTATTCTTGTACGGTATCTAAATAACTATCTAACTCACTGGTACTATAGAACTTGTTCATGCCCGCGCGGACCTAAGCTCTCCATACATGCTTATCCTGAACTAACGTTTTTCAATCATCCCCCATCTACTTCCTTCAAATCATGTTTAATATCATTCTCCCACCTCATTCTTGTTCTACCATCTGGTTTTTCTATAAGAAGCTTCCATACCCCCTTTAATTCCCCATATGTGCCACATGTCCTGCCCATCGAGTCTACGAGATTTAATTGTTCTTATTATATCTGGTTTCCTATAAAGGTCATGTAGCTCATTGTTATGTAGTCTTCTCCATTCGCCTATGTGTTCATCTCTCTTTGGTCCAAACATTTTCATAAGAACTTCATTCTCAAATATTCGTAATTTTTTCTCGTCCCTTAAAGTAAGAGTCCTTGTTTCGCGTCCATGTAATATAACTGGGAAAATAACAATTTTATATATTTTCAGTTTAACGTTTTTTTAGAGAAGTTGGAACGAGTCCTTGTAAAGCATAATAGCACGCATTTCCAGAATTGAGCCTATGTTTAATTACTTTGTGCATCTCATTCCTATTTGTAATTATTGTTCCTATGTACTTGAATTCAGCCACTTCTTCAAAATTTCCCTGATTTGTCATTAATTGTCCATTTCCATTATATATTGTTTTCTATGTGTGAACATATATTTAGTTTTATTGATGTTTACTTCCACTCTCAATTTGTTAGTGTTACACTCTTAATTCATTTAATTCTATTCTCTGTGCGCTTTATGTCGTTTCTCCCATTTGTCCTATTTATTATTATTATTATTATTATTGTTATTATTATTATTATTATTATTATTATTATTATTATTATTTGTATTTCCATGTTAGGGTTGTATGAGAGCCCGAGTGTATGCGATTTAAACCGGCGAGATATCGAGTAGCGAGCCACTAAGAAATTTTATGTTGAAGTTTTCCAAACTTTTAATTTTTGTCCGTAAAACAGTGAATATGCCACTTACTTATCTTGCCCCTGGAGTAAACAGTTTTTGCCATATGTGATTTATTTTATTCTTGCTTATTTATAGTCGCTTTATTTTTAAGAAATTAACTACTCTGTAAAATACCTGTAGAAAATCAAGGAGATGGCTGGGCGCCAATTGCTGGGGTTTAGGAATTTGAAGAATAGAAAATACTGGTCCCCGCGCCGTAGCCGAGCGGTTAAGGTAGGAAGCCTTGGCGCAGAGCTACGGGACTTGCGCTGGTTCGAGTCTCCCTGGGGGAAGACATTTTCTCATGGTATTTCGGCCAGTATGGGACCGGTGCCCACCCAGCATCGTGAGGCAATTGGGTAGCTACAATAAGTAGCGGCTCCAGGTTGAGGAACCAGCTATAACGGCTGGGGGACTCGACATGCTAACCACATGTCACCCCAACACTGGCTGTTGATCATCTACCTCTGTGATTGACACATGTGGATGTGAAGGGCCAGCAGCCGGCTGGTAAAAGGGCAACCGCTGAAAAGTGAAAAGACCCTCAATCGGATCGGAAAATACTGTAGATTTAGGATGAAGAAGGCCCCGATTTGAATTGGGCTGCAGTGTCATTGTTGAAGAAGATTGATAACTGCTGTTTGTGCAGGTGTTGGTTCCTGCTGTTGACCTATTAGGGACATATTGTTCGTGAATGTGTTTGATTTTGTGTGATGACAACGGTATTTATGAATTTGCGATCAATCATGTAGATTGATCATGTGTCGGACCACATCCATGCTAGCCATTATTGTTATAGTTTTTCTAAAGTGTGCTGTAATCTGGAACACATTTGAGTATTTTTTTATTTGTTCTTAAACTGTTTAATTCGAAAAATGTCAATTTAAGGGTTTATCAACTTTCAACAACAACTAAAATATTTATTTGCAGGGCTAAGCTATGTCTTGCCTTTATGTACAAAAATAAGTGAGTCTGTCTGCCCCTTATGGACTCAAGAACTACTTCACCGATTGAAATGTTTTTTTTTCCCCCATCATTTAGATAATTTTTCGGGGACAATTAACGTATATACTCCTAACATATTGCGGTACGTACTATAGGGCCGGAGCCAGCACATTGGTGCACTAAAAAGTAGCTTTTTGGACGCTTAAATGGCTTACGCAGCCTAAACCTTAACAAATACACCAAATTAATGTACACAGAATTGAACATCTCAAAAAATTCTACAAAAAAAAATCCGCGACAGCATATAACTAGAGGAACTTCGGGTAATTTGGACTCAAGTTTTGAATTTGTTGTTTTCATCTTTTAATTAACGGATTTGAATTTTGTTTAATTACAGTGATTATCATTAGTGTTGTAACTATGAAATATCATTGTTATTTTATTCAAATATGGAAACATCTTCATAATTTATAAACTTTTTACATTACAAGAAAGGTCCACCTTAACATCCATATTCGGATAAAGTGGATCCCAGAGTTCACCTTAGCTTTTAGTCTATTTTTTAAGTTTATTTGCTCTATTAGTTTATACAAACAGGCACAGATTAATCTGAAAATATTTATGACTGATCATAATTAAAAAGCGTTGATATTTATTTAATGTTTTTAAAAATTATTGTTGATTATAACATCCACACGTCATTCAACTGCAAAAAGCGACGGTCTTTTGGGTTAATAATATTACAAGGATATCGAATAAAATTAATCAAGTGAATGGTTTTTACAGATAACATCCTAATTAATATAAAATTATAGAATATTCACCTGAAAGGTCCGTCTCCTCAACTTAATTAATCATTTAACTGTAGCGCTTTCGGGACTTGTCCCATCATCGGCAGGATTCAAAACTGGTGTTTCACTGAAGATCTGGTAGAGGGGGTTGCATGTATTGGGTTCGTTTTCGTTTATCAGGCTGTCGTTGTGAGCTGCTTTCATGATTTCCATCTCTTCGAGTACGTTTATCTTCGCTGGATTATTTTCTCTGTGCATTACTGTTAGGGTGTTTTCAATATTTAACATGCGATGTCCTTCATGGATAACGTGTTTTGCATAGCTTGATTTCCCTTCTGCGTGAATGAAGTCTCGAAAATGTTCTTTGAATCTGATGTTAAAACTCCTGTTTGTCCTTCCTATATAAAATTTGTTGCAGTCCTTACATGTCAGTTTATAAACTCCTTTGCTGTTGAAAATGTTATTTTCTTCAATGCAACCCCCTCTACCAGATCTTCAGTGAAACACCAGTTTTGAATCCTGCCGATGATGGGACAAGTCCCGAAAGCGCTACAGTTAAATGATTAATTAAGTTGAGGAGACGGACCTTTCAGGTGAATATTCTATAATTTTATATTAATTTTGAATAAACCTCAACGGAACACATCATGAATCTTATAAAAGAGATACCATCCTCATTGATAAAATATACGTATTCGTGTAAAGTGAGCCCATGTCATCGTGGAGGGATCACATTAACCGAATTCCTTTGTTTACGTTTAATTATTATATACAGCCACCATGTCACATAATATCAAACCAAACCCGTCAATATATTAAAACAGCATCTACATAATATATTTATTTGTAATACTCAATAGCAGAAATTAAGAATTGATTCTTGGCTTGAAAAACTTTTGTAGTGGCCATTTTCATAAATATCACAATAAACCCTTCTTCGCACAAATAATAAAAGAAAGTGGCCTTGAACCCGTCAAAGTTGATGAGGGGAAGAAGTTAAAACATTTTTTGTTCGAGGGCAGCATCAATTAAAGAAGATATTAACAGGATCCACTCAAACAGAAGGGTTCACATTACCCGAACTTCCCTATATCTTTTATTGATAACTCACAGTAGCCATTTTTTGTCTTTCAGTTCATTGATGTCAAGAAGATCGGGATGAGTACTGTAGATTTGCGGGCAAGCGTAGCAGTGCACGAGGGCAATTATTTTACGGATAACTCACAATAACTATTTTTGTCTTTCAGCTCACTGATTCCTAGAAGATCGGAATCAGTAGATTCTCGGACAACGCCGGTAATCAGCACAGGATATGTTAAAATAATTACGATATTAATTTGTAATTAATTTTATTTTTACTTATTCAAGTAAACATAAAAACATATTTCATTTTGTTATGAATACATAGTCCTTTATATAGATTTTTTTATTGTTTTATAGATTATTTTAATTATTCAAGCAAAGTCTTTTGAAATAGAGTTTAGACATTCAAAGTCTGTTGAGATAGAGTATAGACATGATATAGTTCAGAGCAAAGTCTTGTTCAAGCTAACTGTAAACATCCCTACATTTAGTTCATTGGAATGTTAGTTGGTACAGTTAGGGTGACTTGAGGTCATTTTTAGTATATAACACTTGAGAAGTGAGAGTCTCGTGTCTGTCTGTGTGTGTAAACGGCTGAAGGGTAAGTCACCGACCATTTTCTTAATATGTAGTCCTTAACTTTATAAAACGAATCAATTACCTTAACTGTTTGGATATTAAATTTTCAAAAAGGGATATAACATTTTAATCATGTAGAATAGGTTAGATTTATAAATTCCACAACTCCCTCTTCTCAACCCCCCAAGAAAGTACTGTAGTTTTAATATAGGCTTAGATTAGATTTAGGGCTAGACTACTTAGGGTTTCTAATTATTTTATACCCTTTAGAAATAAAATAGTTTAAAATAAGACTCCATTTGTTTATTTCAAAACATGTATACTGTACATCCTCATTCTAACGCTCGGCTAGATAAACGCTACCAGATTTTCCAAGTCCCGAAGGTCCTTTAAGCCTAAGAAATCCAATTGGGTCCATAACACATTTATTTAGGAGTAGCAGCGCACACCAGATATGAACTTGTAGTTTGTAAACTTAAAATTCGTCGACCTACAGCACCATCTGTGTACTGAAATGCGTAACAGTCCACTTTTGGACCTCTTGGCATCTACTTTGTTAGGAGTTACTAGACCAAATTAATTAGTTACGCTTATTTTCCTACAGATGTTATTAACGGTTTGCTGTCACCATATCGACCCAATAAGACATCTAGTAGGCAACTAAGGTATTACTAGAATAATGAAGGACGGTGAATTTTTGCCAAGAGGCTTCTTTATTCAGGCTTAAGGGAGGTGATGGGTGAAATTTTCGGCATTTGCGGTCAAATTTAGCATTTTTTGTTTTTTGTATTAAAAAATACTATGTACCTTAAAGTATAAGTTGGTGAAGTTTAAGTGTCCTATGTCACTTGTAAGTCTCCCTAATGACTGTAGGAGGGCATGTATGCTACATTTTCAATTTGACTGCATGTAAACTTTCAAATTGGCTTTTCCACACTTTTATTTTCATTGCATTTCAATACATTCAAATCAAAACAGCATTGACAAATTTAATCATAGAAGCACGACATTTTCACTGCATGTTCCACTTACTATGGCTAACAATTCTATGCACGGATTTTGAAACAACGTTGATAGTTTTTGAAATAAGAAATAAAATATGTGTAGTAATTAAAAAAAATAAATTTTCATATGCAGAGAATGTATATATTTTTTCGTCCTTTATTATAATAATATAGAAAAGTTAATACATAGCGTTGTTCTAAATAAGCCAGTAGTCGTGTAGAATAACATTAAAAAATTGTACTAAAATTATGGGACTAATTCAAATTTTTAATATGCAAATTTTTAAATGGATTTTCTTCAATAACTCAAAAACCTTTAAGCCTAGAAGGATGAAACCCATTATGGTATGAATGTGTATACAAAAAAACAAGTAGGCCTATGTAGCTTAAAAAATGTAGAAAATATAAATTTCACTCTTCACCCCCTTAAGGATCTTTTACGAGCCTCAAAATCTTCAGATGTGGGACCCACGGCCTAAAGTCCCTCCCGGAGGACATGCTTCTTGGATTTTTCCATCCTAAAAATTCATCTATCCCGGCCGGGTTTGAACACACGACCCATGGGACCAAAGGCAAGGGAACATAACCGCTACTCCAGCGGCCGACACTGAAATACATATATTTAGGTTTATTATCAACACTTTTCATAACATTATAAGCAGTACAAGGCAAAATTATGTGTCTTGTTTTGAAATGTTCCCACGTGTGAGTGATATTGTGACGGCAGCAGAACTAGGACAACGAAATTCCCAAGCTGTGGGCAGTAGCTTGAAATTTCACAATCAATCCTCGAGAAGGGTCAAGGGGGCAGCAAGACTGGACAATAAAGAGATCGCTCAAATTTTGTTCCTGTACAACAGGAAACTTGAATAAATTGTGCGTAATATACGTAATTCTATTATCTTTGCCTCTTCCAGGGACGCATAATAATCTGCCTCAGGACACTAAATAATGAGATCTTGCCTTGAAATTCTACATACGTTGGTCAAAGGACCTCCATCATGTTTATACAAAGGCGATTTATTTTACTTCATTAGAATAAAACTGTCTCACAGTAGGTCATCAAAACAAACCTTTTCTGTAATTCAAGGCAAGACAGCTCTCAAGAGTCAAAGCCAAATAAATACATTTTATTTCACCAGTTAGCAAATGACAGAACAGAGAGTAATGTGGTTAGCGTGATTCATACTCTCAACCTTAATTTCAATTTTATTAACTGGATTTTACTATAGTTTCTCATATCGATCAGTTACTCATTCCGGGTCTTCAGAAGGCTTAATGTAGAGTTTATCCTATCCAAATTCTATAATAAAAGAAAATCTCTGTTATAGCCGGGAATAGATCCCTTGACCTATGCGATGTTAGTCAGACATGAAAGCATTACACCATTAGAGGCTGTTTATAAACACATTTCAATCATTATTTTTAAAACTGGAAATTAAAATAAATAATGAATGCCAAAATTATAATATTTAATATTATAATTAAATAAATAAAATAAATAAATAAAATATTGTTTTCCTTAGATATTTATTTTAATGGTAATAATGATAATAATAATAATAATAATAATAATAATAACGACGACAATATATATAATAATTTTATTGTAAGCTTTTTTTCTCTCTCTCTTTCTTGACGAGACTTACACGCTCTCCCCCTACAGGGTAGAAATTTAACCATAGGTCTAATAGTTTATTTATACTTGTTTACGGATACATGCCATTGGGTAGCCGGTGGTCAGCGTTCCGCTTCATAGTGACATCTAGGAAATCAACGTAGTACTAGGATGGGAAAATTCGTTAAATTATTTTTAGAGGCCATTTTATTCAGGCTTAAGGATCTTTTACGAGCCTGAAAATCTTCAGACTCGAAACCCATGGTTTAACGTCCCTCCCAGAGAACTTTCTACTTGGATTTTTGCATCCTAAAAAATCCATCGATCCCCCCAGAAGCAAGGAGCATAACCACCACTAATAATAATATAATAATAATAATAATAATAATAATAATAATGATAATAATGAACAGACAGGTGAATGGAGAAGACTACATAACAGTGAACTACACGGCCTTTATGGAAAGCCAGATGTAATGAGAAGAATTATCATAGACTGCGAAGGGCAGGATATGTGGCACGAATGGGGAGTGAAAGACGTATATGGAAGCTTCTTGTAGAAAACCAGAGGGAAAACGCCCAGTTGATAGACCAAGAATGAGATGGGAGAATAACATTAACGATGATTTGAGGGAATGATTGGGAAATATTAGCTCAGGATCGGCATGTATGGAGAGCTTATGTCCGCGCGGCCATGAACCTATGGGTTCCATAGGGCCAGTGAGTTATTTAGTTAATAATAAAGAATTTCACCAAAATATACAGAAACGCAGAAAATTCAGCTTGCTATGGAATTGTTTACTTAATAGAAAGTATGAAAGTGTTATTATATTTCAGTGCATACTCTTTTGCATGTTTCTGAAAGGCCTACAGTTTTTTTTTAATTAACCTAGCTTAAGGACGATGGCACCTGCCAAGGCATTTATTTATTTTAATATTTTACTTTGTATTGTAATATAGGTATCATTGTTAAGTAATCGATGCGGAATTAAATTCAACAGGAAACGATATTATGGAGATTACCCTTTGAGTTATCCTAAGGAAACCCTAACTGAGATAGTACTTGCTTTTCATGGATCATAGGTCTTGTCCGCTGTTTAATATTATTATTTAGAATGAAACAGAACTAAACGTAATTTCATTTTCACTTGTTGTTTTCGCAATATGTTATGTAAACAAAAGCATTTGCTCTTTAATATGACTTAATGCAGGAAACATTTGAGCTTAGAATGGACGTCAGTAGTGAAGACTTGTGGGAACATTAGGCTCTGCAAGTTAATCTAGTTTTAATCTGCAACACTTCCTGGCATGTTATTTAATACTCTGACTCGGCATTGTTTCAGCACTTTATTAAACTTACCAAACAATAACATACATAAATACTTCCTAATATGCATAAATACCTTGTCAGAGATAAATAAATATTAATGGTTTATTTATACTTGCAGAGTAGGGGAGAGTCGGATGGTATCGGACATATAAGATCATTTGGCCCTAACTTTTCCTGGGAATCAGTAAATAATTTTGTATTGTAGTTAATATGTATATTTGATAACATTCTAAACCCCCGTTTTAAAAATTATACAATTTTTTAAATACAATGAACATTATATCCAATTTAAATAATTGTTATTTATTTGCATATCTGAAAACTGGAGGGTAGTATCGGACAATCAATATTTTGAACAGAATCTTACAGTATAACTATTTACAACACACATTTGCTTACATTTAACACATCTACATGTATCATACTTATAAAATAAAGCGTCTCCTTCAAGATTTGCACAATTTTCATGAGCCCAGCCATTACAAACACTGCACTGAATCCAATCTTCATCTAAGTTCTCTCCACAAATTATGCAGTCAGTCTTTGCGTCGTCTTCAGTATTTTTATCGAATTTTAAGGTCTTTCTAGGAGTATTTTCCTTTTTTGTTCAAGGATTTTCCCTTCTTTATGCCACCTTTATCAGACAGGCGGGCTCGCTTTTCCTCCTGTTGCTCCTTAAATGGAGTTGAAGTCAAAATTTCGCTCTGTTGCCGACGTCTTTTTCTGGTATTTAATTTTTCTCTTGCACTGCTAGGCAGGAGTGAGATCTTCTCTAGTAATGTCTTTGACGTAGAGGGCCTGTCGTTGATTGATTCTGCTTTGACTGTAAGGGGTGAATGAATCTCTGGCTCAGTGGATGATGCAGAGAATTCAGCTTGAGAAGGAAGTGGAGAAATTGATTGACGGACTTGATCAGGAGGTTCAAGTGTGGCTTGAGGAAGAGAAGATGTGGGATCTTGAATTAAAGACTGAGGTTCGGTACAGATGGGTCAAAATCCTTATCATTGAAGATATTGGGATTGAAAGGACATATCCCCGTACACTCGAAAGCAGATTTGGCAAGATCCATGCGACAGATCTTAATAAATGCTTGGTTAACAAGGCCTGAAATATCTTTCAGACCTATTTTAAATTTCGGATAAAACCTCATCCAAGACACGCATGCATTATCATATGCATCTTTGAAGGGCTTCATCACCGCCCTGTCAAGTGGCTAGCCTCTCTAATAGACATTTTCTTGCTCCTGACATGTTGTACAGCTAGTACCATGTTGGATTCATCCCAGTTGCCTCGGATTTTACCCATATTTACCTAAAACAAGGGAAGTCCCAATAACAAAATAGTCAGGGCTGTCCGATACCACCCGAGAGAAGTGCGTCCGATACCACCCGAATGACGCGGTAGTGAAAAAATGTTAATTAAAAAGAAAACTTTTGAAAACAGAAATAGTATAAACCTATAGATGATTAGATTAATATACACTGATTCTAGTAGTGAATATAAAATCAATGCTTACTTACTCGTTTAGCTGTAGTTCTTTGTTAAATATAACTCCGTACGAGTTGAAACACACACAAAAAACAAAAATCACAACTATTCGCAAACAAAGCTTCCTGCAGAATGTGTGAACAAAACACGTCCTTCTAACACAAAAAGGCATCTTCTGTCACCAAGGAAGTGGTGCCACATGTTTACATTTTGAGAAATTATGACCGTCCGATACCAACCGATGTCCGTTACCATCCGACTCTCCCCTACATCTCTTCCACAATAACAATTAAAACTGTACAAAACATGTACTTATACAATTATATAAGATATTTACAAACCAGCTAATGCCAGGAGTTCGCTGCTATGCCTAAATAAATTAAATAACATATTTAAATGTTCGTTTCAGGTGAACTCTTATTTTTTTATTAGGAAATGTGCACTCAGGTGAGCATTAGGGACAGCACACACACCCAGACCCAAAATGAAGATTTTTTAAAATCCCCACCCCGTCGGGAATCGAACCCGGGTCACCGGAGTGGAAGGTAGGGACTCTACCGACTACGCCACGGCGACGGACAGGTGAACTCTTATACTCAATGGTTTTAGAGCATTATAGCTGCTGAACACTCGCCGTACCTGAAAATCTGTATTCGCAAAGTTATAGGCCTACATTGCGACGAACCAAACATGGTGGTTGTTAGTCAATTTTTATTTTCAGATTTCAGGTAAGCCCTCACTTCTAACGGTCGGATTTCGCAGAGTTTACCTTCCTCGGTTTATTTTAATAGCATATGCTGAGTCTAGTTGTGAAACATAAAAAATCGTGACCGATTTCTAAATTTTCGTTTCAGGTGAACTCATACACTTAATGGTTTTAGAGCATAATAGATAGCGAGTAAACACTCGCTGTAGCCTACCTGAAAATCCGTATGTACAAATTTTTATGAAGATCGATCGAGCAGTTTAGAACTCTATACTGGACAAAAAAGAAACGTCCTTTATATATGTATACTAGCTAATACCCGGCGTGCGTTGCTACTCCTAAATAAATGGTAATGTGTTTTTACAACAATGCTTTCTTGACATCAATGAAAGACAAAAATGGTTATTGTGAGTTATCCGTAAAAGATAAACATATGTTGTCGCGGACTTTATTGTAGAGTTTTTTGATATATTCAATTCTGTGTACATTAATTTGGTGTATTTGTTATGGTTTAGGCAGCATAAGCCATTTAAGCGTCAAAATCCATCCGTCCATCCATCCATAGTAATTCTACCCGAGGGTAGGTCTTTCACTGCAATCAAAGCATTTTCATGACATGCTTTGCAGCTTTACTAGGGAATTATAGGTGTGGTAACTTCCCGCTGCTTTCCACACCGGTGAAGGATGATGATGATAATGATAAGGATGATGATGAATGCCGGATGATTTTCGGGGACCGTTGGGCTCTAAGCTTCCTGACATTTGTCTTACAGGTGAAGAAAAACCGCGAAAAAACCTCACCCAGGAGCCTGTCCCAACACGGAATCGAACCCGGGCCCGCTGCATGACAAGGCAGCACGCTACCTGGAGACCACAGCGGTCGACAAGCGTCAAAATAGAGACTTTATTTCACGCTTTTGACTACAAAGGGTGATTTTTAGGGGTGAAGGGGTTGAGTATTACAACTCTCTTATAGCCTATGTCTCTATAGCCTCTCTCATAGCTGTTTTATAGCCTAGGTAGGCTACAGCGAGTGTTTAGTCGCTATCTATTATGCTCTAAAACCATTAAGTGTACGAGTTCACCTGAAACGAAAATATAGAAATCGGTCGCAATTTTTTATGTTTCACAACTAGACTTAGCATATGCTATTAATCTCCTGAATCTCCTGAAGATTTTGCAAAAAGCCCCATCACAATCGGATGAACGGTAGGCCCTATGGCAGCGCATAAAATACGAACAAACAAACAAACATTAAATTTTATATATTAGATTTCTGTACGTGTGTATGTCACTGAATTCCTCCTTAACGACCGGACTGATTTTGATGAATTTTTGTGTGTGTTTTAGTTTATCCCTGGATTGTTTCGATTCACAATTGGACCCTCTAAACCCATTAGGCGTAGGAGTTCACCTAAAGTGAAAATTTAAAAATCGGTCTAGCTGTCACATTTTTCGATATTTTACAACGAAACTCAGCATATACCATTAAAATAAACCGAGGTAGATATTATCAAAAAATGAGCGAAATCCGACAATTAGAGGTGGAGGGTTACCTGAAATTCGAAATTTAAAATTGCCTAAATGACTGGACCGATTTTGATGAAATGTTTTGTGTGTTTATGAGTGGGTCTCTGGATGTTTTATATTCACAATTGGACCCTCTAAAATCATTAGATGTAGGAGTTCATCTGAAATGAAAAATTGAAAATCGTTCTAGATATCACAATTTTCGATGTTTTACAACGAAACGCAGTATATCGTATTAAAATAAACCGAGGAAGGTATTATCAAAAAAAAATGAGCGAAATCAGACAATTAAAGGAGGAGGTTTACTTAAAATCGGAACCATACAATTTAATTAACCTTTAATATTCCATTTATTTAGGCGTAGCAACGCACGCCGGGTATTAGCTAGTGTATATACATGTTTTAATGAACGGTGGTAACATTTACAATAATGGTGTAGCCTATATACTCCATTATTATCTCATTGAAAGATGGGTGCTCCCTAAAGAGATTTTCTTGACCTACTTAGTTACACTTATTTCCTTACATATGTCAATGAGCGTCGTGTGGTTAGCACATCGCCTCATTTGAACATCTAGTAGCCAATTACGATATTAGGCCTATTTGGATGGAGATGGCTGGTTATACTTTGCTCAGAGGCACTAATTTAGCCTATAGATTCTTATACGAGACCGAAAATCTTCATTAACAATAATAATAATAATAATAATAATAATAATAATAATAATAATAATAACATCAGCAACAACAAGAATAACAACAACAACAAGAACAACCACAAGAAGAAGAACAAGAACAACAAAAACAAGAACAAGAACAACAACAACAAGAACATCAAGATCAAGAACAACAACAATAAGAACAGCAACAACAACAACAAGAACAAGAACAAGAAGAACAAGAACAAGAACAACAAGAACAATAATAATTGGTCGAGATGTATGATAATTTTAAAGTAAAATACAAATACATGGGAATATAACAATATATAACAATATAAACAGATCTGAAAAGATTAATAACATTCAGGTAAGCTAGGTAAATAGATATGCAGACGTGACGCTATCAGATTTTATACGTTGGTGCTTTTATCTTCCTTTGCAGGCACTATGTTTCCAGCTGACTTCCCGCGATCTGTACCGCATGTAGAATAGTAAGTTCAGTGACCAACGTGCCATGGTCGAATATAGCATTCATCAGAGCATTTTTTTTTTGTCGGAACTTAACTTTTAAAGAAAAAGTCGCACGAAAGATTAATTCGGAAATTTCAGCAAAACACTGTCAAAATAGTTGATTTTGAGATTGTTAGTGATGAAAAATGGATTCAGTATTAAAAAAGAAGAAATTGTATCCGAATAGTTCTTACGAAAATATATTTGATATTCGTGCCAGAATTGAATCAAGGCTTAGAAAATCCACCCGGCGCGGCGCTGCGTCTGGATTAGGGAGCTGGAATATCATAACTATTTATGTTAAAAGCGTTTAAAAGAAAAGTTTCATCCATACAAAATTACATCCTTCTTACTTTAATGGAAGACTATTTTTTGTGTTTGATGTTTTTTATTTTTGTGTTTTAATATTTATCACAATAATCGACACACTCTGGGCGAATTTAAGCCCCAATTACACGATAAATCCGCTTAGTATCACAAGCAGGACTCCGGAAAGTGTTCCTGGAAAGTATTAATAAATGTTAGGAATACATACATCAGGAGGGACAACATTTATAACACCTACTTAAAAAAGCGTATAAAATATTATATGTCTGTTTCAGTTTATTCTGTTTTTTTTATTTCAGTGAAATATTTTATTTATATATTTTCATCCACTTCCTTCCGCAAAATCCTTCGGATCTCGGCGTACGGCCTCTCATTGACTGTTTGGTAGCGCCTTCTTGTCACTTCTCTGTATTATTAACATTACATAGAACATTATCAACTTCTCTTTTGAAGAATATTTCTGTCCTGCAGCGTGGAACGCCTTAGCGTATTTGTATAAGGCAATACGCTACTAGCCGAAATGTCGGAGGTTTCATTTCCGAGGGGTCAGGATTTTTAAAATTTCTAAAGACGCCATAACGTTGGGGTCGGCTCAGCCTCTAACAAAATTGAGTACTGGACATATGTTCTGGGGGTGAAGGCGGCCATCACGCAGGGCTGATAACCCGTCCAACATCTCGTGCCGATTTTCTGGAAAGTGTGAGCTTTGACGTCCCATTATCCCAAGGGTCTCCTAAGGCCTATGATGGTATTATTTTGCTGACAACAGCCTCTGATTTCAGGAGGGAGGGAATTCCAAAGTGGTGAGAACGACACTGTGTAGTCATAGAGAGATGTTACATGCAAGGGAACGTTACTCTGCGATCTGCTCTAACGCTTCGAACAACAGATGATTGAAGACGCCTTAAAGAAACTCTTTCAGCGTTAAATTCTAGCACTACGTACCAAATTCTAGCCTTAATTATCATATTTAGTTTCGAGGGACGTGGGTTCAAATCCAGTCGTCGTCGACTGATTTTTAGGATGAAAAATCCAAGGAACAAGTCTTCCGGGAGGGACTTTAAGCCGTGGATCCCGAGTCTGAAGATTTTCACGCTTGTAAAAGAACACAAGCCTGAATAAACAGGACTTTATGCAAAATTTACTGACCGTTTCCCATCCAGTCACAATTCAGTTGATCCACTAGATATCTCATTGAGGTGCTAGGCCGACCTCTTATCACTCGCTGACAATCGCACGTAATCTGAATTAACTTGGTCAATGCGTTTCCCACTAGGGAGTGCACTAACCCCGGCACAGGGAAGGAAAGGCCAAAAGAAGAAGAACATTGTCATCCTTACTATATTTTTTAAAACTTTGTTCTTCGGAAGGGAGGCAAAGTCATGGGTCTTGTGTGTCTCCAGACATAAAATAAACATATCTAAAATAAGAGACTTCTGGCAAAATGTTGACAGCCTAAAAAAATGGTAAAATATGTTCATATATAAATTTGAAAGTAATTAATAGGGAAAGGATTTTAGGGTGCAAATTTTGGTCGTAAAAGGGGGGAAAAAAGGTTCTAAAAATACATACAAAAAGGTGCAAAAAAAGGTGCTGCTGAAACAATTGAATTAATCTTTAAACCAGTTACATGAACTCAGTTTATATAATATGCATATCATTTTGCAACAAATTTTTCTTCTTTATAGAGTCCATAAGAGGTAATTCGTAGTTCTTTAGTTTATTGCAATATTTACTTCGCAGGTGGTACATCGAATAATGATGCCATCAGTTTCGATAAATTGCGTTTTGAATTCTTCTGAAAGTGCATACAACTTATCCTTCTTAACATTCGTCATGTTATTGTAGTGAAAACTAAGTTGTAATACTAATAAAACTACGTCGTGGTTCAGACTAGTAAAACACAGCCAACGACAAGTCAGCAGATAGAAAACTGATAAATTATTGCCAGTACTAACTGAACTTATTTTAAACTGTTACAAGCAACACTGTTGAAATTAAATTTGACTTCACAGCTGCAGAATGGCCATTGTTGCTGGAATATAAATTACTAGTGGTTTACATAAATTATATTTTAATATTTAACCTGCAGGAAGAAGAAGACCAGGCGTCCACTCAAAAGACTTTGGATGGTGTTTCTCTCGAGGCCAAAACAGTTCAACAAATGGCCTAAATTCGTGAATGTGCTATGATGATGATGATTATTATTTACTATTGTTGACTTCACACTGCAATTGGCCATTGTTTCTGGGGTATAAATTACATAAATTTTATTTTAATATTTATTTAATATTGTTGACTTCCGAATGAGATTTCAAAAAGCTGTTCAAGAAGAAGAAAACGTAATTTTTGTCCTATCTTTTAAAAATTCAGAGAAGAGTGGAGGAAAAGGTGCTGAAACATAACAAAGAGGTGAAAAAGGGGGCGAAATGTAGTAATCTCACGAAAATGTGCAAAGAATACAACAAATTTGTTCATTTCGCTTCATTTGACCCCCCCCCAAATACATATATTGAACTATTGGTATGAAAACAGCTATATCTTTGTAAAGGTGTCGCACCTCAAAATCCTTTCCATAGTAATTAAATAATATTAATTAAATAAAAATAAAACGTAGTTTTATTTGATTTTCATATTTATTATATAATAAAACTACGTTTTATTTTTATTTAATTAATAAATATGGATTTTCGTCAAGTAAACACCAGCTCAATTGATTAATTAAATAATAGGCCTCGATGCCATAACTTGATACCATAAAAATAAATGACAATAACATTGACGCGAATCTTTGCTCATAAGAAGTAGTTTGCATTAATAAAAGTTAATTAATTCTTTGCCAAAACTGTAGGTACCATGCGATCCAAGTAACAAAAGTAATTTCATATTGTACCAACATTTAACGTTCAAGCGATGTCTATCAATTACATACTCTCAGCTTTGAACAACTAGCTTCATTTTACCTCAAGTGTAAAAAACGAGTTTTTTTAAGAGTCTTCATATGACAGCATGCTCCACTACAGTTTTCTGCAGTACTACATGCTTTGGTTTAGCAATATTAGAATATCTCCATCATTTTATGTGTGTTGATGTTCCTGACTATGCATTTATAGTGTTATTTACTAGTTCTAACGTGTGAAATTATTTTTCTATTTTCGATTCCTTAAAATATAATTTTGAGTTATTGTGACGCTAAATTGTTCTATTTCGTTGTGGTTATTTGCATTTCAAACAATGCTCTCTGTTAATTATACTTAAGCAAGTTATGGTTCCTCTTGGCACTAACAAGTTATGATTAATATTTACAGTTGCTTGATATTGTTCCTATTAGCACTTACTTAACCCTTAAATTGGCGAAACAATACTTTCTAGTGCCCGTCTTCAAGTATTTCGGACCGCAAAGAAAATAAAATAATGTAAAAGTAAGTTATTACTGTATTTTTAACGTAATTTGACACAATCTTAGGTAATTTATGATAATTTGTTTTATTTTTACTGTTTAATAAACTATAACAAATAAATTAAATCAATGTTTCTTATAAGATACATTGTAAGTTAAGGGTTAAATTAGTGCATTCTTCATTAGTATTCCTAACAAAATATGGTTCCTATTTACATTTAAATTGCTAATCCTATCAAGCTATAATCTATATTTACACGCTAAGTTAATATTCTATCCATTACTAATCTAAGAAGATATAGCTCCTATTTACACTTAAGTTACGGACTAATTCTAACATTTTATGAGTAATCTACTATTGAAAAATATTTTACTGTCCTTACAAGTTCCAAAAAATTAGGCTATTAGGTTCCTATTTACACTTATAGCACTGACTAATCCTAACAAGTCATGATCAATATTTACACTTCCTTAAAATAATGTTCTTATCCTAACACTTATTATCTAGTTCTATCACTTTATGATTTACAGTTCCTTAAAGTATACTGTCCAAGTAATGTTCTATTGTAATTTTTTTAAGTCTATGCTATTTGCGAATTTGGTGAATTGTTTAGTATACTTAAAAGCTAATTTACTCTTATTTATGGGCCACCTTTCACTATCTCTATTTACAAAATTTATAAGAGTTTGTCTTTCGTTTTTAAATTCTATACAGTTATATATGACATGGTCAGTTTGTTTAAATAAACTATTACTGTTATTGTCTATTATTATTGTCATACTTCTAACAAATTAAGAAAGTAAAGTGGTAAATAATATTCAGCAATTAAAAGAGAGGAGCAATTAAATGAAACATGATTGATGATGATTGGGAAAAAGTTGCAGGTGTTGTAAAGAAATGGCAGATTATGTCGGTTGACACATCGCTAGGGGCTGGGAAAGTGATCGCCGGATGTGATGTGAAGGAATCACTTCCCAATCTTCTACTTCTTTATTTCTCTCTAATTTTTTGATATCAAATTTTATTTTATCACCGTGCAAATGTAGCTTAATATGTAACTATATATCTAGAATATTTTAAATCCTTCCGATGATTTCATCATCGTTTTCTTTTGCTCCTAACTGGAGCATAGGGCCGTAATGAAATTACTCCATTTCGCTCTATCATTTGCCAACATCTTCACCTCGAATCACGTTTTTCACATTTCACGTATTTCTCCTTCAATAGTCCTCTTGCAAGTTTTCTGATGATTTAGAAAATGTTAAACCAATAGGAATCAAATCACCATATTAATATATAGGCCTACACCTTCAAGCCCGCGATTGGCTTATTCTTGCCTGACGAGGGTAGATGGATTTCTTTTTTTGAGGAAGTAATAGCATGATCCCGTATTTTATATTTACGTTAAGAGTCCACCGCTGTGGTCTCGGGGTAGCGTGGAGCCTTGTCACGCAGCGGGTCCGGGTACGATCCCCGGTCGGGACAGTTTTTCTGGGTGAGGTTTTTATTGGGGTTTTTCCTCACCTGTAAGACAAATGTCAGGAAAACTTTAAGGCCCAATCGGTCCATCACAATCATCATCATTCATATTCATCTTAGGTTAAGCTTAGGATTAGGGACTCTCCTGGCGACCATTATCATCATAACCCATCATATCATCGGGGCAACGTAACCCCGCCTTCCAAGCGCCCCAACCTCAGAAGTGGGTTACAAGTACGCCATGCCAGGAGAAAAAACCAGGAATGTCGAAAGACAAACCTGGGACATTTGAAAAAAAATACGTTAAGTTCAAAACAATATGCCATAAGAAACAATTATAGACCCTGTCACGCTCATCTTTCAATCAGGGCTGCAATTAACTGCGATTTTTAAATAAATACTTTAGTATACGGAGAGTCCACCGCTGTGGTCTCGAGGTAGCGTGCTTCCTTGTCACGCAACGGGGCGGTTTTTCTGGGTGAGGTTTTATCGGGGTTTTTCCTCTCCTCTAAGACAAATGCCAGGAAAACTTTAAGGCCCAAACGGTCCCCGAAATTATATGGCCATCATCATCATCATCCTTCACCGGTGTGGAAAGCAACGGGAAGCTACCACACCTACAATTCCCTAGTAAAGCTGCAATCATAGCATGAAAATGCTATGATTGTAGTGAAGGACCTACCTTCGGGCAGAATTACTATGGATGGAGTATACGGAGTGTGAGATTAAAGTATGTGATTGGCATTTATAAATTCCACTGGCTGTCTCTTGCTTTCAATGTCCAAAAGTACGTCTCACTTCACGATATGATACAGGACCATGTCAACATTCAGTAGTAAATCCCTGAATCTGATAACAAAATGTTATTGTTCAGCAACCAAATCCGTAGTTGTCAATCACATACTTAGATTTCACGCACTGTAGCCTTATTGTTATTATTAAGGAAGGAGAAATAATTGTTAAATGAAGAGCGACGCTTTCACAATAGAAACTGACAATATTACTGTACCCAAACAGCCGTGGATGTAAAAGCTAGAAAGTTGACATAGGTAGATATAATGAAACCCTAATTTCAAAATATATTACATACAGAATTATTGGATGTGTGCACAAGACCTTGACCGTCGTGTATTGTCTAGCATGAGGTGCATTATGTCAATACACTCATGTTCTCGCAACTTTAATAACTTTAACATATTCAAGGTTTACTGAAGTTATATGCAATCTTAAGGATATTTCCTAATAGGATAATTTTGTAATCGTGATTTTCATGTGATCTATCTGGCGTAATCCTTGAGTGATGCCTGTCTTTTCGTTTTCACACTGTTTTTTGTATATTTTTATTTTGAGTTGTATAGAAATAGAACTATTACACAAATCTCGTTTGACAGGGCAATACAAAGTAAATATTCAGACACGATATAATTAACTTTATATTTTATAAAGTGTAAGTAAAAGAATAGTTCGATCAGTTATCGTATATGGAGCAGAAACTAGGGCTGATACAACAAAAACTAAACAAATAATAAGCACATGCGAAATGAAAATCTTAAGAACTATTCAGGGAAAAACATTATTTGATAAAATCACAACACAGAAATTAGGGACAAATGCCACATTCAAGACAAAACCAAATTTATTATAGATAGACGAAAAATATTGGAAGGGTTATATAGAAAGAATGGAAGAAAACCGGCTTGCAAAAAAGAGCTAAAGAAGATAGACCAATGGACGGGAGAAGAACAAGAACAAGACCAGTCAAGAGATTGATAGACAGTGAATGCACATCCAATACGTCTTCCTCCGAGGAGTGATTTTGGAAATAAACCGGATGAAAATCCTACAAATTAAGTTTAAGAAGAAGAAGTAAAAGAATAATATTTTTAACATATTTACAACTCATTTGGCAGCTTGCATAAAGACAGTTAATTAATTTAATGTATATATATATATATATATATATATATATATATATATACATATTATTTATAAACAATATATAAAAATAAACAATGCATTAAATTTTCGAAACTGGTGATTAAATTGAGCTAATTTTGCTTAAAAATCGCAAATTTACTGTGTGACAGAATAATTCAGAAAAAAAAAGTGTTTTGATATTTGGACTTTTTGTCAAATAATTGACTGACTGTACGTGCTACTTAGTGATTTCAAGAATATGTTTTACTCCATTCTTCACTATTTGCTTTAATCATGTTATTCTTGTGACATTTGTTTTTGGAACATCTTTCCTTATTAATTCGAGATACTTTTCATGAGTTTAACGTTGAGATAAACGTTTAGTGCTGATAGATAATATCCTAATTTAGACTAGCTAATACAGGGTGTATAAAAAAAGGATGGCGCAAACTTATATGGTTGAAAGTACACGATAATACAAAGGGTTGTTTCTGATCTCTGATAACAAATAATTTTTAAGTTTTACCTTAAGAAAAGCCGTGTCTCCACCATCGAGCATGCTCTAATTGATGGCTCTTCGCCCGAGCTATGGTTCAGCATCGAAGTTTCCGCTGCAGAAGACTCTTATGCAGCACAGCCATATCTAGAAATTCCCACTCCTCTTTATATGCTTTCCAGAGACCATCTATTGTTCGAGAACGCCTGTTTCCCATGTGCCCTTTTGAAGAGTGCAAAGACACAAAGTCCATCGGTGATGCATCAGGAGACTTCACTGGGATATTGATGAATGGAATAGCATGAATTCCAGTTCCCTGCTCCATTTCTCCAGGAATGTCAGGGTTGAACCCGAAGTGTGACTGGAGGCCTTGTCTTGGTGCACCCAGACTTGGTTTTTGTCTGTACCATAGAGAGCTGGGATTTCAGTCGGGTAAATTGGGGTGAGAACGTCTTCCTGGTAGTACTGGGAGTTGATTTTGGCCTTTTTAGCTACTCTACGAATGGTTAGTTTTTCATTGTAGCAATATCCCGCGATGACCATAAATCCCTTGGAGAAACTTTCTCTGCATTCGGCATACCACTTTTGAACATTTTTTTCACCCCTTTCTCTATAGTAAATTGCCCGGGGTTTGTTGCAGTCTCCTAGATAAACATATGCTTCATAAAGTGTGACCAAACATTTCCATTTTTCTCCTGCCAGGTGTTTTTCATATTTCCCTGCTGTTGGTGCGGCATTCGGCAATGTGACGTGGCAACAATTTATGAACCCTGCTTTGTGGCACTTCTCCATGTTTAAATCTTTGTTTATTATGGTGTTTGCAGTTTTAAGGGATATTCCCAATCTGTTCGCAATCACCCTTTGTGTGACAGGGTTACCACCAGAGATAAGGAAATTGACCTTTCTGATTGCATCTGGGGTGCGGGTGGTAGCAGGTCGTGGATTTGCCCGTTTTTTTGTCCTTTTGGAATTAATCCCAAGCGACCCTTTCCCTTTTTATTAAGCACTGAGCTAATTCCACACTTTGACACCATAAAATTACGTTTTCAAGCCTCAATAATCGCGGAATAACTATAATTAGCGTCGGAAAGGGCAGTAATGTACCCTTCCCAAAACGGGTCTATGTGATTAGGCATTATGAGAGCAATACACGTGAGAGTGTAACAGAAGCAGCACACTGACTGGTTTGATCACCTCGCGTACTCCTGTCCAGATGACTCACACTTCAATGTCACAATCTACTTGGCAAATCGTTATCAGAGATCGGAAACAACCCTCCGTAGAAGCAACTGTGTCCCAGTAAACATGAGTCCGCAAACGACCCGTTTGCGAGATAATTACGAATGTATGGTTACAAGCCGCCACTGACTTCATTGTAAACATCGTCCTAGTTAGTATAAATTAATTTGAATTTAGACTTTACTATTAATTTTTCATCTCATTTAGTTCACATTTCACAGTTCACTTCACTTATGGGTTACCTGTTAAAGGAGGTATTCGAAGTGCCTTCCTTGCATCTGGATGCAATACTGTGCTCGTCTCTGCAATGAATGTTGAATTATTTCGAAAACTCCTGGATCATTTCTGAATTCTTGACAAGCATGTACAACTCTCTGCTCCAGTTCTTCAACCGTGTTAACGGGTGTGCTGTACACTTCGCTTTTCAGGTGACCCCAGACACAAAAATCCAAACGATTTAGATCAGGTGATCTTGGAGGCCAAAGTACAGATCCGCCTCGACCTATCCATCTTTGGCCGTATCTGCGCGTTAGATGCCGGCTCACAGCAGCAGCAAAATGTGCCGGGGCTCCATCATGCATGTACCACAAACTCCGACATTGTTGATGGGGAACAACCTCAAGCAATCCTGGAAGATGACACCGCAGAAACCTAAGGTACCTCCGTCCATTAAGTTTTTGTGGAAGAATGTGCGGCCCAATGAGATGATCACCTAGTACCCCTAACCACACATTCAGTGAGAAACGGTGCCGATGTGGTGACTCATGAACAGCATGTGGGTTTATTTCACACCAAAAATGTGTATTATGATAATTAAAAAAACACCGCGTGCGAATCATGCTTCGTCTGTAAATAAAATGTTACGTGCAAAACGAGTGTTGACTACAGTCTGTTGTTGCATCCACTGACAAAACATCACTCTAGGAACAAAGTCCGCATCATTGAGACATTGAACTCGTTGGAGGTGGTAAGGGTACAGTAAATTGCGCTGTAAAATTCTCCATACACTACTGTGGCTTAGTACAGGCACTTCTGTGGCAATTCTTCTCGTCGAGGTTCCTGGAGAGAGCTGTACTGCTTCCAACACCATATCCTCAACCTCAGGCGTAATGCGAGCAGGCCTAACTACTCTGCCATGTACAAAACCCCCATTTTCTCTCAGGCGCTGATGGACCCTTGTAAATGTGCGACTTTCGGGGTGTCTTCGATAAGGATGTGTTTCTTGGTACAAGCGTGCAGCCTCCCGTGCATTGTCATTAGCCCTACCGTACATGAAATGCATATCCGCATACTCTTCGTTACTGTAAGATTCCATTGTAACTACAACACAGCACAAGTGGTACTCCTCAAAACGAGACTGATACCTTTTGAGACTGTGTACTGTATCCATCCTGTACGTTCTGCGTGTATGGTTTGATTACAACTCCACCTCTCGGCAATGTTCAGTTTTGTAAACAAAGAACATAGGACGGCTTCAAGTGCGCAAGGAGTAAACCGTACGATGCTACAAAAAAGACGTCAGTGGTGGCTTGTAACCATACATTCGCAATTATCTCACAAACGGCTCGTTTGCGGACCCATGTTTACTGGGACATTGTTGCTTCTATTATCGTGTACTTTCAACCATGTAAGTTTGCGCCATCCTTTTTGATACACCTGTATAATTTTAGATTATGTATGGATAACTGACTTCATGAAAATAGTTATTAGTTCCAACTAGTTTCGTAACTCTTCTCTTTACACTGTTTAAATTATTTTGAAGTAGTATAAGAAATCTTACCCTCGTGTAATCAATGAAAACAGGCAAACACTATTTGAAAATATATAAATCTGTACGTTAACACTACCATCATCACCATATTTAGCATTAGCTCGTATATTATTGGGAATCTATTCTTGATATTCTATCCTCCATAGTTCCATCTGACCATCAGTATGATAAACATAAAATTTATATTTACGCAACGATAATACAATATCCAAGAATTATACAATTTTCTTATCTACTATAAATTTTATGTGTTTTTGATTCATAAGTCAATGTCGGTACAGCCAGGCAAAGGCCTATTTAAAAATTAAAATACTAATTTAAAAAAATGATAATCTAGATTCCGCAAAACAGTGAACTGAATTTTGGATAGCAAAAATATAATTGACAATATTCCGTAAAATTTCACCAACATCCTAATCCTATTGGTCATTGCGACCAAGCTCCATCTATATCATTCAGAAAAAATATTTTTAAATATCATTTTCACTTATATTTCATTTCATTTCATTTCACCAGCCTATTTAATTAAAATTACCTATTTTAAGATGAAACTGTTAATCATGTTTTATATATATATATATATATATATATACACATGTAAGTAATCATACAACAGGCCTTAAGAATCTTTTGGGGTTTTATTATTAGGTTAAGGCTCATATATTTCTAAGACAATCGGCAAGAAATGTCAGCCGAGTTGTCACCCCTGCATGATGGCCACCTTTACACCTAAAACAACGTCTGGTACTCATTTCCGTTAGAGGCGGTGTGGGCCCGAGAATTTAGCCAAGTTTAAAATATTCTGACCCCGATCTAGTGTGGAACTCTCTTCCGGCTTGTAGCACATTGCCCTAACTATGCACAATTCTTGTCACGCAGCGGGCCCGGGTTCGATACCGGGTCGGGGCAGTTTTTCTGGGTGAGGTTTTTATCGGGGTTTTCCTCACCTGTAAGTGAAATGTCAGGAAAACTTTAAGGCCCAAACGGTCCCCGAAATCATAAGGCCATCTTCACCATCATCATCCTTATAATTATCATCATCATCCTTCGCCGGTGTGGAAAGCAACGGGATGCTACCACACCTACAATTCCCTAGTCAAGCTGCAAGCATAGCATGAAAATGCTATGATTGCAGCGAAGGACCTGCCCTCGGGCAGAATTACTATGGATTGATGGATATATATATATTTTTTTTTCAAATTAATGAACCTAATGGCATTTATCTGGTTATAGTAGAGTTACAGGCATGCAATTTGATATAAGGTACACAAGATCTCAGAACAGAAAAAAATTCCGAGCTAACAGTTTTTAAAGTTATTTATTACAAAATACAATAGGAAGTAATTTTATGAGGTTCTTCTTAATAAATAAAGTGAGTACGTTGGAATTTACCTTATAAAGGTATGAGGTAAGATGCAACGTATTTACCTTATTTATTGTTTTACATTTATTGCTAATAGTAATAATACTCAGTATTAAATTTTAAAAAAGGTACATGTATAAGTATAGCTTGGACTGGTAAGTAGGGATTGGATGATACTCGGTACTCACTATTATACTGTAATCTAATCACAGTAATCAATCATATTTTCAAAATGTATTTTCTGCAGAACTTTTGCAGGCAATTTTACAGTTTCTATAACAATTAAATTTTGGAATTGTAGTGAATTAATGTTTAATAGTTGGGTTCATTTTGATCCCTAATTAAGATCCATAGCCAACTCAACCATTCCATGGTCATATTTCATCCTAACAGTGGGATTATTAGTATTTACAAATGTAAAGTATTACAACTGATAATCCAGCTAACTTTATCTGACACCCGTTGGGCAACATGGAGTGTGATCGACGCTTGGATGCGTGTACGGCTTCCGAAATGAACCACACTGAAAACTGAAGATGTTTAACTACATAAGAACTAAACCTTGGATAGGTGTACGGCTTCGGAAACGGACCACACTGAAAACTGAAGGTATTTAACAACATAACTCGACTCGACTCGACTTTGTAATGGCAGTAGGATCACTTTTCAAACATGTATTCTCCTTCAGATCTCGTCAAGGAAACATCCAGTTTTCTGGAAGCGTCCTCGACAGCTACGAAGGGAATCAAATCTGCTTTCATGAAACTAACCTCCAGCTATTTTAGGGTTTTCTATCCCTCTTTAGCTCTTGTGATATAGTTCTCTCGTTGATGATGGTGAGTGATTTTATCCATCGCCAGCGCTGATCAGACGCAGATCAGGAGACAAAGATCCAGTGGTCGGACATTAACAAACCTTTCTGACACTGTTCGTCACTGATGATCACATAAGAACTACTAAACCTTGGATGGGTGTACTCTTCGGAAACGGACCTCAGCGAAAACTATATGTATTTTATTATATAAGACCTAAACCTGTGACTCGAACTTATCATTCCTTGATAATGGCATGTGGGATCATGCCGAAACGTCGGAATCAGTGGCCAGGGGCCGAATGTGATCCAAGACGCGGAAAACCCAAGAAAACTTTCATATTCATATATATATATATATATATATATATATATACACGTATACGTATAGTTTTAATATTAAATTCATTCATTTCGAGAAATCCTTGATCCAATGGTAACTTTAAGAAATGCCTAAAGACCTATTTATGAAGTAGCATTTTGTCTACTTTTGTATTATTAAAATTATAATGTGAAATTATGAAATTGTTACCTTATAGGTCCGTCTTCTCAACTTTGTAAAATATTAATTCATTCGGGACTAGTCTCATCATCAGCAGAAAGAGCAGGAGATTAATTTTTATCTACCGAACCTAAATACAATGTTTGCATTATTGTATTCAGGGTCAGTAGATATACACCAATCTCCTGCTCCTTCTGCTGATGATGGGACTAGTCCCGAAAGACCTATAGAGAATTAATAGTCTACTAAGTTGAGGAGACGAACCTATTTTATAATTTTATATTATAATATTAATTTTGTGACTAATACGTCAACAAAATTTTATCATGAATTTTATTAATGTTGAATTCAAATTGTTTTCAAGCAACCAACGTGTACATTAATTATGTAAATACGGGTATATTATGCTGTACATTACAATTAAAGAAGGAGCGCGCGATATTGTTTTGGTACGCAATCACACGTCAGATTACAAAATCTCTTGTGTCGCATAAGAAAGTTAAGACATACTTCTTAATGTTATTTTCACAGCCTCTTGTGCATATAATGGCGTGTAGTTCCTTACCTACACCTTGTCTCCTTCCGGTTGCAGTAATTCAATGAAAAGTGACCTTCTTGTTAAAATGGAGGACTCGCACCATGAAATCTTATTTTTAGAACAGTTTTGTTTCAAATATATATGTTTACTTTCACTTGTTTTCGTTTTTTCTATAGTTTACCAGAATTAGGGAATTTAACCTATTGTTGTGTTATTGAGAAAATTATCCAACAGAATCGAAGGAAGTTTGCTTGAATGGTCGCAAAAGACGTGATGGATTGGAATTGAAGGTTATTTGATCATTTGTTGGCGGAGGAAATGATTTTGTTACGGACATTGTTTCATGAAACTTGATGTACCGTATATATTCCTGAACTAAATTCCATCATTTGAATGACATGATAATACTGCTTTAATGTCATTAACTGGTTGAAGCATAACTGATTTTGTGAGTGGACGTGTAATTCTGATTATACGATTTTGTTCCAATTACAGGTAACAACAGAGTAGATGACAAAATCATCCAGAATGCTAGTTCAGAAAAAGACATTTTTTTCCGTCAGGTACGTAAATATTTTTTTTTAGAAAATGCATTGTTATTATCAAAAATAAAATTTAAGTTTTTTAGGGATACCATTAACCCGTTCGATTCAGATTTAAATAGCCAACAATTTCTTTATTGAAAATGAGAAAGAATTTGAGTTTTGGTTATTTTTACAATACTTAAGGCTATACAGTACTTTAACAAAGAGAGTAAAAACTAAGCCGCGTGTTGTATTAGATTAGTATTTAAACTCTTTTTAAGAGCTAAGGTCATTAGTGTTGCAATTGAAATCTGGGAGTGAAACGGCTAACGAATCTTGCTCATCGGGCTCTTATTTAAGGCTTCAGGTTCTTTAACGTGTCATAAACTGTGGCTTTATTTCTCTTCGTAAGGAATCAATATTCGTGATTTTTACGCTCTTTTAAAATCCATCGTCCTCGAGAAATTATGAACCTGTGCACCCGGAACCAGAGACGAGCATGATACCACTACTCCACCGGGACCAAATATGTCAACATATTGGAGGGAATATACAAAATATTACAGAAATATATTTAGATTTATCGAACTTCGGCCACTTTCTGAATTGATCACCCTAAAATAGACGTCTCGAGGCGAATGGGTTAAGATATTACCTTGAAATTTGGACAAGACATGTTTTCAAAATTTAACATCCATAAGTATAAACATCAGTCTACTAATTTCATGACAGCAACTCTTCATTAGCTAGTCAGTATTTTATTTAACGACGCTCCTTAATAGCTCAGATCGCTAGTGTTGCAATTCATGTCTGGACGTGAATGGGCTGACAGATTTTATTAAAAAAATCTCCAAGCGCGACAAGTCTAGAAAGCCCTTGGCTTACCACCCGGCTGCAGGCCTCGCGTCCACATGTGTTAATCACAGAGGTAGACGATCATAAGCCAGTATAGGGGCGACATGTCGTAACCACGTCGGGTCCCCCAGCCGTTATCGCTGGTGTTCTCAACCTGGAGTCGCTTCTTATTGTAGCTATCCAAATGCCTCACAATCCTGGATTGGTAACGGTCCCATACTGGCCAAAATTCCATGAGAAAAATTTCTTCCCCCATGGAGATTCGAACCAGCGCAAGTCCCATAGCTCTGCGCCAAGGCATCTTGCCTTAACCACTCGGCTACGGCGCGGGACATATTTTACTCAAAGGCATCTCATTCTCAGACTGCTGTTCTTTTGCGAGCCGTAAATATATGACACAATACCCATGGTTTACTTATTTCCGAAGAAAGCCTTGCGCAAGATTTTTATGTAGGCCTACTTAAAAAAATCATTGGCCCCGGCCGGGTTTGAACCCACGAACCTTGGAATCAGAAGCGATTATGTTAACCACTTGTCCACCGAGATCGACAACTATTTCATTACGTATGATTTTCTTCCAGCAACCCCCGAATTGAGGTAAAACTGAGACCAGGATTTTCGGAGTATAGGGTACGGTTTATTTTCGGAGTATGCGATACGGTTTATGAGGGGAGAATAAAGCTTAATCTTTCATCATTGTTGTCGTTTCGTGTCTGTTTTAAATTTGTTTAAGAAGTTAGTGTAGGTGCAGATTTTTTTTTTTTGTTACAATAGCTACTTTCTGATTTTGTGTTGGTACGTTTTGTTGGAAATTAATTATTTTCCTGATTGTGTTAGGTCTATATCTCACATTTTCCATATAGGCCTATTTATCCCTTGCTAGTTACACTTGCAGTGTAGCCAACTTTGATTGGTTCCTCCATTTCTTAGGCATGCATGTTCAGGGTTCACTGTTCACTTTTAATGCATATATGCAAATTGTTATTTACGTTAGAAGGATAGAAAATTAAGTTTTAGCCACGAACTGAGAATCCATCAAACATTTTCAACCCTACATGATTTTATAATATATTGAATTTAATTAGTTTTAACAAAAATTAAAGAAATACGTATAATACATATTCAACGTTGATACAAAAAAATAGCCCCAAACATGCTCAAAATGGACTGACTCCTATGTATTATTGAGGTTTATTAGGAAATCTATTTCATGATAAAACACGAATTAAAGTAATATATCTGTCGAAATTTCAAATGATATGAGGAACTATGCTTAAAACATTAAAGAATAAAACAAGAAGAGATACTAGATTGAAGTTTTATGAAACATTGGCAGTTCCTGCATTACATAATGGGAGCGAAACTTGGGTAATGACCAAAAAATTGCAAAGTAGAATACAAAGCGCAGAAATGAACTTCCTTAGAAGAACAAAAGGCTGCACAAGATTGGATCAGATAAAGAATGAAGATAGAAAAATAGAGTTAAATATATATCCATTGAATGAGAAAATCAGAGATATAAAGAAAAATGGTTTACACATGTGGAAAGAATGAATGTATCAAGATTACCAACAGCAGCATTCAACTACAAGCCAAGAGGTTCAAGGAATGTAGGAAAGCTAGTGAAAAGATGGACAGAATAACTGTGAGGCGGAATAGGCAATTTATGCCTAGCCCGTGAAGTGAAGAAGAAGAAGAAGAAATCTTAATTACATTGAGCAACAAAAAAGAAACTTTTTTTTTGTCTCAGAAAGAAAAAAAAATGTGATTCTGATAGTATTTTTTCTCCTGAATTCAAATATGATATCGGGTTTTCTCCATCACGCAAGGTTTTCGAGAGACAGGTATTTATAATTTCAAACACTTTAATATTTTCTACATTCGTAACTACACAATATTCGAACATTCGGACTCAATTAGAAAGTAAGAAATGACGATTTTCTGCCATATTTCGCTGTGGAGCATCCCTCTTGATGGTCCAACAATAATCGGCGAGCATATTAGGATTCCATTTGCCTTGATATCTCTTTCCCAAAGCTGAAAACGATTTGAGTTAGCTCATTTGGTTTTATTTTACAATGGACAAATGGACGAAAAAACGTCTATTAAAAATGATTATTTAAATCCATTAATTGAAATTGAAATAAAAAAACTGTGTGTGATGGAGAAATTCCGAATACATATTTGAAAACAATAAAAAACTGCATTAAGTATAACTATTGGTAACTCATGAGACAAAACTCATGTTGACCAGTGTTCATGCTAACAAAAAATATGTCAACATTAATCAAATTCATGATAAAGTTCCGTTGAGGCATTATTCAAAATTAAAATATACGTCATTGCATAAATACATAATAATGAATGCATTTTCAGTACTACTTTAAGATAATTAATCTGAAGGCTTATTTAATCAGTACAGATCATTATTGTCAATTGATAAAATGAAATAAAAATTATATAATATCCGTTAAAAGTATATTTTTGTAACATTAAATGATAGTTAATTAGACAACTATTTATAAAAGAAAAATTTTAGTAACGCGACGGTCAAATTAGAGCACAATTGTGGGATACGCGTGTCACTAAAGCAAATTTTATAATGCGTTGTCTACAGTATTTTATTTAGTTCCTTATATTCAACGAGATTCGTTTTTAAATGCGCAGAAATACTTTTTTGCGCGATAGTGCGTTTTTCGTACTTACCAGCAATGGCGAACATGATTGAAAGTTCAACTTCCTACATTTCGGGGTTGCCAATTTAAATAGCTATACTGTAATATTACTTCTACACCCACGTGCGGGAAGTAAAACCACTGCCATCTATGTATACTACGTATAATGTGAATACAGAAAGATCCAAAAGGTAGTGTTAATATACATTATACGAAACAAATTACTGCATCTTAAATTAACTGAACTTTATTTGAATCAATATAAAACAATAAATACGTACGTGCGGCCATGTTATCAATAATTGTTCTCAAGGCCTCCTGTTGTTTCAACTAATAAACATTGCCCACACTGTTAACGTAAGTTAATTGTTTATAATGAACGCAAATATTACCAACAAATATATTATTATTTTACTATTATTTATTATTTGAAAACATCGCGCAAAAAATAATGTACAAGGCACGTTTGTGAAGTGTTCTCGCTATCGCTCGGTTTTTAAACATTTTTCCTCGATTCTGTAAAAACCACTTTCCAACCTCGTATCGTAATATACTATTATTATAAATAGCAATTTATTCGATTAGAAAAATAACTTTAGGCTACATATCTAAATTTGATCTAAATTTAATTTGTTTTATAATGCGAAGTCTTTTAACGTATGTATAAGTTTAAATTAACAAATGAAAATCGCAGCTAAGTATTTTGAGTTGTATTAATCCCTGAATTGGCAAAATATTAAATTCTTTTGTCTGTAATTTAAACGTGGCGGATTGCAGTGAAAACGGAATCTTGTATAACTGTTATTATTAGGTGTATAATTCGGTACACATTTTAGTGGTTTCTTTTTGTTCGTTTTCTTCTAATTTATTTAAAATATGAAATCAATTAAACCTATAGGAAACATTGTGAATTTAAGGGTTAAAACTGTGTTCTACCTTTAATTTATTAGATCTATAAGGGCCTAATGATTCTCTCTCTCTCTTTTTTTTGCCTGTTAACTATTAACCAATTTTGCAGTTTCACAGCAATAGTAGATTAAATATTTTAGTTATACCCAGAATGCTCTAAATAAAAGTGGAAATAAACGAATACAACAATTGATGATCTTGATGAAGATTTTCGGGCTGTATGCCGTGGTCGTGAGGCTTGTAGTTCCCCGACGTTTCGCCAAAGACAACCCTTGAGACCCTTGAGGATGCCAGACGCAGTCTTTGGCGAAACGTCGGGGAACTACAAGCCTCACGACCACGGCCTACAGCCCGAAAATCTTCATCAACATCATCATAGCAACTCCGGCCGTGAAAGTCTACGTGAATACAGAATACAACAATTGTTTACTACTTTTAATAATACAAATAACTGAACAAAAATACCCATTCACGGCGATCCAAAATAATACATTACAAGACAGTGATCAAGCCAGAAGCACTGTATGCAGCAGAAACATTAACCATGAATTTCAAAGGCCAAATGGAGGAACTTGAGCTAAAGGAAAGAAACATTTAAAGGAAAATCATAGGACCAAAATTTAAAGATAATAAGATAATGTACATCAAGAATGATGTTAAGATTGCTAGAACTATAATTAAAATTAAGAATCCGAAAGTGTCTTTAATGGAAAAGTAAGGATGAAAGGGAATTTTATCAATATTTCTATTTAATCCTATAGGATTATTTGATCCTCTCTCTACAAGAAAAAAAAATTGAAAAAACTTTCAGATACTCTGCGAAAAAGGAGAATAATTTTACGGTCATCTTCTTAGAATGAACTACAATAGATTAACCAAACAAATCATTTATTATTTTCCGTAACCGCAAAACAAAACCCAACTGGTTTATTTTTTATTATATACAACTTTCCTCATTAGAGGATTGCCTCAAGGACAAGATGATACAGACAATTAATTTTTTGAATTTATGCAATAAATTTTGTAAATACATTTAAAACATTCAAATTGTAGGCCTAATTGAAGTATACATACTACAAAGTAGAAATTTTGTAAAAATGGTTTCTTATAATTGAAATTGATCCTCTAATGGCAGTGATGGCAATTTTAGAAAGATACACCCTGTCCAAATCTAAGGAATTCCAAAATTTGGCTAGGAAAGCCTAGTAGAATTAAAGATTACAGAAAATGTACTAATCGATCGAACAAAGTAATTATCCAAGATGAAAACATAAGATTCCAAGATAAATCTACACAAAAATCCAAACTACTATCTCGGAAGAAGAGAGGAAAAGAAGTTTTGAAGGAATGAAGAAATACTGGGCACTATACTACGTACCCCAAAGAGACTAAAAAATAAAAATGAAATCAATTCATTTAGTTGATGCGCCACTTTTTAGTTAGAACATCTTGAGTACCATCTTGCAATGAAATAATTCCTGATATTACCAAATGTTTATATACCTGTGTGTCCATATGATTTAATGTTTATTTGCTTGTAAGATTATTAATCAAATTTTGTATGGGTTCTTCATATGTTGGGGAAAGTTGGGTCAATTATGTATTACAATTCACAGTACTATAATATTCCATTTGTCGGCCGTATTATAATTATATGAAGTATTCAAATGGGATAGTATGAAATAAATACTTTAAATTTGGAATATTTTAATTACCACAAGAAATTGCAGGGTCTTTTCATTGTTTAAACATTTCGAAATCATCAAATGAAGTTTTTATATATATATATATATATATATATATATATATATATATATTATGCCACAGGTTGTCTTTTATGACATTTCTGACTTTCTTCCCTGGCACTAGCGAAATTGTAATCCATTTCATAGGTTGGGACACCTGTAAGGCGGAGTTATGTTACTCCGATGATATGTTGGGTGATAAATGATAATGAAGCGTCAGGGGAGTCCTTAATCTAAACTTAATCTAAATTCCAAACCATGGTAATCACAGGAATAATTCCCTTTAAGAAAAATGATTATGGTCTGACCGAGAATCTGTCCTGGAACTCATGAACTGTAATCAGAAACGCTGACAACTGGCCTATGTGGCTAAAATTAATTGTTTTTATATATCGTACGGTAATGTTATTTTTGAAAAGCTGAGATTAAAATTAATGTTGACAGACATAGGTCTATATGCACTTGTTGCATTCAATGGCGATTTGAGGAAGAATATGAATCTACTCATAAGTGTCGTGAGGGTATTTCATACATAGGCCTATATACGCAATTTTTATAAACGCAATAATTAAGTAAAAAGGCATCGAAATAATTTTTTTATCCATATACTCTCCCAGTTACGTGCGAAAAATAATATCAGGAATATGTCCACCGCCACTGTCTCGGCAGGCAGTTACTCGGTCTGTGAAGTTCGTGATCTCATTTCGTGGCGACTTGGATTAGCCTCCCAGATCTTGAGACCTTACTTCATACGAATTATTTTTATGGGGATATGTGAAGCCCAAAGTCTGCGTAAACAAACCACAAACAGTTCTCCAACTTAAGAAAGAAATTCAACATGTCATCAACGACATCAACAGAGATGTCTGTGAAAGGGTTATCACGAACTACATATATCAGGTAACTACCTGCCGAGACAGCGGAGGTGGACATATGGCTAATATAATTTCCGCACTTAAATGGGAGTGTATGTATATGAAAAAAAAATATTTCGGTGCATTTTTGATTGAATTGTTGTATTTTTAAAAATTACATAAGCATGGACACCAGATGGGATCGGAAAAGCAACACCGATATCTTAAAAGAATTGAAGACTACGCCAATTTTGGAATATATTAAACAGTACCAACTAAATTGGAAACACCATCTAGAAAGAATGAGTTCAAATCGGATCCCCAAAGCTGTTTATAATTATATACCAAGAGGACAAAGATCACTGGGCCGTCCTATGAAACGCTGGAGGGAAAATTTTCTATAGGATCGTAACAGGCCTTGGCCTAATACTTGGAAGAAGAAGAAGACATCATATATGAAACACCCTACACCTATATGTTGCGACTAAGTTATAACCCCTGTACTTAACAACTAAAGCAGTATGTATTTGACTTAAGTTATGATCATAGAATTATAGTTTGTAACAAAGAAACACCACTCTCGTCATGACAGTAATTATAAGCGTACATGGTACAGTAGTAATAATGCAACAGACCTATTAACTTTCGTCCTTCTTAATATTCGGTGCGACGTCAAATTCTCGCTTCATAAATGGGTCATTCTTGTAAGTATCGTTTACTGTTTCCTTCTGTTAAACAGTAGTAGGCCTGTATTGTCGAACATCCACCTAATTTAAATCAAATGCATAATTACTGTATAAATTACACTCGTCCTAACCTGCTGTGCACGTTTTCCAACGTTTGTACAATTCTGAAAGAACAGGCGGGAAAAGTATTCAATATTTCTCGTGTGAGAGTAATTACTTCTTTGTTGCCTGAAATCTACGCACGTGCAACATTTGTTTCAAGCGGGGAAAGAGAAAGAAATGACACGGTGAGAGTTTTTGGCCAATATGAAGGATGTGGCAAAGTACGATCCAATTCCGTTTGGATAAGTGCAGATCGATGTACTGGGGCGTTGCCATGTAGTAAGCAACCATGTTTTCCTCTGCTAAAGCATACGTAGGACACGTACGACGAATTGGATCGTGTGGACGGCGAAGGATTCGCTTGTACCTGTGGTAGTTTAAATTTGCTTCCCGTGTGACGAATTCTACGTGTATAATTCCAATATATATACATAGAAATTCTGCTCAAGGGCAGGTCTTTCACTGCAATCATAGCATTTTCATGCTATTCTTTGCAGCTTTACTAGGGAGTTATAGGTGTGATAGCTTCCCATTGCTTTCCACGCCGGTAAAGGATGATTATAATGATAATGATGATGACCGGATGATTTTCGGGGACCGTTGGGCCCTAAGCTTCCTGATATTTGCCTTACAGTTGAGGAAAAACCCGGGAAAAAACTCATCCAGGAGCTAGTCCTGACCGGGAATCGAACCCGGGCCCGCTGTGTGACAAGGCTGCACGTTACCTCGACACCACAGCGGTGGAGATGCATCATCATCATCATCTTCACGGTGTAGGCTCCATGGCCTGTTCCGGTTCAATACTCCATCGCTTTCTGGGTCTGCCAGGATCTCTTCTTCCTCGTGGTTTGTACATCCAAGCCTGCTTCGGAAATCTGTTGTTATCAATTCGTTGAAGGTGTTCAGTCCATCGCTTCTTGTAATTACAGATTTGATGTGTAATTGGCATTACTCCTAACTCTTCTCTTATAGGTTCATTCCTTATATGATTTCGTCTTGTACATCCCTTAACTGCTCTTAAAAAATTATTTCTGTCGATCGAATATTCTTAATTTCTTTCTGTCTCAGGACCGAGTTCTCACTGCCATATTATATACATATATCCATCCATCAATAGCAATTCTGCCCGAGGACAGGTCCTTCATTTGCATGCTATGCTTGCAGCTTTACTAGGTAATTGTAGGTGTGGTAGCTTCCCGTTGCTTTCCACACCGGTGAAGGATGATGATGATGCTAAGGATGATGCATATAATTTCGGGGACCGTTTGGACCTTAAAGTTTTCCTGACATTTGTCTTACAGGTGAAGAAAAACCCCGATAAAAACCTCACCCAGAAAAACTTCCCCGACCGGGGATCGAACCCGGACCCGCTGCGTGACAAGGCAGCACCCTACCTCGAGACCATAGAGGTGGACATTATATATATATATATATATATATATATAATCATGAATGATCATCTGATCGTTATATGGGTCTTGCATCAAGATGCGTGGAACACTTATTTTGGCTAGGATTTTGTGACTCGAACCATGAGTACGTAATCTCTGCAGTTGCTGCAAGATCACCCATCTCCGGGACCGGTTAGCACACAGTAACGTTCCAAATGATTGGATCTTCGATTCATTTTGGGTTATTCTTAGCACATCAGTTCTTACGTCATCCTCCAATATGTATCTTTCAAAAACGTTTATGTCAATTAAACACATTTCACTATGCCCAACGCTTCATAGGCATACACTTGTATAATCATTGCAAAGGTTGTACTAATTGATTTGCCTAATTTTTGGCAGTACTTCACGTTTTCCCATTGTTCAAACAGCGACATAATTTTGTCGCTCGCATTCAACTAGCGTTCAAAATAACGACCATAATTCTGCTTGTTTTGAACACATGAAAGTATCTCTTGCTAGAATGAGAGAATTGATACTCTTATGTCATTATTCCGTTATACAACCTGTGCGATGTAGTGTGCGCCTGCGACACTGCGCCTAATCTAACAAATGAATCGTCAATCATTTTGCATGGCACCTACCTTTAAATTTCTCCCAGAGAAGCGTTGTAATGTACCAAGGCCGTGTCCAATAAATTATCTGCCTTTTTAACTGCAAGGCACAAAAATAGAAGCCAGAATCCAGCAATGGCAACCCGCTGTGCGTAGCAGTTGGACGTTCCTTGCTTATACTTAGAGCGGTGTGGAGTGAGGCGGGTGCGACGTTGACGGCAGGAAATCCATGTAGTGAGGAGTTGTGTTACTTTCCTGTAGTTTAAATGAGATATTTAGCGCTGAATTTTAGTGCCTTACAGTTAAAAGGAGCAGATAATTTTTTGGACACGGTCGTGGTACATCACAACGCTTCTCTGGAAGAAATTTCAAGGTAGGTTTCACCATGCAATGGTTGACAGTTCCCTTGTAAGAAATTAGATTAGATTGATTTAGCCTGGTGGAGTTAAGGCCATGTAGCCTTCTCTTCCACTCACCAGGACAAACATATGTTACATCAGAATATAACAATCTGAATTAACTCTAATATTAAATACTAAATAAAAATTTGATCAAAAAGATATATATTATATTACGATCTATAATGCAACCAGTTAATGTTAGTTAAAATTAAGACTAAAACTAATAATAAAATGTATACAAGTAAGACATATTAAATTGTCCCTGTCTAATGTATATATAAAACAAAGAAAAATAATTATATATAGAAAACTAATTTTACGATTATACAATATTTAAAACAAAGCAAAAGAAATATTAATGAAATTAATGACTGTAAGCGTATAGGTTCTCTCCATGGCATCTTTACCTTGTCGTGGTGGAGTGGCTTGCGTGCTTAAATTATCCTGACAGCTATGCCGGCGTTAGCATTGCTGCCGATAGGGTTACCCATACCGGACTGGTCGAAGGTGATAAGCCAGACGAAAAAAAGTACCTTGGTCGAAAGAGTGACGATCTTTCACCTTAAAAATACAACCGTCAAGAAATGCGGACATGGGCTCCACTGGGGTAAAATTTTCCGGACGTCATAGTCCCCCATTCGATTCTCCGGGCGGGGACTAGGCCCTACTTCAGGGAACGCATGCCAAAGGCTCAAACGGCGTATATGTTCCCTATTAGGTTCGTCTTCCGGGCATACAGGCCGTGGTCCAGTCGTTCTTCTACTCGACGTTTCGTCTACTGCTGCGGTAGACATCTTCAGGAGATACTGCGTGCTCTCTGTGAACTCCTCAACAGTCGGCTGCAGACTGGCTGGTCGTTGGAAACTCCCTCCCTATTTATAGGCACGCCCCTGGTGGAGAGGCGGTTTTCTGCGCGGTCCGTGTTGCGTGCTGTTTTGTCCAGGCTGTCGCTAGCAGAAGTCATAGGCTTCGTTGTCGTATTGTGCAGTGCCGGGATCATGATTTTGTTTATCTCCATGGTTTCTTCTTTTTTTTTATGAAGGAATTTTTGTGTTTATATATTTCAATGGCTTCTCTGTACAGTCTGGTGTAATAATGAGATGTTTGGGACAATACCTGTGTTTTCTTCGAAACACCAGACTGTACAGAGAAGCCATTGAAATATATAAACACAAAAATTCCTTTAACAAAAAAGAAGAAACCATGAAGATAAACAAAATCTGGATCCCGGCACTGCACATACGACAACGAAGCCTATGACTTCTGCTAGCGACAGCCTGGACAAAACAGCACGCAACACGGACCGCGCAGAAAACCGCCTCTCCACCAGGGGCGTGCCTATAAATAGGGAGGGAGTTTCCAACGACCAGCCAGTCTGCAGCCGACTGTTGAGGAGTTCACAGAGAGCACGCAGTATCTCCTGAAGATGTCTACCGCAGCAGTAGACGAAACGTCGAGTAGAAGAACGACTGGACCACGGCCTATATGCCCGGAAGACGAACCTAATAGGGATCAAGACGCCGGCCGTGAAAGCCTACAGTTAGGCGTATATGTTATTTAATATTTTATTTACTACTGTAGAATTGTGTATTATTATTTTTAAAATGAGTTAATTTTATGGTTTCTCTTCTAAATCAGAATCTTACATTCTGAAAAAAAAAATCGTATGTATTAAGATCATATCGCATCAAAATATTTAGGTATATCCGGTAGACCGAGAGTAAGTACCATTATGTTTGCCATGTGTTATTCTGAAGAAATAAGCTAATTTTAATTTCAATTATATTATGAAATGAGTCCTGGTAATGAAATTCCAACCAAGTATTTTGCGTTAAAAATACTGTCGGGTAGGTTCCGAGGTTTGAACGCAGGATCTCCCGAATACTTTTCAAACGCTACCGCCTGAATCAAGTAGCTAGGTTATATTCAACATGTCACATTACATAACCACATGTAAAATAGAGAAAATAAATTACATATAACAACTTTAACTCATTTTAGCTCCTTTAACCCATAAATTAGCAATGTATCCTATTGGATACATCAACTGATTACATTTATATAATACTAGCTAATACCCGGCGTGCGCTGCTACGCTTAAATAAATGAAAATTAATGTGCTTTTATGTTTAGTTGAATAAGTGGAAGGAAAAATAATTATAAATTTATATAGTAATTATTTTTAGATAACCCGTGATGATTACCCGGCGTTTCCCGAGAATCTACTTATCCCGATCTTCTTGGCATAAATGAACTGAAAGATAAAAATGGTTATTGAGAGTTATCCGTAAAATAAAACTCTCTGTGCGCTGCTACGCTTGCGCGGGAGTCTAGTTATCCCAGCCTTCTTGATAAACGAGCTGAAAGATGAAAATTGTTATTGTGAGTTATCCGTAAAAGATAAACATATGCTGTCGCGGACTTTTTAGTAGATTTTTGTGAGATATTCAATTATGTGTACATTAATTTGGTGTCAATGTTATGGTTTAGGCAGCGTTAGCCATTCAAGCGTCCAGAAAATTCAGAAAAACACTTTTTTTTCTACAAAAGGGTGATTTTTAAGTGTGAAGAGGTGGAGTATTCCAACACTTTTATAGCCTAAAACTTTTCCGGGAAACTCCTGAACATTCAGCAAAAAGCCCCATCACAATCGGATGAACGTATGGCAGCACATAAAGGACAGATAGACATACTTTCGATTATATACAGTATATACGGTCCATATAATACTGTAGCCTACATGGTATTAAAATAATTAATACAATAATTAAAAATAAAAATATATTTAACATCTCAGTTTTAGTCTCAGATCCATATGTGCCATTTATAGATGTGGGTGATCATACAGACAACATAGGGGTGACATCATCAGCATGTCGAGTCACATAGCCATTATAGTTGGTTATATATATATATATATATATATATATATATACATAGATTTATTTATTTAGTAAAACAGAAGAAAACAAATGTGAAGAAATTACTCAAATGTGTGTCGAATTACATAATATATCCAGTAATAACAATTGTGCATAATTAAATTTCACTGAGGTCCGCCATATTTAAATAACCGATACGATAAATTATTTAGTCAATTTAAGGGTTAACAATTGAGTTATTCTTTATAATTTAGTTATTTACATGTAGGGCCTATAATGGGTATAAAAAAAATCGATGACTATTTTCATGTGGTTCTTTAACCAATCTAATATATAAAAATGTTTGTTTGTTTGTTCGTACTTTATGCGCGGCCATACCATTGATCCGATTGTGATGGGGCTTTTTTGCAAAATGTTCAAGAGATTCCCAGGATGAACATAGACTATAAGAGAATTGTGATACTCAACTCCTACACCCTTAAAAATCGCCCTTTGTAGTGGAAAACGTGAAAAAGTAGCTCTTTGGACGTTTAAATGGCTCACGCTGCCTAAACCATAACAAATACACAAAATTAATGTGTACAGAATTGAATATCTCAAACAGCTCTACAAAAACGTCCGGGACAGCATATGTTTATCTCTTACGGATAACTCACAATAACAATTTTTTCTTTCATTGATGTCAAGAAGATCCAGACAAGTGCGTAGATTCCTGTGCAAACATAGCAGCACATGGTGAGTATTCTTTTATGGATCACTCACAATGACGAAATTTGTCTTTTAGCTCATTTATACCAAGAAGATCGAGACAAGTAGATTCCCGGGCAACACCGGGGAATCTTGAAATAATTACGATTATACATTTATAATTATTTTTCATTTTACTGATTCAACTAATCATAAAAAGTATATTAATTTTTGTCTTTCAGCTCATTTGTGCCAAGAAGATCGGGATGAGTAGATTCCCGAACAACGCCAGGTAAACAGCACGGGGTATCTAAAAATAATTACAATGTAAATTTTTCCTTCAACTTATTTAACTAAACATAAAACTCATTAATTTTCATATTTCAGCTCATTTATGTCAAGAAGATCGGGATAAGTAAATTCCCGGGCAACGCCGGGTAATCAGCACGGGATATCTAAAAATATAAATGTATAATTATTTTTCCAAGTACTTATTCAACTAAACATAAAATCACATTAATTATCATTTATTTATGTGTAACAGCGCACGCCGGATATTAGCTAGTATTAATAAAATATTTAGAAGAACTTATATATTGAGTGAATGTGTGCGTTATACAAGGGTCAAGTAACGGTTTATAAATCATTATAAAATTCTTGATTATTTAAAAATGGCGTGAATCTGATAGAATTGTACCTCACGTCACGAAGTAGACATATCGAGTGTCTTGTTTATTGTTACTGTTTCCATGTTTGCAAGTAAACAAGTATCACTTATGGAATACGCAACACGGTAAGCTGTACAAAGTTCACTGCATGCTCTATTTGCTGTTTATGTATATAATCCAACGTCCGTTTCAGTAATTAGCAACTATTTTTTCCTTACACATATGCAGTATTCGAAAATTCACGAAGCAAAATGAGTATGTAGACCCTCTATGTAGATACAGTGTCGATCCCAAGAGAATACGTACCACAATAATGGCCTTTGTTCCTCAGGTTCGCGAGTTCAAACCCTACCGGGGTCGTTGGACTTTTTCCGTGCGTAAAATCCTGAATATGACCTCCTTTGTAAGGGAAGTACAACCGTGAGTCGAAATTTTAATTGCGCCGTAAATGACCTTTGGTATAGTAAAGTGTCGTTAAATAAATAAAATATTGGTACTGTCTATATCGTAGAGTAATCTTATACATTTTGAGTTAGGAATTTATGATATAAATAAATAATTAGTGACCTGTGATTTTTAAGGTACCGACATTTTGAAATATAAAGTACAGGAATATATAGCATGATTTTTTGCCAGTTTTACGCAAAACTGAAATAATCTACTACTACTACCACTGCTCCATGGCGTGGCCTACCAACCGGCTGCTGGCCTCACATCCACATATGTTAATCGCAGAGGTAAACGATCATCCAGCCTAGTATAGGAGTGACATGTGATCAGGATGTCTGGTTCCCCAGACATTACAATTGGTTTTCTCAACCTGGAGCCGCTACTTATTGTAGCTACCCAAATTCCTGACATTGCTGGGTGGGAACCGGTCCCATACTGGCCGAAATTCCATGAGCAAATTTCCTCCCCCATGGAGATCCGAACCAGCGCAAGTCCCATAGTTCTGCGACAAGGCATCTTGCCTTAACCACTAGGCTACGGCGCGGTGGTATAGATGTTAAGTTCCTTGCTTCTGGTCCCGATATTCCCGGGTTCAAACCCGGCAGGAGTCAGTGGATTTTTTAAATGGAAAATATTTGCGAAAAGATAAACTTTAAGCCGTGGATCCCGAGTCTGAAAATTTTCGGGCTCCTAAAAGAACCCCTAATCAAAATTTGAACATCTGAGCAAAATTTAATCGGGTTTTCTATACAAATAATACTTTAGTTGACTTACTGGTTTGTATGGAAACAGTCTAGAGTTCGGCCTATACCAAAAATAAGTACACCTACTAACTGTAACGACTTCCGACCGATTAGCATCCTTCCGACATTATCTAAAGCCCTGGAATATATTGTACATAAGCAAATGACTGATTATCTCCAAGAAAATCACCTCCTTGATCCTTATCAATCCGGCTTTAGATCTGGTCATAGCACAACCACAGCTTTGCTAAAAATTACCGAAGATATTCGTGAAGCCGTGGACAGACGTCAATTGACTCCTTTAACCTTACTTGACTTCAGCAAAGCTTTTGACACAGTAGACCACGACTTACTTATGATAAAGCTCAAGCACCTACATTTGTCTGACAGCGCTGTATCCTGGTTCGACTCATACCTGCACGGTCGTCAACAATACGTTTCATTAAACTCTAGATCTTCGTCTTGGCGTAACGTGCCGGCTGGAGTCCCCCAGGGCAGTGTTCTCGGACCTCTTCTTTTCTCAATCTACATAAATGATTTGCCAACTGTACTAAAGCACTGCCGTTATCACCTCTATGCTGATGATCTCCAAATTTACCTACATTCACCTCCTCATTCTCTCTATAACAGCTTGATGAAAATGAATGACGATCTCATATCCATCTTTAACTGGTCTTCAAGTATCGGCCTAAATCTAAATCCTAACAAGTCACAAGTAATTCTAATGGGGCAACAAAGACTGCTTACAACCTTTGACATATCTACACTTCCAAACATTACTATAAATAATATAATTATCCCTTATTCTTCTTCAGTAATAGATCTTGGACTACATCTAGACGCAAATTTAACCTGGCAAACACAAGTGAAACACATATGTAAAAAGACTTTCTCCATCTTACATTATCTTAGACGTTTAAAGAATTTTCTCCCAGTTTCGTTAAAACACAATCCTAGTGCAGAATCTTGTGTTACCACACTTCGATTATTGTGACATTATATATAATGATCTAAACTATGCCTTGTCGCAGAGACTGCAGCGTGTTCATAATGCTTGCGTTCGATTCATTTTCAATATCCGGCGTTATGACCATATTTCCGAACACTTTAATAACCTCTCTTGGCTCCGTCTTACTGACAGACGTAAATTGCACTCTCTTTCGCTACTTTTCAAGCTTCTGAATTCCTACATTCCTACTTACCTGGCGTCCAGATTTGAGAAGTTATCCTCCTACCACAATATTGACACTAGGTCACAAGATAGCAGTCTGCTAACAATTCCTCTTCATAGCACTTCCTCCTATTCTACTTCCTTCACAGTAGCCTCCGCCCGCTCCTGGAATCTCCTTCCTCAAGATATCAGGGGTTGCCGCACACTTAGCACCTTTAAGTCACGCTTATACAGTTACCTGTTGTCTAATAATTAATTTTTCTCTATTTATTTAATTTTATACTATGTCATTAATCTTTTCCTCGTTTTTTTATATATCTTGTACATATTATATATTTAATTCGTTAAATTTAGAGTAAATCAAAATACATTATAAATATTAATTGTATTGTATTCATAACTTGTAATCGTTTATATATATATATTGTAATTTAGATTTAAGACTTTCTTTTGTATTTTTTTAAACCTGGTTGAGTGGTAGACAAGGCCTTAAGGCCTTAACTCTGCCAGGTAAAATAAAGCTATTATTATTATTATTATTATTATTATTATTATTATTATTATTATTATTATTTTAGGCGATGAATTAACCACTTGTCATTCTCTAAATGTGTAAGGAAATTAAGCGTAGCACCGTAAGTATTTTTTTTTAAGAAAGCAGTAATGTATAGTAAAAGCTCCTTATTCACGGGATAAAAAATTACGACACAGTTCCTGTATTCTCGGCTAACAATGTCTTTACATGGACCAAGTCGGTATATTAGAAAGAATAGTATCCTTTATTAACGCATCGGCAAACTTTTTTATTTCAGGCACGTGCCAAGGTGGCTTTTACAAAGAGTGATTCAAATCAAATGGGCAAATTAATATCAAAGTAAAACAAACGTTATTATCACTAACAAGTAAGCCTAAAGTTCCTTGTTAAAAGCCACCGCCGCGCCGTCGTATTTCACGCGCCGCTATGTCCGTTGATAAATGCCGCCCTCGCCACGATCGGTGTTTTATTGTTTCAACCTGCCATTCATTGCAATAATTGTGATTGAATAACACGTCTCTCTTCTACTTTATTGCCAATTTATAATGTTGAGTAAAAGGAAAGAAAATTAGATCCGAAGTGGAAAAAAAAGTAGTGTTGCCGCTTAAAGTAAAAATATAAATTATTGACCGTTTATACGCGTTGGAGAGTCATTTGCACCTATATCACGCTGTTTTAATGCTAATGAATCAAGAAATCCGAACACAAAATAAGGAATTCTGTCGCAGAATTCACAGCTGAATATCAATCTTAATTGAAAGACCTTTTAAAAGCGACAAAACAGGGGGAACAAAAAAAAATATATATACTAAGTTCTTTAAGTCCTTGCTTAAACCGGACAGTAATAATTAATAAAAATTGTTTAAAATATTTTATTAATTGATTTTACTTTGACTATTTAACTGATGCCCCAAATTGGAGTCAATAACCAATCACATTTCAATGATTTTTTATTTACAACCAATCACAGTCGTTTTTCACCTCGATTTTATCAGTTTTATTTTATCACTGTAAAATCAAGCTCCTCCTTTTTAACATTCTGAATAGGTCATAGAATTATTTTGCAGGGACTGCATGTGGTTACCAGATTGTAAATATAGTGCACGAATGTAACCTTCTCGTGTTTGCGAGAGATAATATAAAAAACATTTATAGCAATTGATTATACAAAAAAAAACTACTGTTTGCACTTTCTTAAACGTATTTTTCCCAGGTAATAACGTTCCAGAAAAATATAATTGACATATTTATATCATAGGACACCAGAACTTAATTAATAACCTATAATGATGTGTTTGATTTTTCTCCACTAGGGTGCATTCTTACAATATTGCGATCCTTTAGCAATAAATAATATGATCTGGTTGCAGTGATAAACAAGTGAAACATGACATTTCTCATTTGTTTTTAAACATCTCCCGTTTACATTAAATAGGCTATATAAATATTTTAAAATAACTATTTTTAAGTAATGATTTGTGAGTAAACAACTTAATTTTATTCGTTAAATAGTCCTAACAAATGCCACTCTTGATTTACAAATTTTCTAGATAAGTTCACTCCTCACTTCGTGAGTCGTGAATTCATCGATAATTTGGAAATCACTCGTGGCGTTTCTTATGATAATTTTTATTTTATTTTGTAATATTGGAACATATCCCCTATATACCCATACAAATTACCATTCCATATTCGCGGTTTCTGTATTCGCGGCATATTTGCGGAACATATCCACCGCGAATAATGAGTTTTTACTGTAGTGTATCCTTGTTGCAGATTTACAGCACCTAAGAACCTTATGCATAAAGCAATAGGCATCTGAGCAAAAACTTGTCGGTCATTTCACTCTCATCTTTGAAGTGGAACGCTAATAGCATCGGATGTTAAAGAGCGTTATTCATGAAGTACGAACTAATTAATTTGTCGTGTACTCGTATATAACTTGATGGAAAAACGTACATCCTGTCCAATCTTAAGTAAACTAGAGATAGTGAAAATTTATGATACACTCATCAGGCGATGAAAATTAAACATTAAAATCGTAAATCACTTATTAATATATCTGAATTACAAGAGTGAATCATCCTAATGTAAGCGTTTATTTTGCAGTATATCATTTCTTGGCGGTGATATTGATCTTGTTATCTTATAGGAATTAATAACACATGCCCTACCGTAAATTTACAGGTAAATTAAATCAATATTCACTCAATGGATGATTATACGTCCTGTTGATTGCCCTCCTAGCAGAATAAGCGACGTGATATAAATGTTTATTTTAGCCTGGCTATGAGTCATAATTTTATCTCAACATTTTAAAAAGTTCCATGTTCTTTATTGCTTGAAACAATTGATTATTGCTTGTGAAATGCATTTTTCTTAGAATCTAGTCATAAAACTTCATTATTTTATCATTACTTTTTTCTAATACACCAAAGATCTCGTATCGTAGCTGAGCAGTCTAAGGCATCACGCCTTGGCGTAGAGATATTTGATTTGCGTTGATTCGTGTCTCCACAGGGAAGAAATTTTCTGATGAAATTTGAGTTAGTGTGATACCAGTACCCACACCGTATCGTGAGAAATTTCTATAATTGCAATAAGTAGCGGCTTCAGGTTGAGATAACCAATTATTACGGCTGGGAGACACGACATGATGACCACATGTCACCCCAGTACTGGCTAGATGATCGTCCACCTCTGTGATTAACACACGTGAATGTGAGGCCAGCACCCAGCTGGTATGCCAAGGGCCTTCTAGGTTTGTTGCGCCATGGAAAAAATAGTATGTTACGATGCGAGGTTGGGAAATGGGTTTTACAGAATGGAGGAAAATGTTTAAAAACCGAGCGATAGCGAGGTTTTTAATTTCCGATATTCTGTAAAACACTTCACAAACTTGCGTTGTACATTATTTTTTTTGCGCGATGATGTTTTCAAAATTATACATAATCGAAAAATAATAACATCTTTGTTGGAAATATTTGCGTTCATTATAAACAATTGACTGACGTTAACAGTGTAGGCAATGTTTATTAGTTGAAACAACAATAGTCCGTGAGACCAATTTAGTGATAAATGGCGGCAAGTACGTATTTATTGTTTTATATTGCTTCAAATAAAATTCAGTTCATTTTAAATGGAGTGATTTGTTTCGTATAATATATATTAACACTACCTTTTGGATATTGTTTGTATATATATTATATGTAGTATACATAGAGGGCAGTGGTTTTACTTCCCACAGGCATGTTTGTAATATGTAATATTACAGTATACATATTTTATTACAGTCTACTTATTTAGGTTGGCAATCCCAAAATGTAGGAAGTTGCCATTGCTGTAAGTACGACAAAACGCACTATCGCGCAAAAAAACCCTCTTAAGTAAGATATCTTTAAGAAAATGTAAGGTCTATTTCATCCTAATTTGAAATGTGACGCTTATGATCTGAGGCGTTAAATAAAATACCATAAAACACTTCCAAGAAAAATTCGTGTGTTATATTTTGCGGAGTGTTTGTTAAACATTCCTTCAAAAATTTGAAATGAATGCTGTAATTCAATAAACCGTGAGAAAACGCGTACTTTGTAAGCAGTCAGCCTAATTTAACATTAGCGATATAGGCATCCCGGATTTAGTTAAGAATAAATGCTATAAATTACATTTTAAAATAGCACAAATTGTTTATTTTTTAGAACACATGTTGAATTCCGTGAATATCCTAGTCCTGTTTCATGATAAAATATTCCACGAGAAATGTTATTTTGGAGTGAAATATTAAAGGAAGGTGACACACACATTCTTTAACAACATGCAGTATATGGCATCCTGGTTGCACACATGAATGAAACAGCAGGAGAAAGTTGCTAGTGAATGTGGCGTAACATCTTGTCAACTTTCTTCATAACCTCTTCAGCACTCATCAGGTCATTCTCTATATCTTGCTTATTTTCTCAACTCTGTTCAACATTAAACATTAACTGCAGGATTCAGATTGCAACGGGAAATATGATTTTGTTTTGTACGGAATACAAAAATAAAACGCTTTTTCCTGGAACGTGCATAAATAGGCTATTTTTAAAGCGGTTAAGAGGAAAACCAATTTCTTTACTTCTTAAATCTATATATATTAAAGATCAAAGAAGAAGATCAAAATAATATACATGTCGTTAAAAACAAAATAGTAGAAGACAGTTTTCGGATACTTTTGAAATCCACAATGGGTTGAAGCAAGGAGATGCATTATCTCCTCTACTATTTAACTGTACACTAGAGCATGCCATCACATCTTTAGAGGATGAAGAAGGCCTACAGCTCAATGGTATTAATAAGCTGTTAGTTTATGCTGATGAGATACTAAAGGCCAACACGCAGACACTATTGAGTAAAACTAAGAAATTGGGACTGGAAGTAAACACGAATAAAACTAAATATATGATCACATATAGAAATACATTAGGGGCCTATATAATGGAAATGGACAGCTAATGACAAATGAGGGAAATTTTGAGGAAGTAGATGAATTCAAATACGTAGGAACAATAATCACAAATAGGAATGTGATGCACAGAAATTAAACATGGGCTCAATTCTGGAAATGCGTGCTATTATGCATTGATAACCCAACTCCTTTCAAAAAACGTTAAATTAAAAATATATAAAACTATTATTCTACCAGTTATATTATATGGATGCGAAACATGGACTCTTACTTTAAGGGAGGAAAGGAGATCACGAGTATTTGAAAATAAAGTTATTGGGGAAAAATTTTGGACCAAAGAGAGATGAACAGACAGGTCAATGGAGAAGACTTACATAACAGTAGTCTTTATAGGAAGCCAGATATAGTAATAACAGTTAAGTCTCGTAGATTACGATGGGCAGGACATGTGGCACGGATGGGGAATGAAAGACTCGCATGGAAGCTTCTTGTAGGAAAACCAGAGGGAAAACGCCCAGTTGGTAAACCAAGAATGAGGTGGGAGAATAACATTTATCATGATTTGAGGGAAGTAGATTATACAGGGAATGATTGGAAAACATTAGCTCAGGATAGGGATGTATGGATAGCTTATGTCCGTGTGGCCATGAACCTACGGGTTCGATAGTGCCAGTGAGTTAGTTAGTTAGGTAATTAGTGAATCTGTCAGAAAAGGTAGAATACATCTTCTAAGAAGATCATTAAGAAGCCAGTGAATAATAGTATACAGGCGTAGAAGGCAATTAAAACCATGAATAAAGTTGTATTTTCGGGTCACAGATGTTAGAAAAGGCATGTAAAAAATTAACTTGTTTTAAATTCTGGTAAAAGCTATTCATTATGAAATAATCAGTTTCTTTTTTATCAGTGATATTTTTTTCCATAGAATATATAACATTTATAACACCATACATAAAATATGTAATTATTATTTGTAGATTGTGGGAACTCGACAACATTTTGACATGAAATATATCCTACACGCCATTGCTTAGACATGTTTCGGGAAAATTCCAAGGTAATATTTATAATGATATACCTATAAACATGTATGCTTCTGACATTAATTGTATTCAAGTTTTTGGTACATTTTTTGCGTCTTTTAAAAAATGTTTCACACCAAGGCTTTGAATTTCGTTATACCATCTAAATTGAATGTAAATTCCCTTTTAATAGCTTATTCATGACACAGTATTGAATCTACTAATCACAGTTTTCTTAATTATTTATGTATTTTTTCCCATTAACCCTTAAATTAGCAAAACACAAATTTCTTCTGTTAGTTATTTGACTGTGGCGGACCGCAGTGAAAACGGAATCTTGTGTAACTCTTGTTATTGGGTATATTCTATAATTAGACACACATTTAAGTGGTTTCTTTTTGTTCGTTTTCTTCTGATTTATTTAAAATATTAAATTAATTAAACCAAGTGATGTATCCAAAAGGATACATTTCGAATTTAAGGGTTAACGCAATTTAATCTCTCACCTTATAGGTACATTTACGTGCCACACGCCACTCGGGCCTTACAGTGACACGACCTGTCAGCAGAGGGATTTTAAATCTGGATCACACATATGCTTTTTGACCACACAAAGACATGGAAGGCCTCCCCGAATGAGTGATCAGACAAAGCCAGGACCTCCTCCGAGACAACACAACATTAAGATGAAACACCATTCACACAGAGATTTATACGAAATAAGGTGAATATGATAACCAGATGATGTTCGAGACCAGAGCAGTGGGATTTCTTAATTTTTAACATAATAAAATATTTTTTGCGCGATAGTGCGTTTTGTCGTACTTCAGCAATGGCGACCGTGATTGGAAGTTGAACTTCCTACATTTGGATTGCCAACCTAAATATCTATACTGTAATAAAATAACTATACTGTAATATTACATATTACAAACCACGTGTGGGAAGTAAAACCACTAACCTTTATGTGTACTACGTACAATTTATGCATATATATATATATATATATATAAATAACCAAAAGGTAGTGTTAATATACATTATACGAAACAAATCACTGCGTTTTATAATGAGCTGAACTTTATTTGAAATAATATAAAACAATAAATACGTACTTTCCTCCATTTTATGACTAGATTCGTGTCACGGCCTCCTGTAATTTGAACTAATAAACATTACCCAAAATGTGAACGTTAGTCGGTTGTTTATAATGAACGCAAATATTTTCAGCAAATATGTTATTATTTTATTAAAAGGGCACGCCGTGGCGTAGTGGTTAAGGCACTGCGCTACAAGTCGGAAGGTCGAGGGTTCAAGTCCCGGTGGGGTCAGGATTTTTAAACTGACCAAAACCTTCTGGCGGCACTATGGCCCTGGGGTCGACTCAGCATCTAACGGAAATGAGTACCAGACGCTTGTTCTGGGGTAAAGGCGGCCGTCACGCAGGGCTGACAACCCAGCTGGCATCAAGTGCCGATTGTCTAGAAAAAGTGGGAGCCTTAACCTCCTACTACCCCAAGGACCTGCCGAAGCCTGTAGTGGGATTACTTTACTATGTTATTATTTTACTATTATTTATTATTTTGAAAACACCATCGCACACAAAATAATGTACAACGCACGTTTTGTGAAGTGTTTTACAGAATCTCGGAAATTAAAAACCTCGATATCGCTCGATTTTTAAACATTTTCCTCTCTATTGTAAAAACCACTTCCCAACCTCGCATCGTAATATACTATTATGTCATAATATGTTTGCTGTAAATTTATAGTATGCTATTAATTCCTATTAAGGTAAGATGATTAATATCACTGCAGAAAGAATTGACGTACCGGTACTGCAACATAAACTCTTACATTAGAATGATTTACTTTTATAATTTGTGTATTTAATTTATTAATGAATACGTTAATTGTTATCGCTAATGAATATCATAAATTATTATCTCTATTATACTTAATATCGGTCAGGGATATGCTTTTCCATAATTTATATATAGGGCAGATGAATTACTTCGTACTTTATTATTAACGCTCTTTAACATCCCATGCTATTTGCGTTCCACTTCAAAGATCAGAGTAAGAGGGCCGACAAATTTTGTAGAGAAGCCTATTATTTTAGGCTTGAGGTTGTTACCTGCTGTAAATCTATAACAAGGATACACGGCATTACTTCTATCTTCTAAAAAAGCCATATTCTGGATTTTCATGTCTTGATCAGTTAACGTACTCCACATCGAGTTTGAACCCTCGAACCTCGGATCCGAAGACTAGCGTGATATCTCCTATAGACCACCGTTAGTGACAAATGAAACAATCCAATATCATACATCATAATATTGACAAAAAAGATCGTAACTTTTACCATCATTCAAATAAACCATCCCAAATTTTGTCGCTACACACGGTGCAGAAACTTGGTAGTTGAATACAAAATTTCAGATTAAAACGTATGTCTAATTAATAATAGCTTTATTAATAATAGCTTTATTTATTTTACCTGGCAGAGTTAAGGCCTTGTCTGCCACTCAACCAGATTTTAAAAAAATACAAAAAAATAGTCTTACATCTAAATTACAATATACATAAACGATTACATGTTATAAATACAATACAATTAATATTTATAATGTATTTTTATTTACTCTAAATTTAACGAATTAAATACATAATATGTACAAGATATATAAAAAGAAAACGAGAAAAAGATTATTAATGGCATAGTATAAATTTAAATAAATAAAGAGAAATTAATTATTAGACAACAGGTAACTGTATAAGCGTGACTTAAAGGTGCCAAGTGTGCGGCAACTCCTGATATCTTGAGGAAGGAAATTCCAGGAGCGGGCAGAGGCTACTGTGAAGGAAGTAGAATAAGAGGAAGTGCTATGAAGAGGAATTGTTAGCAAACTGTTATCTTGTGACCTAGTGTCAATATTGTGTTAGAGGATGACTTCTCAAATCTGTCTACTGAAATGGATTGTTTTTGGACGCTCAACTAGATATTCTAAATAAAAAAAAGATAACAAATGAAAGTCCATGATACAATATTAGATTTTGTGAGGTACAGACTAGAATGGTATGGTCATATACGTAGGATGCCAGAGAAAATATTACTCAGGCAAGCTTTGGAATGGATTCCACCTGCGAAAGGAAGGAGAGGTCGACCTAGATTTAAATGGATGGATGATATAAGAAGAGGTATGAGGGAGATAGATCTGGAAGAATTGGAATGGGAAGATTGAGAAGAATTAAGAAAGAAGATAACATTTTAAAAATCTTGGGCGCAGGAAGATGTTTTGCATTGTAAACCTGTTTATAAATAAATAAATAAAAAATGCATTACTGATTTTACGAGCAGATAAGCAAGGTACTCAGTATAGAATTTGTGGTCATGAAGTTGATATATGTTGAGTAAGTTAATAATGGGAATTGAAACTAATGTTTGCAAATTATTCTTATATCTCAGGTCATTGCATTCGTTCATTGCATTATATGTAGTTGGGTAGAGTTATTTGGGCGCACTTGGACAGGTGATATTGCTTGCAGCTCAGTTACATAGCTGTTCACAAACACATTCACTTTCCTGCTGGAGATACGCTGCGCTGGTGGAAACTCATATTTTGTCCTCGTGTATGGAGTGATGGAATTCGAAGTCAGCTGTTTTCCATCATTCCCCCCCCCCCCGATTCCAATCCCTCGAATTTAATGACCGAATGGACAAATCCCCGAAAAGACAAAACACCTATTCTAATCCCGAATCTAAAACCCCGAAAGGATATACCCCGTAACAAATTGCAGAAAGATATAATTTTAACATGGTAGCCCAAAATGTGTTAGGTTAGATTTAGGCTGGGTTAGGTTACATTTAGGTTGAATTATATTAGATTTAGGCTGGGTTAGATTAGGTTATCCTTCTAAGAAAGTATAAAACGATTGGTTTCGAATATCACCAGTATAAAGAAGACTGTACCACACTGGATTATCTTCCATCCGTTAGGTTACAATTTAATCCATAAAAATGTGGATGCATTTTACTAAAAATCTTCGGAATTTTATTTTCGGTCATTTGTTGTTCGGGGGAAAGATTTCTGGGAAAATGAAATTCAGGGAAATCGGTTTCTGGGGGGGTGGAATGCCTATACAGAGGAATGGATTTGGGATTTTGCTCGGGAATCGTTCTTCATTAAATGTATTATACTTATTATGTAGATAATACATGTTAAAAAAATATATTCCATTCCATTAACGCAGGCTCCTGAGTGGGTTTTTTTTCGGGGTTTTTCCTCACCTGTAAAACAAATGTCAGGAAGATTAGGGTTCAATGGTCCCCGAAAATCATGCGGCCATCGTTATCATTATCATCATCATTCACCGGTGTGGAAAGCAAGGTGAGCTATTTTATTTATTACCACACCTGTAATTCCTTGGTAAAGCTGCAAAGCATAGCATGTAAATACTTCGATTGCAATGAAACACCTGCCCTCAGGCAGAACACTATACAGTACATATATTTATATATTGTAAAACTTGTTTAATCCGGAACGTGTATAATGCGGAAATGTGTCCAGTGTTAACAAATATATTGGTCCCAGCAAAATAATAGTACTTTTATGTGCATTTATTTTGAATAAAACGGAATCTGTCCAACGCGGAAACGGAAGGATATTTCTACACAATTCATGAAAAAATGTTTGTAAGGCGAAAATAAAGAGAAATAAATAAATTAGTTTCCACTTCTTTGAATTCCCGTTAAGCGATGATTTCTGCCGCCGTGTGAAGTGGAGTTTCTACCTGTATCTGGAATTTTCTTTCGGCCTCACTGCACACCCGTTTTGCGAAATATAGGTTAATTTAACACATATTTGGCATGTGTACTTTAAAATCTTAAATTAGTTTAAGATCTGAGACCGATTGTATACGTATCTTTCACAGGTAGCGTTCTGAATTTACGGAATAAAGATGGCTAAATCGTATGTATTATTGTCATAAAACTAAAAAGTGAGAGCGGTTGAAAATAAATAAAAACAAACTCTCAGTACGCGAAATAATGACTAAATTTAAATGTTAACAAATCCAAGTTTAGGAGATTTTAAAACAAAAACAAAAATATGAATGAATGGATGCAAGGAAATGATCAAATAAAAAAAAATAAAAAAAAGTTTTACAAGTTCACCATCAAAAATTTCAAAATATTTCCGGTCCGATGCTGCAAAGTCAAGCTCTAGCTGTTGCTATATCCCTAAGGAATAACGATTTGAAGGCATCTTCCGGTTGGTTGTGGACAGTTTTAAAAGACAACACAATGTAGTGTGGAATGAAATTTGCGGGAAATCAAAAGATGTGGACGAAAGTATAGATAGTGAGTGGAAACCGAAACTGCATACTTTAATATCAGGATACGCGCCTAAGAGACATTTTTAACGCTGATGAAGTGGGACTGTTTTCTCGCGCTTTACCGTCGAAGTCGTTCGTACATACTATACTTCACATTCCAACGGCAGCGGAACTGCAATTAATCCAAAGTACATAAAAAGACATATCCTATGGTGCTCTATAATCTAAGATTGGTTAATATTATTTTTATAATGCGGAATGTTGTCTAATGCGGAAATAAAAATTGGTCCCATGCGTTTACGCTTTGAACAAGTTTTACTATATATATATATATATATATATATATATATATATATATACACACACACACACTGGATGTTTCAGAATAAGTATTAAGGACTTATAGGGGTTGTAGAGGAGACTTAGCAGATAAAGTTTTGATAAGGAACCTATGTCCGGAAACGTACCATTTCGATGTAAAATAGAATTGAAGATCGAAACACAATGGGCTGATATCGTGTGTCTTGTGTTTCAGAATAGTATTACAGACTTCTAGGGGTTGTACTGCAAGTGTCGTTCCAAGTGGCGACCCTGTTGTTCGTTGCACAAAGTGTACCTACGACGCATGTTTTCATACACACGCCCCACAAGACCTGGTGTATGCTCAATAATTTCTGCTGCCACCGCTCGGTGCTCGGCCCATTGCTTTTTTCAATCTATATAAACGACATATCTGACTCCCTAAAACATTGCAAACATCATTTATTTGCGGACGACATGCAGATCTACCTTCACTCAGACAAATATTCTTCAAATGACGCGGTAACCAAAATTAACGAGGACCTTGACTCGCTAACGGCGTGGACAGAGAAATATGGACTTGAATTAAATCCTAGAAAGACACAAGCAATCATTATGGGCCATCAGAGACTATTATCCTCAATTAACACAAATGCAGTATTACATGTGTCACTTAATGGGGTTCAGATCCCTTATAGTGAGACAGTAAAAATCTAGGAGTGTTTATGGATAAACATTTAATTTGGAATAAACAAATAAATAACATTTGCAAAACTATCTTCTCAATAATACACTCATTAAATCGTATAAGAAATTGTTTACCGTTTTCTCTAAGAAAAATGCTAGTAGAAACACTCGCAATGCCCCATTTTGATTATTGTGATACTCTTTTTACTGACCTAAATACTGTTCTTACCCAAAGACTTCAACGTGTTCACAATTCTTGCATACTTTTATTTGTGGTATACGTAGATTTGATCACGTTACACCATCCCTGGAACAATTGTCATGGCTTCGTCTTCAAGATCGTAGAACCATCCATTCCCTATGCCTACTCTATAACATATTACACACATCTTTACCTTATTATTTATCACACCGCTTCACTAAACTCTCTGATACACATAACTTAGATACCCGATCCCTTGAGCACAGTGTCCTTTATATCCCTCCTCATCATACTACCTATTATTCGAAATCTTTTACAGTTTCTCTTGCTAGAACATGGAATTCACTTCCACCCTATGTCAGAGACTGCCAAACTTTACCATCTTTCAGAAATAAATTGAAAATAAAATCACTAACAGAAAACAACTCACTAATACTACTTTTTAAGAATTAATAATGCGTTTTTGCATTATTTAATAAAAATAGACTTAGGATTTGTTAATATATTTACCTAATGCCTTGTATAAAAAGCGTAGATTAATTCATTGTAGTGTTTTTTTCTCTTCTTTTTATGCATAGTAGATTCGAGCTGTTATTCCTTTTTTATTCATTGTATCATTAATTTAATTTTAATTGTATTTAGTTTCATTCTATTATTAGACATTAATTTCATTATTATTCAATATGACAGATAATGAATTGTTCAATAACTATTATTGTAACTTTTTTTTGTATTCATATGTAACATGTTTGTCCTGTCTAATATGACTACTATTGTAATTTTTTTGTATTCATGTGTAACATATGTTTGTCCTGTTTTATATGACTATTATTGTATTTTTTTTGTATTCATATGTAACATATGCTTGTTCTGGTGAGTGGAAGAGAAGGCCACATGGCCTTAACTCCACCAGGCTAAATAAATAAAAAAAAAATAAAAAAAAATAATTCGTGCAAGAAGATCTTCCTCCGACCTGTAGTACAACACTTAGAAGTCTGTAATATTAATTCTGAAATACAAGGTACACGATATCAGTCCATTGTGTTTCTGTCTTATAACTTATTTTACATCGAAATGGTACGTTTCCGGACATGGGTTCCTCATCAAAATTGTATCTACAAAATCCCCTCTACAACCCCTACAAGTTTTTAATACTTATTATGAAACATCCTATATATATATATATATATATATATATATATATATATATATATATATCCATCCATAGTAATTCAGCCCGAGGGCAAGTCTTTCACTGCGGTCACAGCATTTTCATGCCATGCTTTGCAGCTTTACTAGGAAATTGTAGGTGTGGTAGCTTCTCGTTGCTTTCCACACCGGTGAAGGATGATGATGATGATAATGATAAGGCTGATGATGGCCATATGATTTCGGGGACCATTTGGGCCTTAAAGTTTTTCTGACATATTAGATTACATATAATTATCTTGGACATAATTTCTTACCGGTCTCCTCATTTTGTATTTATTATATATGTAAATAATACGTAAAATCTAAGAAAACGCTGTCCTAGGGGTGGAAATCGGTACAAAGGCAGGTCAACTCCTGGCTCTTACAGAGACATAAATGTAAACAAAACACTGCAATTACATGGAGATGACGTGTCTGTGAGCATCGTTCATCATTTACAAGTCAGCAGTACGTACAATGCCACGTGGAAAGCCTCTATCAAATGAAGAGAAATCAAGAGTTAGTGCATTCAAGGAGATGGGCCTTTCCAATAGACATATACCTACGAAATTGGGGCTTCAAGATGTATCATTGACAATTTTGTCAAACTGGGCTCACAATATGGAAAAAACGGGAAATATGGACGGACAAGAAAATTGTCTGGGCGCACTAAACGTCTCATTTTACGTAAAGCAAAAGGTAAGAGTATGTTTTCTTCTCAAATCCAGGCTGATTAGAAGTTGCCGGTAACAGCCAGACGAGTAAGACAAATTCTGTCAGAAGACAAGAACCTAAAATTAAAAAAAAAACACCTCTGAACGATGCACATAAGAAAGTTAGAATGACTTTCGCTGAAGAACACATGTCCTGGACCTCAGAATGGAATAAAGTAATGTTCAGTGATGAGAAGAAGTTTAATCTGGACGGGCCTGATGACCTTCAGTATTACTGGAACGACCTCCGTACTGAAGAACAAGTAAGAATGAGTAGAAACTTCGGTGGTGGAGGCGTTATGATTTGGACAGCATTCTGCTTTAAAGGAAGATAAAAAATAACATGGATACACATCAAGATGAATTCTGAGTCCTACACTGAGGAGCGTCTGGAGTCCTAATTGATACGAATGTATGAGGAATTTGGCGAAGATCTAATTTTTCAGCCAGATAATGCTTCCATTCACGTGTCTGCCAAATCAAAGGAGTGGTTCAGGAAGAAAGAAATACCACTTCTGACGTGGCCAGTCAGAAGTCCTGATTTAAATTCGATTGGGAACTTACGGGGGATCCTGGCAAGGCAATGGACGGCAGTTTGGGACAGTGATTGAGCAGAAAAATGTTATTCAGGAAGAGTGGCTTCAATCTCAGTGGAAGAAATAAACACCCTCATCAAGTCAATGCCAAAAAGAATCTTCCAAGTAATTAAGAACAATGGAGGCTCAACTAAATTTTAGAACTTTGTTGTAAAACTTTGCGCTCAGTCTTTTTGGTTTAATCTGTGAAATACACAAAGTGCCTTTATACTAATTTCCACCCATATGTGAGAGTGGTTTCAGTTTTCATGTACTTTTTTGGACGGAAATGGATAATTAATTTTGACATTATTTGTGTGTGTTTTATACTCAATCACTTCCTAAGTTAATATAGAAAAATGCCAAAGAAAGAGTAAATAAACTTGTGTTAACACTTTTAACAAGTGCCTTTATACCAATTTTCTCCACTGTACTATTAACTTGAATTCTACCCAAGATTTTAATTTAAAATTAAACTAATAAGCAAAATTACAATAAATCACATAAACATATGTAAAATAAATTATTATTATTATTATTATTATTTTAGTTTTCGAAATCTGAGAATAAAATTACACTTAATTTATGTTAACGGCAAGGGATGAATATATTCTTGTTGCATTAAAGTGTATTTTAAACACATTGAATTTCATAAATGTACAGTTCATTTATTATTATTATTATTATTATTATTATTATTATTACTATTATTATTATTATTATTATTATTATTATTATTATTTTAGTTTTTTTCTATAGCTGACAATAAAATTGCACTTAATTTATGTTAATGGATGAATATTTTTCTTGTTGTATTAAAGTGAATCATATAGGCTACACATTCAATTTCATAAATGTATTATTCATCTAGGAGCAAATAATAAACTCTTGCATTGGTGCCCGGTGAGAGGCTTCACATATTACATCGATTATCCAAATCAGAGGCAGACGACGACGTAATAAAGTATATAAAGTTGATTATTATTTCATTTCCAAAACCTCGTACTACAGAATTAGATATACAAAATAAAATGTCATGAAAATAAATATGCGTTGCTCGTTTAAATAAAGAAAACACTGTTTGAATATAAAGTGAATATGAGTCATATTTCCCGGTTTTTTTTTATTTTATCATATTATGCAAACGTAGTCTACAGTCGAATGTAGGTTTCTGTAAAGCTTCTAAATTGTTCTGTGCTTATGAGTAATGATGCTAGTAAGCTATGTAACTGATAATTAAACTTTGCTGCCATAATTGTTATGTGTAATATTTTCTCTCTTTCTTTTTCTTAGTTTACCCTTTTCCTTAAAAGTACTCATCTATCCGCGCCACCTGGGTCTTATATGCACACGAATTGTCAGGAGAGAATTATCTTAACTCTGGATCGCTATATCTTCTTCTTCTTCCTTCCAAGTATTAGGCCAAGGCCTGTTACGATCCTATAGAAAAATTTCCCTCCAGCGTTTCATAGGACGGCCCAGTGATCTTCGTTCTCTTGGTATATAATTATAAACAGTTTTGAGGATCCGATTTGAACTCATTCTTTCAAGATGGTGTTTCCAATTTAGTTGGTATTGTTTAATATATTCCAAAATTGGCGAAGTCTTCAATTCTTTTAAGATATCGGTGTTCTTTTTCCGATCCCATCTGGTGTAACCCGCTGTTCTGTGCATAAATATCATTTCACAAGCCGTTATTCTGCTTTCATGTTGTCTTTTTAGTGTCCATGCTTCACTGCCATAGGTCAACACTGGTCTAGCGAAAGTGTTATATAAACGTAATTTGGTGTTTTTTTTGTACAGGGATGGTTTCATAACTTGATTAATAATTCCCAAACTTTTATTATAACTAGTATTTTTTTCAGGGATATCCTTTTCATCCCAGATAGATAATATCCAAGATATTTAAATTGATTAGATCTCTCATGATAAAATTTTTCACTTTCTTCTTCATCTCCTTCTACATGTGCATATATACCTATCACTGTTAAGTATCCTAGATATAATTTTATTCGGATTTGAATTATTCTTTCATTCCAAAAAGTATAGCTATGTATTGAATTTCTAAATCGTTTATGAATCATAACGGCTACTCCTGCTTGTGCACGAATATGTTTTTTACACCACTATAAAACTGAATGTAATTTTGAGTTTCTTTGCTGCCTTGTAATTTATTTTTTGTTTCTGATATTACAGCTAATGAAATCCCCTTCTTGCACAATATATCATCTAATCTGGATCGCATATATACTTTTTTTATTCACACAAGTACATGGAGGGTCTTCCCGGATGAGAAATCTGTTCAATGTCGGGGCCACCTGCGATACAACACGGGCATTTAAGAACGAGACACATCATTCACTCATACATTCATACTAAATAAGGAGATTATGATATCGATGATAATAATGGTCAGATGGTATTTGGGGATAATTTGGGTTTTAAAGTTTCCTGAGATTTGTCATACAGGCGAGGAAAACTATGAAAAAAACCTTACCCCGGAAACATGTCCTAACTGGGGATTAAACCGAGGCTCGTTGGGTCTTAGGGAACGACGTTACCACTAGAGGACAGCGGTGAATTAATATATGTAGTCTAATAATAATAATAATAATAATAATAATAATAATAATAATAATAATAATAATAATAATAATAATAATAATAATAATAATTTATTTTACATGATGAAGTTAAGGCTGCAATGTCTTCTGTCCCACTCCACCAGTGAGAAATTGCATGCAGTAGATACAAGGGTTGTAAATAGGTATTGATACTAGAAAGAGTTTATTGAACTCATAATGAAATTATTATATTATATGGATTGGAAACATGGACTCTTGCTTTAAGGGAGGGCAGGAGACTAAGACTACTTGAGAATAAAATTCTTATGAATTTTTTTGGACCAAAGATAAATGAGCAGACAGGCGAATGGAGAAGACTACATAACAGTGAGCTACATGGTCTCTATGGGATATGAGATATAATAACAACTGTTAATTCTCGTATACTGCGATGGGCAGGACATATGGTACGAATGGAGAATGAAAAAGGTCCATGGAAACTCACTGTAGGTAAACTAGGGGGAAAGAGCCCAATAGGCAGGCCAAGAATGAGGTGGGAGAATAATATTAATCATGATTTGAGGAAGTGGATTATGCAGGGGACGATTGTGAAACATTAGCTCAGAATAGGGATGTATGGAGAGTTTATGTCCGCGAGGTCATCGGCCTACGGGTTCGATAGTGCCAGTGAGTTAGTTAGTTAGTTAATAATATCAATTAAATGCTATCGACGGCGACGTTCTGGACTTTCCACCAAATGTGTGACTATCGATGATACTATCAGCAAAGTAATTTATGTTAAAAAAACAATAATGGAACGCCGAACCGCTTGAAGTAGTGATTGGGATATCAGGAAACTTGACATCTCATCTGAAAGCTTATTTTATTCGTTCTAATAAATATAAATAAAAAAAGATAAATTCAGAAGAAAACAGAGGATGTCACAAGGCTCTCACTATCATCTGCGTAGCACAGTAGTCATTGTTTCTACTACATGGCCATACGCAGTCATACACAATTCAAGATGGGTCACTATGGAAGAAATGTGGTGTTTCCTTCTCGTCGACAGATGGAAGTTATGCTCATGGAACAACAGTCATACTACCCCAGCCACTGATTCTCCTGCCCTGACGTTTTCACGACAGTGTTGCCGATATCGATATTCAGTGGGAGTTTTATGTATGCGATTAGCAGACATACAACTGACATCTCAACAATTTCAAACCTTACTAGCGCGCTATAGCTGCGTCAATAGCAGTGATGATTGGTTGTGGCAGACGTGTCCTCCCACATCAACCATTTCCTTATTGGCAGTAGAGGACGAGTTTCTCCCTTTACCCCTCGTATAACCTAAACTTCAGAGCGGCTGTAGTGACGTTGACAGTTAGAACTATGGGTGCTGCAAATGTATGATCCCAACGTGCAGCAGTTCAATATAACAATCAATCGTTGCTATAGGCTTCCTGTAAGCTTTGATAACTTTCATATACATTTTTATTTTGATCTATCTTTATTTAATCCTTATCATTGTTTTATCTTTGTTAACATGTTTAGGGTGGGGTAGAACACGTTTTCCACTCTAAGTACTGACACAGACAACAGTACTACTCCTTCTGATTCCCAAACACTCCTTGACATTGAATTGTGGCATCGTGTCATCGTTCAGATAGCGTTTCCACTAGTCTATATTATTTACAATCCTTATATTAACAGTGAAGAATCTATAATTAATTTAACAAGAGTTAATACACAAGATAAATTAATAATTAAAAAAGTACCTACCACTCTAGCGACCCGACTTTGATTCCAGATGGTGTAGAGGATTATAAATATTTACTTATAGTCATCCTACAGTGCCAAACACAAGATGATTAAAAATATGAAGTGCAATGAAAATGTTTGTAAAAAATAATAAATCAATCATTTGGACAAAACAATTATTTGGGAAAATAAAATTGTATTGTATCGTTTTGAATTGTAGCCTAATTCAACTTTCTCTGTACATATTAATTTGAAAAATAAAGGAGAGGGAGCTGCGCCTTCTTTGTGGTCACCAACATGCACGTTCACAAAGGTCAAATAGGCCAAGGTCCCGGGACTGACTATTTTGACCAGGGTTTTCTGCGGTTTCCCCAGGTACAAGGGAACATGTCGAAATAGTCCAAAAACTCCGCCGCAACGGCAATAGCTATTAAATTAACATCCAACTTTTAACAACCGTAGCAAATAGGCTCAAGGCTTAGAACTCAGGGTTCCATTCTCTTCAAGAGAGGAACCCAATGATTGATCCACCACAGGTTATTCCAGCAGCAGGGTAATTCGATGTACCTTTGTATCTTGTCTGAGTATGCGACCATTATTTTGTGCTCTCCAGTGCTGTCTTTGGCAGTGGTCGCGAAGCTGCTACCAATATCCAGACAGGCCTGTCATTGCGTATCTATACAATGTGAATACCATAATGGCACATCTAGGCCCATGCCTCCATCCCTTGGGATACCTCGGTCTTAATGACCATACTCCCAAGTCCCAGACTTGTCCTCCCTATCTATTCGCGTCCACATTCAAGAGTTCTCGGCCTAAAACCAACACCTCTAGGGAGAAGGTGTTGGAGTTGCAACTTCGGGAATTGCTGAGCTACATATTACGTCAGGTCGCTCATTCCTGACGACCCCACAGTTGGTCCACGGGCTCCCTGAGCCTAGCCGGGAGGACTGCTGTCGCAGATCCACCGACCGTTCCCCTGCTCTACCTCCAGGGACGTATCCTGCAGCCGTTGTGAGACCGGCTAGGGCTTGAGTCCACAAGCCCCACAGTGTGAGACTTTAGTACATCCAGGTGCTCATCTCCTGGCGACCCCACAGTTTGTCCACGAGCCCGTAGGCTTAGCTGGGAACCAGCACAGTTGCTCCCCTCTGCACTGGTCCGAGCTGTGCCCTGGTGTGCCCCCAGGGATGTGTCCTGTTGCAGTTGTGGTCCAGCACGGAGCTCGCAAGCTCCAACAGGTGAGCAATAGTACGGCAAGGCGCTCAACTCCTGCCGACCCCACTAATGGTTCACGAGTCCCTTGGACTTGGCCGGGAGGACTGTCTTGCAGATCCACCGACCTTTCCCCCAGTGCACCAACTGGGGACGTGTTTGGTTGCTGAAGTGGGTCCAGCCTGAGCATTAGTACGTCAGGTCGCTCAACTCCTGACGACCTCACAGATTGTCCTTGGGTCACTCGGCCCCGGAGTCGGCGCTAATCCCCCACCAAAGACCGTGCTTCTTCCTTTTCCGAGCTTACTGACCTGGTGTTAATTCCCAGCATTACGCCCGGTATTGTCCAAACCAGCCCGTTCGCAAGACTAGGCCTAGTCGTGCCGCTGCTGTGAGACCAGCCCACTGAGCAATGTAGGCATCCAGGGTGCTCATCGCCCATGGTGCCCCCACAGATGGTCCTCGGGTTCATTGAACCAAGAGAAAGGAGCTGCTGATCTCCAGTCTCCCACCGCTCCGCCAACAGCGGCCGCTAATCCCGCTGTGGGCCGGGATCCACGAGGTTTGACAACAGGCAGCTCATCTCCCTGTTGACCCCACTTATGGCCCGCGAGTCCGTCGGACTTGGAAGGGAGGACTGACTAGCATATCCACCGACCTTATCCCCACTACGCCACCGAGGGTACACGTTTTGCTGCTGAAGTGGGCGCAGCACGAACTATGTAGTACGTCAGGTCGCTCGAGTCCTGACGATCTCACAAATGGCCCGCGGATCCGTAATGGACCTAGCCGGGAGGAATGCAAAGCAAACCACCGACCGTTCTCCTATCCGCCACCCGGGGACGCGTCCTGTTGCTGCTGTGAGCACAGCTGGGGCCCGAGAACCGGACCCCCAGGGGATAATGGCACAAGTTACATTTACATCATTCGGAGAAAATGAGTTCAAACGTTTGCTGTAGGCATCAAACTAATAAAAACAGTTGTTTTCATCAGTCGGCAAACAACAGTGATGACAACATACACTTAAATGACAAATTAAATTTGAAGAGAAAAATGTATGCATAAATCGGGATTTGAACCCAATATCTCTGGTTCTGTACACCGATTTATGCATACATTTTTCTCTTCAAATTTAATTTGTCGTTGAGTAAGAAGTGATAAATTTAATATTAAATTTCGAATATTAGCTTTACTTGCTAGAAATGTAATGTGTTGATTTCCGTTTTAAAAGTGCTCTTATTTAAGAGATGTTAGTCCAACAAAAGTTCACTGCTACCTGGCGCACGGAAATCGTATTAGTATAAGAGAAAAATCTATGTTTAGATCGAGATGCCTAATAGCTTAACACTGGTGTACAGAACCAGAGATATTGGGTTCAAATCCCGATTTATGCATAACAATTTTTCTCTTAAATTTAATTTGTCAATGAGTGAGAAATGATAAATTTAATATTCCATCCATCCATTGTAATTCTGCCCGAGGGTAGGTCATTCACTATCATAGCATTTTTTTGCTATGCTTTATAGCTTTACTAGGAATTATAGGTGTTGCTTTCCACACCGGTGAAGGATGATGATAAGGATGATGATGGCCGGATGATTTTCGGGTACCGTTGGGCCCTAAGCCTCCTGACATTTGTCTTACAGGTGAGGAAAAACCCCGAAAAAACCTCACCCAGGAGCCTGTCCCGACCGGGAATCGAACCCGGGCTCGCTGCGTGACAAGGCAGTAGGCTGCCTCGAGACTACAGCGTTGGACAATTTAATATTAGATATCGAGAATTAGATACACTTAAACCTTTTTCCAATTCGAAAGTAGGACCCAATAACATGGGATAACCATACTTAACTCACTTTTCATCAAAAAGAAATTCACTTCTATCGTTATGGTTTTCACCCATTAATAAATGATTCAGAGTTTCTGACCATTCAGTGCATTAGCTTGCGATTTCCATCAGAGGTTTAAGTCCTATAAAAGGAGGGGGAGGTTAAAAGAATAAAATATGAGGTTAATAATAAAATATGAAACAACAAAATATGAATAAATCTACAACTTGATTACGCTTGATTATAAATTAATATATCATCTTCATCTTATTTCCTGTAGTTCCTAAGTGGAACATAGAGCAGCAGTAAAGTTCCCCCAGCATACTCTGCTTCTAGCCAGCCATTTCACTTGTTTCCAGCTTTTCCCTCTTTCCTTTGCTTCCTCCTCTACTGATCGCAAGAACAACTCCTGTTAGACCCCCAATTGTAAAAAGAAATACAAATCCTAATGATCACAAGCAAGGAGCTCTATAAGTTAATTAAGACCCATAAACTGTAGATAATCAACTAAAAATTTTAATTCCTGTAGGAACAGCAATAATCATAGTAGCTGATGTAAAATATGCTCGAGTATCCACATCTATTCCTACTGTAAATATATGGTGAAAATCTATGACTGGTTTACTTTGCTATTTATTCACTTCCATGTTTTCCTAGGTCGTCTCCTCTTTCTATTCCTTGCGGATTACAATCTAGTGCTGTGTTCTTGATGGCTCCGTCTAGTTTCCTCAGCGTGTGGCCTATTCAATTCCGCTTTCTTTGTTTTATGTGGTGACATATTGGAGATTGGTTGGTTTTTCTCCACAGTTCTTCTTTTGGTATTATTTCCGACCATCTTACATTTAAAATACGCCTTAGACATCTGTTTACAAAGGTCTGCATCTTTTTATTTGTTGTTTCCGTAACTTTCCATGTTCCATAACTATAGAGGAGGACTGATTTTATATTGGTGTTGAACAGACTAATTAATATACGTATAAGTTAACACCAAACAATTTTTAATGTTTAGAGTAAACTTCCACAAGCAGCATAAAATAGGTCTGCAAAGTAAAATGATGGTGACAAATAAATAGGAAAGTAAAGAAGCAGATTGCAAATTTTGTTAGGACCGTAGGAAACTTAATTGTTCATTTATTGGTTAAAAGTAATTAAAAAATTAATGGCTTAATATAGTTGTTAAAAGAAAATATATTAAGTAAATAAAATAGACCAAATTTCGAAAATATTTTCACATCTGGTGTTTAGTGGTTATCGTGCTCTCCTCTAGTTTCGAGGTTCGCGGGTTTAAATCCGGCTGGTTTCAATGAGTTTTTAAAGACATAAAATCTGGGTATGGCTTTCTTCGAAAGGAAAGTAAAGTCGTGGGTCCCGTATCATAGATTTACAGCACGTAAAGGAATCTCAAGCCTGAAATATGAGCCCTCTCAGCAAAATTTAACGATGCTTTTGCGCCGAACTTTGAATTGCGACACTTATGATCTGAGCTAGTAAAGAGATAAAACTACTACTGTCTACTATTCGAGAATACTGTTAAACGATTATTAATAGTCAGGTTTCCCACAGTCCGTAATAGAATTTGAAAGTAAATTAGTATTGACTAACCTCACTCACTGGCTCTATCGAACCTAGGTTCATGGCTGCGCGGACATAAGCTTTCCATACATCTGTATCCTGAGCTAACGTTTTCCAATCATCCCTTGTATAATCTACTTCACTCAAACCATTGTTAATGTTATTCTCCTACCTCATTCTTGTTCTACCAACTTGGCATTTTCCCTCTGATTTTCTCACAAGAAGCTTCCATGTCATTCTTTCATTCCCTATTCGTGCCACATGTCCTGCTCATCGCAATCTACGAGACTTAGCTGTTATTATTATGTCTGGTTTACTATAAAGACCATGAGCTCACTGTTAAGTAGTAGCCTTCTCCATTCGCCTGCCAATCTCTCTTTGGCCCAATTTTTTTTAAGAACTTTAAATAATCTAGTACACAATGATATATAGTAAAAGCTCGTTATTCGCGGGGAATATGTTCCGTAAACATGCCTCGAATACAGAAACTGCCAGTATGGAATGATAATTTGTATGGGTATATAGGGGATACGTTCCAAGGTCCCGAAATAAAATAACAATTATCAAAATAAAATAAATTAATGAGAGATATTGAACAATTTATATTAATTATTACTGCTAGGCTTAGACAAGGGCTTAAAGAACTTTTTAATTTGTTCCTGTTTTACCGCTATTATAAGGTATTTCAATTCAGATTGATATTTAGCTGTGAATTCAGCGATAGAATACCTTATTTGTCTTCGGATTTCTTGATGAATTATACAGTTGATTCATTGACATTGAAACAGCGTCAACGCGTAAATGGTCAAACATGTATATTTTTACTTTAAGCGGCAACATTACGTTTCGGAACTAATTTTCTTTCTTTTTACTCGACATTATAAATTGAAAAAAATCAGAAGAACCACGTATTATTAAATCAAAAATTATTGCAACGAATGACAAGTTAAAATGATAAAACACCGATCGTGACGAAGGCGGCATTTATCAACGGACACAGCGGCACGTGAATTACGGTGGCGGTGGTTTTTAACAACGAACTTTGGCTTAGTAACAATAAGACTTGTTTTACTTTGACATTAATTTGTTCATTTGACTTGAATCCCTCGTTGTAAAAACTGCCTTGGCACGTGCCTGCAGTAAAAAAAGTTTCCGATGCGTTAATATAGGATACTAATCCTTCTAATATACCGCATGGATCCGCGAATAAAGACATTTTTAGCCGCGAATACAGGAAATGTGCAATGGATTTAAGCCCCATATATAAAGAAATAATCCTCTCTTTTGATAATGTGTCGCAATATTTTAACCCGCGAATAATGAAAACGCGATTAAGGGAACCGCGAATAAGGACTTTTACTGTATTAGGCCTACTTTACTTTCATATAGATCTATCAGATCAGACTTTATTTACTTAGGCCCCACCCTTATAATTCGTACATTTAACTTTGCAGACCACTAGTTCTCTATCTCATACTCTTTGCGTAAGTAATTAACACTGTGCGGTGCTATATAGGCCGATTGTGTTATGTAAGAAAGGGTTCGGTAAACTTTTTTTTAAATCAATTGAGTTGGTGTTTACTTGATGAAAATCCATATTTATTAATTAAATAAAAATAAAACGTAGTTTTATTTGATTTTCATATATATTTTTTTAAATTTCTGTGAGTCGGACAGTCCTTGATAAAAGAGGGCACACCAAAATTAGACAAACATGGAAGGAGTAAACTCCCTAAATTCATTACCCCACTGCAACATCACTATGTTGTTATGCAATGGATTTACGTAGAGATTATCTGTTGACTTGCAGGTCGCAAATAAACTTAGTTTCCCGAGATAAATATAATGTAGTCTGATGCATACACATTGGAACGTGCGCTTCTTATAAATCTCACAACCTTAAAAGGACGTGTGATGGCATTTCGCTGTTAATTGCTAAGGATAATGACTACATTGTGCAATAATTAATTTTGTATTTGGGACTTCATTCAGTTTAATTAATTTATGAAGTTCCTTATCATACCCCAACACTTACACCACAAAAAATAACTTCTGCTCTCTCTCTCTCTCTCTCTCTCTCTCTCTCTCTCTCTCCCTCTCTCTCTCTCTCTCTCTCTCTCTCTCTCTCCCCCTCTTCCTTAGTTTAACTCCTTTTTCTTGTAGATCCTTTTATATGTCCTTTATAAGGGCACGGTCTGTTGGGAGAGAATTTTAACTTTGGATCACATACATACTTCTGTTTTACTATATAAGTAAGCCATATAGAAGGTCTCCCTGGACCAATGATCAGTTCAATACCGGGGCCAGCTCCCAGACAACACGAACATTTAAGACAAGACGTACTATTCGTAGTAAACAAGGCGAATATGATAGGGGGGATATGATGACCACATATCATTCGAGGACTATTTAGGTCTTAAGATTTTCCTGACATTTGTCTTTGAGGTGATGGAATAAATCTGATAAAAGCTCACCCAGAAATATTCAACCGACAGTGAATCAAATTCGGGGCCTCCATAACGTTACTCTTGAAAATAATTTACTTTTTTTTTAATGTCTGATATACGTTTTATTCAAAGTAAATTAAACCAGATTGACATTCTAATTCCTTATAGCAGATTCGTTTTAAAGTATTTTTGTTATGTAACAAATCGGAATTTAATAGAATAGTAATTATTATCATGTCTGATTAGCCTTATAAAGGCCCTAGGGTCTGTACATAGCTATACCATAGATCTTTTAGTGTGTGTAGGGCCTGAAATGAGGTCCATTCAACGAGAAGTAGCGAAATTCGGTTAAGAAAACTTAATTCCTTGTACTTCTTCTCTTTCCCAATGATAGTAACCATTTAAATCGACCTTGGTGCTTCGGATATCTCGTGCACTGCTTTATATATTATTTGTCGGACTAATTTCCAGTTATTTACAAATTGTATTTAGGAAGGAAAACAAGGAAAATCTTCAGACAGAAATGAAAAGTTATAATTGCCAGCAAATTAAAGTACAGTTCATTTTCCGGTTATTTTTTTATTAGGAAATGTGCACTCAGGTGAGCATTAGGAACAGCACACACACACCCAGACCCAAGATGGAGATTTTTTAAAATCCCCACCCCGCCGGGAATCGAACCCGGGTCGCCGGAGTGGAAGGTAGGGACTCTACCGACTACGCCACGGCGACGGATATTTTCCGGTTAATACGACCATATTTGATGATCCAATAAAGCTATTGATCCTAGGCGCTACATTGATCTCTATTATGCTAAGTTTTGTTTTAGAATGCAAATAGTAAAACTAACAGTTCGTAGACAGAGAGTTTTGCATTAACAAGATTTTAATAAGGCAAAATAATTTCATAATATGACCTTTTTTCCCGTAATGCCTATATTTAAATTAATTTCATTTTTTCTCGCAATAATTCATTATTAGTCTATTTGTAATATAATTTTTTTTTATCGGATCCTGATTATATGACTGCATCCAATAGGCAGTGCATTTATATTGTGTTTGTCTAAGCTCCCTTAGTTAATTTACTTATATTACGAATGTCCACAATGGTCTCGAGGTAGCGTGCTGCCTTGTCACGCAGCGGACCCAGGTTCGATTCCCGGTCGGGACAAGCTCCTGGGTAAGGTTTTTTTCGGGATTTTTCCTCGCCTGTAAGACAAATGTCAGGAAGCTTAGGGCCCAACGGTCCCCGAAAATCATCCGGCCATTATCATCATCCTTATCATTATCATCATAATCATTCATCGGTGTGGAAAGCAACGGGAAGCTACCACACCTATAATTTCCTAGTAAAGCTGCAAAACATAGCATGGAAATGTTATGATTGCAGTGAACACTATGGACAATTATTATGAACAGTTGATTATAATAAAATTATACCTGGTAATACCCAGTTCTTGCCTTCATTAATGAGGAAAGCCAGGAACAAATCGAGTCTTGTTGATTGACCTCGGGATTTGAACCTGATACCTCGAGAATATGAGTGTGAAACAATATCATCTCAGCCATATATTTCGGTAAAACATCTCGATGGTAAAAACCACACACATACCACATACAGTGCAGCTTGTAACTAGGGTAGGAAGTTCGGTCAAGGGAATATCAAGTTAATGGTTAGTGAACCATATAACTCATAACCACAGTTGTTTATTCGGACTGAGCGGGTAGACTGCCCTCAGTACCGTGACCTGAAAGATCCCAGTATGTTATGGAGATGAATGAAATTAAGTCTACTCTACGGTGTTATGTAAGTTGTAGATCGTCCTCCGGGTCGGGCACACCAGGTTTTTCTCTCATGCTTACACCACCATTTTTGGGTTGGTCCTGTGGCCGTGAGGAGGGGTTATAAACTATCCCTTGGCCCATTATGCCCTATTTTTATTGCTATGATTCGGAGTTGAGCCAGTACTGGTACTCTGGTAATCCCACTATCTCCCCGCAATTATATATATGTATTTTCAACACTGTGTGTGTGAACCAAACTATTTTTCCTAACAAGAGATGAGGTGAAGGGTGATATAAAATGAATGGATGGATGAGAAATTAATTTACACGAAGGGGAGGGAAGGGAGACTGGAGAGTATTGGTGGGATGAAATTCGGGAAAAGGGAGAATGCCGAGAAAAACCCGAAAAACTTCGGTATAGCCCACCACCAATACCCCTCTGGAACTGTCAGGCTCATAACCAGGGAAAGTACCTTGATTGGCATTGTAGTGCTCTATAGTTAACACAAGTTAACTGCAACCGGAGTATGCATGCGATGTGACGGCGCAAGACAGCAACACAGCCTAGTGCGCAGCTGCGGTGCATACAAGAGCGAAACAGAATACAGACCCAATGGTTCTGTGTGTAGTATACCTCATTTCCCAACCAACTAAGGTACTTTCCCTGCTCATAACCGTAACAAAAGGACGCAGAAATATTAATTTAAACGCATTACAGGGTAGGTTCTTATGGAGTAAAAATACGTCACAAGTTCTTCCTACAGGCAACTGTATACATAAGAACCAACAAATAATGTTCAATGTTAACTTTTAATCAAGAGTTAACATTTGAGGTAAGTTTTTAAATAATAACTATATTATAATTTCGTTCAAGTATTCCAACATTACATTAGGAATTGTCCATCGTTGTTGTCTAGGGATAGCGTCGCTGTCTCGTACGCAGCGAGCCCGGGTTCGATCCTGGCTAAAACAAGTTTCCTGGGTGATGTTTTTTTCGGGGTTTTTCCTCCCTTGTAAGACAAATGTCAGAAACTTTAAGGCCCAAGTGTTCCCCGAACATCATCTGGTCATCATTATCATATTCGCCACGTTTAGTATGAATGTGTGTGAATACTGTATTTCGTCTTAATGTTGTGTTGTCTCGGAGGAGGCCCTGACATTGAGCAGCTCACCCATTCGGGGAGGTCCTCCATGTCCTTGGGCAGTCACAAAAATATGTTTGTTATCCTCAATTTAAAATCCCTCTCCCGTCACCCGGCAGGTCGTGCTACAGGCCCGGTTCATGTATGGTATGTAAAAAGTATCTTTAAAGTGAGAGGTTAAACTAGGATAAAGGAGAAGTTTAGAGATTGAATGAATGATGAGATTCTCATTACCAGACTGTACTCTCTTGTCGCTGTTTACGTGGACCAATGAAAACAATATAATCCGTTGATACTTAACGTAAGCGAAAACACACATTTCTGCGCCATCTACTCATAACAACTAAGATCGAAATGGATTATGCGAAGGTGAACATTATTTCGGAATAAAAACATTGGGCAATATAGTTGGGTGAACAAAATGAATAGAGCACAACTCGCAATTGCAAAAGTAACCACACTTCATTTCTCCCATGTAGAGAAATGTATACATATAGGGGAGAGTCGTGTATTTTGGGCCACTTAACTCAACATTCGAGTAACGCCTTTAATCCTATTTAGAAAATTATAAATTTTATAAATGATGAATAGTACACAGTACTGATTGCTTTTATAATAACTACGTCTTATAACGATTTCCAGAAATTGTTTAAAAATTATGTTTACATAAATAATGATTTCGTGTAATTTGGGCCTAGGTCGTGTAATTTGGGCCGATGTCTTATAGGTTGTTCATGCAAATATAATTATTCGTATTACGTTTTAAGTGATTTATTTTAAAAATATAAGTAAGAGAATACATTATTGCACTTCTCTCTTTTAGGGATTTATAAATCTGTAGTACAGTCTGTCCTTATTTGTGTTTCTGAAAACAAGACAGGAAACATTTTAAAAAAATTATCGAAACACAAGAAATAAATACACGTAGATAAATAATGAACATATGTGATTTTTGAGATCACTTCTTGGATTCACAAGGTCAGATCATCAAAGAAATACATTTAAAAATTGAAAGCCGAAAATATAATAAATGATATAATCAATAGTAATATAAATTAATAATAATAAATTAATAATAATAACCACAATAACAGTGAGCCATAGTTGAACTAACTTATTGTCGAACACAAAATTAACTGATTAATTAAAATAATCATAAGATATTATTAACGTGCACTAAACATTATAAACATGTTATAATACTAAATTTCATAATGTTAGAAATAGTAGAAATAATAAGTACTAAAATAATAATTAGATTAGTAAAATAACCTTATGTCCCAGCGGCCATGAACCCACGGATTCTATAGAGCCTGTGACTTAGTTGGTAGTAAATTAATTTTAATAAGAAGAATAAATAAATTAAAATGATTTTACTTATGTTAATTATTATAGTAGAAATAATTTGATTAATAATAATTATTATTACTATTATCATAATTATAATATTATAATTATAATTATTATGATTATGTGATTATTATTATTATTATTATTATTATTATTATTAACATAGGCGAATCATTTTAGTTCTTAACAATATATAACTAAAAAAAATGAATGCTCTATCTCAGATCCAGATTACGAACTCTAGACGAGTCCCAAATTACACACTCTCATGAGGCCCAAATTACACACCATGTATCATTTAATCAAAAAAATATGTATCATGAAAATTATAGTAAATACGATATTGAAATATTAATAAAACGTACTTTGAAATATTTGCAGCAGTTTAATTAAAAATACACACACTTGACTTAAACACTAACTTCCAGAAACTGTTTCACTTTGAACTGAAACCTTTTAGTGAAAATGGACAATATAATACCTATTTCCTTCGTTGCCTCGAAACCTTGAGGGATACAATAAAACAAGTTTTAGGGGGTGAAGTACAGCTAATAGCCTTGCTAATCCCGTTACAATCAAGGGGTCAACAAACTTGGAAATATCAAAATTTTAAAAAGTCCAAATTACACGTCGGCCCAAATTACACGGATGTACCCTATTAAGAACAACTACTATAGTACTACTGACTGCATAACAGTCCTTCTTTTAGGGCACAATTACATGCGTTGTCAATGCTATCCATTAGATTATGTAGTATGTTTGTGGTACCAACATGTTTTAATTTTTATTTGTAGTGTAACATCTAACGACATATTTCGATACTACGTAATACATTGTTGTTTTTTCATATTATGCGACATAGCACAGGATTAGATAGTTAAGATGGAAAAGTTTAACATGGTAGACCTGCTCGGAGTCTCTGCCAATTAGCAAATTGCAGTAGAATGTTACAAATATCGGGGACTTCTATCGGAGATTATGAGGTGCCCCCTTTGCAGGATTGTTTTGAAAGTTTCTCGTTCTACTATTATATATCTGGTTTAACTTGGCATAGAAATAGATGGACATATAAGGGCAGATCCTTGACCGCTTTGGCCCAGTTACAAAAAAAACCACCCTGTTGTCAGTTTTTTCTTTCCACACCGGTGAAGGATGATTCTGATGATGGCCATATGATTTCGGGGACCGTTTGGGCCTTAAAGTTTTCCTGACATTTGTCTTACAGGTGAGGATAAACCCTGATAAAAACCTCACCCAGAAAAACTGCCCCGACCGGGGATCGAACCCGGGCCCGCTGCGTGACAAGGCAGCACGCTGCCTCGAGACCACAGCGGTGGACTCATATATATATATATATATATATATATATATATATATATATATATATATATATATTATTAGGAATTATATGAGATGCGGTATAATAAATATACATTTTAATGAGCTAATTAATAAATGTAAATCATTTATATTGTGTGTATGATGTCCAAGATGCTTTAAATAATAAAAACAAAATATATGGATTAAAATATTCGGATACAAACGATTTTATAGTCGCATAATATCATGCGAATGTAGATAAAATGTAAAAAATCAAAGTAATAAATAAAGCAACGTCAGTGTTCTTCTAGTGAAGGTCGGAGATTGTTCAGTGAACATGTTCTCAGTTCCAGAATTGTTTGACTGACAATAAAAATCCATCCATAGTAATTCTGCCCGAGGGCAGGTCTTTCACTGCAATCATAGCATAAAAATACTATTTTTAATTTACAACGTGTAGCTACAGTATATAGTTCGCCACCTGCATAGTTTTAGCATGAAGATTCCAACATTTCGCTGATAATCCCCAAATAAATTCTAAATAACTTGTCGAAACTTTAGAAGTCGAAACAAAATATATTCCATATTTTAAATAGGAATATGACATTACATAATTGATGTTGCAGATGACGTCAACTTATAGCGGGTGTACATGTCAGTGCTATAGGCTTTGGCATCATCTTTAACATATTTTCTTATTTAAGCTTCTTCAGTTTTATTATTCGTAATTATTTAGAAATATATTACTGAAATATTATTTTCATTTATAAATGCAACCTCTCGTAAGTTTCTTTTACTTTTTTATTGAATTATAATAACTGAATTCAGTCAAAGACGCGATATGGCATTGGAATAATAATAATAATAATAATAATAATAATAATAATAATAATGTTTTATTAGACAAAATAAGAAATACTGTCATCATAAGAGAAAAACTGAATACTGTCATCATAAGAGAAAAACTGAATATTAGTTATTCAATAGTAGATTATATACAGTATAAGCAATTAAATTGGTATGGGCACGTACGACGAATGCAAGAAGAAAGATTACCCAGGAAAACATTGGAATGGTGTCCACCTAGAAGAAGGAGGAGAGGAAGACCTCGAAACTCGTGGATGCAGGAAGTAAGAACTGGAATGAGAGCAAGGGGACTGGAGGACATGGATTGGATGGAGGAGACGAGTGGAGAAGAAAAATAAAACTTTAGGCACAGAAAGATGTGTAAACATTAAAATTCTGTATATAAATAAATAAATAATGTTTTATTATTCTGGCAGACTTAAGGCCATAAGGCCTTCTCTTCCACTCAACCAGCACAAATTACAAGTACATATTTGACAATATGGATTATATATATACACCATACTAATTATAAATAATTAAAAATACATTAAATATTGCAATGGAAATTTCATGTACAAGCATTTTATACGATTGTGATAATAACAATAATAATACTTATGATACTACTACTACTACTACTACTACTGATAATACTAATAATAATAATAATAATAATAATAATAATAATAATAATAATTATTATTATTATTATTATTATTATTATTATTATTATTATTATTATTATTATTATTATTATTATTATTATTATTATTATAGTATAAATATGATAAATTATACGAGAAACACCAATTATTATATGTACCTTACACTGAGCGATGAAGTCGAGGTTAGAGTAAATATATATTTATATTTAATACACAAGTGTTTTTTTTTGTGATATAATATTAAAATATATGTACAGTCAATATACCCAATTCACCAATTAATGTTTTAAAATGGTCAATACGTTTCCACAGCCAAGCTGTCATTCTCAAGACCAGATATTGACTGAAAACAAAATTGATAATAAATAAATAAACAAATTCAGTTAAAAACAAACTACGTCACATGACGCAATCAATCACAAGTAAACAGTAAAACATAATAAAACTAATCCTCTTTTCTTTCAATTAAAGAAAAAGAGGGCGCTGTACGGAATAGGGCCCTTGTCTTTATTCATGATTTTATCCTTATTTTTATAAATTTCCAAACTTTCAAGGACGTCAAGGAATTTGAAATGAATGACCGAACGAATCAGCGTAAGGTTACGTTTATTGATAGCATGACCGTAATCAGAAATATGCTGGGCAACTCCAGATTTTTCAATTCTATTAAGTCTAAAATGGGCAATATGTTCGTTAAATCTAGTTAAAATGGATCTTCTGGTTTGCCCAACATATTTCATATGTAATAAAGCTAATTTTGCAATTATCCTCTTTAACTAGAGGATATTCAAAGGATTAGATACTAAATTAATATTTACTTCCACTTTGACATTAAATAGTGTACTTGGAAACCCTAAAGATAAAGTCGATTGTTTAAAAAAATCCGGTATTTATGAAATTGGATGCAATGACTGTGATATGAAATATGTTGGGCAAACCAGAAGATCCATTTTAACTAGATTTAACGAACATGTTGCCCATTTTAGACTTAATAGAATTGAAAAATCTGGAGTTGCCCAGCATATTTCTGATTACGGTCATGCTGTCAATAAAAGTAACCTTAGGCTGATTCGTTCGGTCATTGATTTCAAATTCCTTGACGTCCTTGAAAGTTTGGAAATTTATAAAAATAAGGATAAAATCATGAATAAAGACAAGGGCCCTATTCTGTACAGCGCCCTCGTTTCTTTAATTGAAAGAAAAGAGGATTAGTTTTATTATGTTTTACTTGTGATTGATTGCGTCATGTGACGTAGTTTGTTTTTAACTGAATTTGTTTATTTATTTATTATCAATTTTGTCTTCAGTCAGTATCTGGTCTTGAGAATGACAGCTTGGCTGTGGAAACGTGTTGACCATTTTAAAACATTAATTGGTGAATTGGGCATATTGACTGTATATATATATATATATATATATTAATATTTATATTTGTTTTAAAAGATGCCAATGTCCGTCAGGCCCTTATTTCTTGTGGTATGGAATTCCAGTTGCGAGAAGTGAAGGTAATATATGACATGGAGTGATATGATATCCTATGTTGCGGTATATTAAGTAGGAGTGTATGTTGTGATCTTGTGATTAAGTTATGGAAACGAGAGGATAAATAATTGGGAGTCGAGGTATTTAAGAGAACGAGGGTACCAAAACTTGAATGTCTATGGTCGTTGATTTTGAGAATCAAAAAGTATGACGTAATTTTTATACGCTAATAGAAGTTGTGACATTTGCGTTTTAATGCCTGATTAAAGCAACTATAAATAATAAATAATGTCCAATCACGTAAACAATATCTTTATTATTGTAAATTCGGATAAAAGCTTTATGTTACCTGTGACATAATTAACTTTCCACTTCCTCAAGCTATGTTTATAAATCATCCAAGTACAATGTAGGCCTACTACTATTTCCTGGTTAGTGATTTCTTCAGTTTTCTTCCTTTCTCGTAAGCATATCGAAAGTTATCCGTGTGAAAAATCGTTTCATTCAAACATCTTCCGTTATATGACTATATTCCCATTCGAGTATGAAAATGTTGTCACTTTCAAAAGAATAACCGTTAGTTGGGAGATAACCTGATTCTGCGTTTTATAGTTGGATCCGTAAAAAATGTGATGTAATGTAATGCGACACACTTTAATCACAGGTTAAAAAGGATCCGATATAATTCGATTATTTTTTTAATAATTTTATAGACATGAAATTATGGAGTAAATCAGCAAATTAAAAAAAATCCATGGAAATTAGATTTTGACATATAGGGTGCCCACAAAGTCCTACTACCAAAACAATGTGACTTGTAAACTATTTGAGATAGAGACTTGCGGTTTTTTGCAAAGTATTCTACGTCTCTCAAAGTCTTGTTTACATTTGTTGCAGATTGTGATTTAAACGAAAATGACTACACCATAGGAAAAGGCCCAATGTGTAAGGTGTTATGCTGAGTCTGGTAAATCACCAGTACCCCCATATCCGAACGTTATGGTGGTTAACATGTCCAGACACAATGCATGTCGCTTCCTCAGAGAACATAACCCTCTACAGGTACTCATTGTCTTCGTCAGTTGCGTTCAGCATGGAATCAGCAAATTCAGCACGCCGAGGGAAGTCAATTGGCAGCAATGCTTGCCTAATTTGCACTTTATAGGCCTGAGGATGTTATGAATGGTTTATTTTGGTAAATGCAGTTTCCGTGAAGCACGACGAACCGATTTTTGAGGTCTGAGTTGAAATACAAATTGCACATTGTCGATAGTTTCTTGGCTCACAGCTGGTCGTAAACTCAATGGCAATTCCATTACACTGCGAGTCGCTAGAAATTTCACGGCCCATCTAATTATGGATGTGGATGTAGCATCCCTTCCATTTTTCCGGCAGAAATTTCGCTGAACAGTTACTGGTGATTTACCAGACTCAGCATACGACCATACACATTGGACCTTTTCCTATGGTGTCGTCATTGTCGTTTAAATCACAGTCTTCAACAAATGTAAACAAAACTTTAAGAGATGTAGAATTCGTTGCAAAAAGACCGCATGTCTCTATCTAAAATAGTTTATGAGCTAATTTACATTGTTTTGGTAGCAGGACTCTATGGACACCCTGTATAAAAGTATAACATTTATAGCGCAAATAGAAAGTATGTGTTAATAGAAACAAAAGAATAACATGGGAGCTGTCAACAATTGGTGCCGCTACCTTTGAAATTTCTTCCAGAGAAGCGTTGTGGTACACAAAGGCTGTGTTGAAAAAATGATCTGCCTATCTGCCGGTTTTAACTGCAAGAGACTAAAATTCAGCCCCAAATCTCTAATTTAAACAAAAGGGAAGTAATACAACACTTGCCGTCCGTGCCGCTTCACGTCTCCTTCACTCAGCTCTTACTAATGCAGGTAGACAATCTGCTCGGTAGAAATAGGTTGACATTGCTGGATTATGGCTTCGATTTCTATGCCGTGCACTTAAAAAGGCAGATTTTTTTTTGTACGGCCTTGGTACATCACAACGCTTCTCTGGAAAAAT